>JARUPY010000331.1:0-451895 GCA_029817715.1 Melastoma dodecandrum | reverse complement strand
CCAAAATAAGACAATCCCCCCCAATTTGGTTTTATTCTTACCCGTCCACGTCACGTAACAAAACCGAACAGCCAGAATAACAAAAACTCTATATTAATATGTTATTCGAAAGAAACTCATTTACATGGCAAGCACATTATTCATTCCAGGGAGAAGCTTGGCACGACGTGTATATTCGTCCACCAAAATAAAGCCACCCACAACAATCCTAACCCCCCACCCCCCCCCCCCCCCCTCATCCACTCCAAAAGGCATTCATAGTTTACTCCGCCAAATATATGTTTTATTATTTACTTTCATTTTTATATTATTGTTTTTAAAATCTCGTCGGACCTTAACCTAGGGTATAAATTTCGTTTCGTGAAATTCGAGATTGACCGAAAAATAAGATTTAGTGATAAGATGAAAGCAGAAAATAAATCCAAATTCGAGGCCATATATTTTGTATTTATTTTATTACTGGATCAATATTCGGCCAAATCTATGGGATGACTTATAATAACACGAGTATAGAGGATGGTTCGTCATTCTCCTTTTTTTTTGTTTTATTTAATAGAGACGAACGTGGCCTGAAACATATGCAAAATTATTTTAACTTTACCACGAATATTGGGAATAATAATAAGATTGTGAGGCTAGTAAAGAGTGGGATGATGTATGTATCCACGGGAGAAATAAAACTAGACGAGGCCGGCTAAGTACGAAAACACCTTTGGTTTTAAAAAAAAATTATAAAATACGATATGAATTTTAAAAAATATAATTTTAACGTTGAAAAGAACTTATTTTTAAAATATAAAGAGACATATTTTGGTATGAGTGGGTTTTGAAAATCCGAACTTTCCTTTATTTTTATTTTTTTTTTTAAAGGGATAGAACAGAAGGGAAGGAGAAGAGGGGGAGAAAGGAAAAGGGAAAAAGGGAAGGGAAGCGGGAGGGGAATGGAAAAGGAAAGAGGAGGAGGGGAAGGAAAAGCCTAAGAAGAATAGGGAAAAAATGGAAGGCGAGCAGGGGTGAGCAAAAACTTTGGAAATCCAAATACCGAATCAAATTTTTGATATTTCGGTGTTTGGAACTCGGTATTCGGTATTTGGTTCGGTTTTATATTTCCATTAAATTCGGTTTTTGGTTCGGTATTCGGTATGTTTACAAATAAATTCGGTATTTTCGGTAGTACCAAAATATAGCTTCTTGACCCAACCCGATTGTTAAATATTGAAATTAAGTAATTTAGGCCAAAGCCCATTGACCCAACCCAATTTCTTGTTTCCGTTCTCGATCTCCTCGCCGCGTTTATTCAGGGCAAGGTGTACCCCTCCCACGCCTTCGAGAATCGGGAGATTGTCGTCATCCTCACCACCTCGATTGCCGTCCTCATCGGCTGCGTCGTCGTCCTCGTTTGGCGGAAATCAAGCACCCAGAAGAAGTCCAGCACCTTTGTCCCTCCCAAGCCCTTGATCGTCAAGGAGGTGGAGCCAATGTTTGACTTTCAATTAGGGGATCTCCGACCGCAGTTTCTGTTGGAATCCTGCTTTTTTAACAATTCCATCGCTTGTCTGGTTCTTTTAGAGAGGTGGACTCTAACAGTTTGTTCGATTGCTGGATTTTTCGGTAATCTTATGTGTGGAATCGAAGGAGTTCCACTACCTTCCCCTACGGATCTACGAATCCTAAGCTCCAAGAAGAATCGTCCTTCTTTCCCCCTCCTGGGATTTGTTAGGTGGTTCGAGATTATCAATCGTCTTCAAACTCTTTGCTTTGGTGGGTTTGGTAGCTGACCCCGAGTGTTCGTCAGTGCTACAGCGAAGATGTCGCTTCAAAATACCCCAATAAAATTTTGGAAACTCCAAACACCGAACCGAAATACCGAAATAAATATTTCGGTATTTCGGTATTTGAAAGTTTGGAGCTCGGTTCGGTATTTGGAGGATAAAATTTTGAAACTTCGGTATTTGGAAGTTCGGTATTCGGTTCGATTGGTATTTGGAATATCGAATGCTCACCCCTAAAGGCGAGATGGGGGAGGGGAGAGGGAGGGGAATGGAAAAAAAGGAGGGAGGGAAGAGGGAAAGCGTAAGAAGAACGAACAGGGAGAGGGGCGGGTTTTGGTTGAGGCGGCGGGTTTTGAAAATCGGTCATCTGTTCGATGTCACTCATTTTCGTTAAGTGTGGAGGGATGGGTTTTGAAACCCACCCCTGCCTATTTATATGGAGGGCGGGTTTCATTTTAAGGAGCGCGTTTTAAAAATGCGCTCATTCGACGGTAAAATCGTATTTTACGAAATTCGAATCGTATTTTATAATTTTTTTTAAAATAACCATATATCCATACAAAACTCGGCGTGATTTTTATCTGCTTCCAAATGGTTTTAGTCCGATGTTCCCTGTAACATTTCTCTAGAAATTGGAGCACGTCACGCTCGGCCGGATTGAAATAGGTTTAGTCCGATGTTCACTTTTTAATTTGGGATTTGGGTGGGTGGGTGGGTGATGGAGGGAGGGGACGACGAGTATCTGAGCGCGGAGAAGGCTGTGGTTCGGGCAGAGGAGGAGACGGGAGAAGGGACGACGACCTTTTAGATGAGGATGGGGGTTCCGAGTCTCGTCCATTTCAGAAGAGGAGTCGACACGGGGGAACTGGAGGATGGACACTTTGATTATTATTTTTTAAATTCTCAGATAAAACAAATACAGAGTGATAAATAATTTACGTCACCTACATATATTTACATCTAAGTATGGATGATTTTAACATAACCTACATACGTACTCGAATATTAGATAAGGGTACGTCCGCGATGGAAAAATTTGATGGTCCGAATCATACAATCGTATTAAGAATGGATAATATTATCACAGCAATCCAGTCACACAAATCTCTTTTTCTCTTCTTATTAAGGACATGATGAACACGCATACACACACAGATAACAACAAAAGCTCTGCAGCAGCTGCAACCACCCTCGTCTGAATCCCCAACCCCCACCCCCACTACAGTTGAGAGGAGACATCCGGAGCCCAGAGACTGCCACCATCCCCCCCCCCCCCCCCCCCCCAAGATTCTTGACACCTCCTCGCCAAAACGGCGACTTTACAGAAATTCAAGTACTTGGCCACCCAGTGTGCCGTCATGGGGGCCGGCGGCGGTAGCCCCTCCCGTAACCCCACTACCAGCCCCATCATCCTTCGCCGCCACCGCCACCGCCACCGCAAGACACTCCGGAAGTTCCTTGGCCGCGATCCCTCTGATGGTCGCCGCGGGTCCCCAGAACGCCCCCCTGCCCTTCCTCCCACTGACAGGGCCGGGGGCATGGGAGAGGGTGATTCTGGCAGCGGCAGAGCCGGGCCGAGGACGAGGCATAAGTTGAAGGACTTGTTTGTTTCGACGTCTTCAGAGGACGAGGCAGGAGAGGCGAGAATGAGGAGGGCCGAGCCTCTGGCACGTCTGGTGGGGAGTGGGGGCGGGGGTGTTGGAATGAGGAGTTTGAGGTGTAGGTTGATGAGGGCCTCTTGGAGACCTGTTTTGGTGGCAATTCCGGAGTGACTGGAATCTTCATCCCGTCAAACAGTATCAGGACATGCTATAGCTGCCTCAATCCTTCAGGGTCGGGGTAGATAATGGTGGAGGGAGGCCGAGGTTGATGAGGCTGGCAGATCAAAGGGGACCTGAACGAGGGCGATCCGGGCAAAGAAAGCTTGGCCGAGTCTCCTGGCATTGGCATTGGCAATGGATTTTCTCTCCTATGACAGTTTAGGGAGATCAATCTGGTTTACTCGCAATTTGATGACTGTCAGTAAAATTTTTTTATTTCTTTTCCTTAACATTTTTTTGTGGGTGATTTGATTGTTTGGAATGATTATTATTATCTTGTTTATTCGGCTGTGGTTGGGGGGGGGGGGGGGGTGTTCTCTTAAAGAAGAGAACTGCTGGGAACTTCACTTGTTCTGCAATCAGCCATTATTTCTTGTTTTCTTCAAAACTAATTTGAAGAAAAGGTTATTTTGAATAAATAAATTAGAAAATAAAAGGAGCTTTTGGGTTGGGGGGGGACCAATCAAAACCCACCATAGCCTGCAGAAAATAATGGAATTTTCGTACTTCTCCGAGCCTATAAAAGCGACCGATGCCCATCAAAAACCGAAACCACAGCTCACATAAAACATATACATTATTGATAAAAATTCATTCCCCTTATTTTATTCGTGAATAATTAATTTGGATTGAAAGCAAAAGCAAAGTGACATGCAAAACGAGTTTCAGTTTTTTGGGTAATCAGGCCGGCCGAATAATCAAAAGCATGTTGACACTGGCAACTACTGACACTTAAAAAATGAGCTTACAAAAGGCTCTCCAACTTAGTTGCACTAAAAACGTTATGCCGATCAGAGGGAATAAGTAAGTGTGACCGGACATGATCGAGAGGATATTCAATGCATTCAATAAAGTGACTGGCTTTTCTCATCTCAAATCACAAATTTCTTTAAATATGGGGCATTTTAAAATTCATGTCATTAATTTTCACTCTTCTTATATTGAGCAGATAATGATTCCTACAATATTTTTAGAGGAGTATTAATTTATATCTGGAATTAAAATGATATAAATTAGGTTACAGTTCATGTAAAAATGATACCAATATCCCGACTTTTGTTTCTTCGAAAACAGGTGTTAACAAATATGCCAACTACCCCCAGACGACATTCAAAACTGGGGATTGACGATGTGTTGTTATTTTTTCAAACTCCCCTATTAGTTTAGGGGCCGGCTGCTAGATATTAGACATTAGCCAAACTCCCAACTCCCATCCACCCACCCCTTTTCTTGTATTATTACATGCTGCATGTAACCAAAAAATCAAAACGGGACTTCAATGCAAAAGCCTTGACAAAATGTTGTCCAAAGGTTTGTTGTAAAAAGAAAGGGGGCAGATGGATTGGTTTTAAAAAAAGGCTACTTTCCCCAAGAAAAGAAAGGACAAATAAGAAAACCAGGAGGAAACAAAGTCCACCCAGAAACCCATCAAATTCAAAACCTCATCATCATCCGTCAAATTGAATAATGTCGTCCTCATCATTAACAATAACGTACCGTAGTTGCACTTAAAGAAAAGGGACATTTGTCAACTTCATCCAATATTAGTTTTCTTTCTTTTTTGGTTTCAATCGACAAAATATTATATTATCATTATCCACCTCATCATCCAATTAATCCAAATCCCAGAACACAACGAGGCATTTGTCTCCATCCTCACCCATCTTCTTACTAATCGAGAAAGGAAACGTAATATTATCCTAAACTCATATGTCCATGTTGGTACAGAGTAACAGCACGTGTGTTTGGTTCCTTGAATTGGTCCCAAGATAAATCAAAATAATAATTATACTTCTTTTTCCACTTTCTTCTTTAGTCTTTTTAAACTAAAAAAAATCATTTTATTTTATTTTATTTCGTACGTCGTTTCATTTCGAAATATATCAGCAGTTATAATTTTGTGTGTTTATGATTTGTATAAAATAAATTTAATTTAATTGTCCATAAATTGAGGCATACAACATCATTTATGACATGAATACTTGTATCGTCTAGCATAAAACTTCTTTGATTGAAGTCAAAATATATGATTAATGGAAATTATACAAGTGACCCAAAATAAAAATTCTTGAGAAAAATTTGCCCTTTATTGTGAAACATTAAAGAAGGAATAGAAGAGAAGGCGAAAAGAAACGACACGAGAGAAAGCTAGAGAGATTCCAATCGAATACGTTACAACTGATTCATCATGAATAAATTTATGAAATGAAACGTTACCACCAGCAAGATATTTCATCAACACGGGAAAACCACAACCTACATCTACATTTCTATAACGAGTACATTCAAAGTATTTTCTACCTTTATTTTTCTCGGTTTGAACTACCTTGATGGGGACATTCAATTCCATAAAAGCAAGGTACCATTACTTCTTTATCTGAATTGCCAGAACTAATTTTGCTATTGCTCATCATATTGTACTCATTTCTGCAGGCAAGCAAAACATAACATAAATATTGATGCAGTCAAATCTTGGACTAGGATATTTCATTTCTATGGGAGAGGCTGGACAAGCTTTGCTTACCTAACATGCGAGGATGGCCGAGCTTCGTTCTAGGCGTAGGAGCGCAGGTTCCTCCTAGGAAAGGTCAGACAACATTGTGAGAAGTTGGACAAGGAGGATGAGTGGGTCTTTGAAGAGATTAGAGTTTGGACCATGTAGTCTAAGTGAGTGCCATGTAAGCTTGTCGTTAGTTGTTACTGTTAATGGAGGTTAAAATTGATGAAAGTACCAAATATTAGATAATTCGATGATGAATGTTAAATATTTAGATAAATAGTAAAAAGTGAATTAGTACATGATTAGGTCTTTATTTTAACTCGGAAAGTATAGTCCTGGCAAATTAGGGTATGATCTATTATATTTAATAAAGTTCGAATTATATATTTATTTTGTACTGAAATATGAGTGCGAAACATTTTATAAGGACTATAGATTTAGCCACTCATATTCGATCAATGATATATCGTTTACACTATTCACATTAATTCGATCAATGATATATGGTTTACACTAATCACATTAATTCGACTTAAATAAACGACATGATGTGATTGATTGTTCCCGGAAGTAGCTTGAGGAGCTTTTTTTGCAAGAACAAATATGAGCTTTCTTTACATGTTTCTTCTAACCACAAACAAGGGAAGGAGTGCAGCAACTGATATGAAGGAAGAGAAGGTGGCCTGGGGGAATCGAAAGAAGATATACAAAGCATCAGAAACCTTGGAGCTCGCTTCTGAACTTACCCAGATCTCCAGAAACAGGGCTCGACCAAACCAGAAACTCCGCCGAGCCCCAGAAGTCCTGCATGAGCATTGATCGCCTCGCCAGAAGGAAGCAAGTCATGCCGCGTGCTTTTAAAAAAGGAAAAAGTTGGGGTTATGTGATGTCACCTTCAGTTCAGATTGAGATCAACATGCAAAATGATCAATATATCAAAGACGTGCAAGTACTATGACGCACTTGGTTTGTGACTGGAGAGAAAATGGAATGGCAAAACAACATTTCATATCCAACCATACCCTTTGGTGATACCCTGTCTGACTGTCAAAAAAGAAAGATACTTTCCAGTTGAAAGTAATTTGAATGTGGATGACGAAGCTCCCAGTTGACCCTGTCAAATGGCCTCGGAGGCCTGTGTACTGGTATGGGAAAATGGAATGGCAATAACAACATTTCATATCCAGCCATACCCCTTTGTGGTACCCTGTCTGACTGTCATAAAAGAAAGATACATTCCAGTTGAAAGTAATTTGAATGTGACCTCCCAGTTGACCCTGTCAATGGCCTCGGAGGCCTGTGTACTGGTATGGTTCATTCCCACACCGAGTACCATGTGAAAGCTAAGATCCATGTAATGGGGAAGTAATACGGTAGACAGACGGTGGCCCATATCTACTTTTGACAAGAGCAGAGCACATTTTCTAAGAACAGAACCCCAGTGCTTTGCCCGGAATGCATGGAACATCTCAATGAAGTGTAAACAAAGAAAAGTGAAGAGCTGAAGAAAGCACCAATGACAATGACAAAAGACAGCACCAATCCTGCAGTAGTTATGCCCCGGTTCAGATCATCATCCCAGTCCAAAATAAGTACACCAATTTACCCAACAGTACAACAAACTACCGAGCAATGATCAGTTCACAAGGGTACATTGCACAACATAATGGATTAAGGAGGCTATCCACCTGCTGTAATGTAACCCACAAAATATTCTGGGAATGATCAGGAGTCCGACCACAGCCAGGACACTTTTAGTTCACTTTCTTTGCTTCGTCATCCTCAGGATCCCGGAGCGTACCAAACATCCAGTCCATCCAAATTGTGTAGTGCCCATAATTGTGACGATATGTTGTATGGTGTATGGTGTGGTAGCCAGCACCCATCACAGGCCACACCTTACCATGGATGCAGTCGTGGATGTTTGCCGTCCAAATCCCTTCAAGAAATATAAGGCCTACATGTGTCGTGAAATGAGTAGGCACAAGGAAAAGCGCAAAGACATGTGGGACAGCTTGAAGTATCCCATCCAAAGGATGAAATGCCAGACCTGAGAGGTTATAAAACATCCTTGTAAGAATTTATTATTAACATTGCCTGGTCAAACCATCCAAAGCACCAATACAATTAGGATTGCCAATTTTGCATCAGAAGGAGAAGCTGGAAGTCATTATCAAACAGCTGATGCAAACTACATGCAAGTTTCTTTAGTCACTAACATAAAACAACATTCTTTGGGATGAGAAAGTGGTAGACCCTCTGGATTTACTTTTCATCTGCATCATGCCTTCAAAGGGACTTCAAAGGGCTAATTTACCACTCAAAGCAATAGAGCTTTAGGACTTCTTCTCGGGTTCTCGTTTCTCTTATATGTAAACAGACCTTATATAAAATCTTCTGTATCGACAAAATGTTTCTGGTTTACTTGTCCACAAGGCACGAGAGTGAGTATGGTTTTTTTGCAAAGGCAGAGATAAACAACGGCGAACACCATAACAAAGAACAAGGCACAGAATAGACAGCCCCTCATAATAAGCAGGCGTCAAGGTTATCCATCAAACAAGACCCAGTAAGATAGATATTAACAAACCTGCAAAGGGAGATAAAGTGTTCTGCTTGTTGTAGATATGGTGAGTTACATGGAGATATTTGTACAGAGGTTTGATGTCATGCAACTCTCTGTGCATCCAATAGATCCCAAATTCCACCAGTACCAGATAGATTGCAAGATAGATAAAGTAAGCGGGCCAGCCGACATCACTAATTCTCGAGAAACATCTGGTCCAACCATTCTCTATCATGTACTCAGAAATGGTCGGGAGAAGACAGTACCACGGCATAGCCTTCATGGCCACATAAATTTGCAAGAGCATGGCTCTCTTCGTGGGTATTTCATCTGAAACCGGGGTTATCGGGTCATCTATTTTAAAAATCAACCGTGATGTAGAAGCTGAACACAAGGCGATGAAAACTACAGGATTTAACTAATAGCACACGACCACATTCCGTTAAGAGATCTCACGGTAGTCGAAAGAGGGATGGAACAGAACTCGGCACAGTTATTCCATCCACAACAGCCAATCGAACTAATTTTAAGAACACAAAACAAGAAAAGGAAAGACGGATCTAAAGCCGAGTATCAACCGTTGAAGTAGCTAGTACTCCACTCCAATGACGCTTATGAGATGGAGGAGATGAAACAACACCCAATTAGCCAAATCTGGGAGAAAACCCTCCTAAACCCCAACCCCACAACAACTAAGCACCACCAAAAAAACCGGGTACTATCCTGAGTTCTTGGGAGACCCAGTAAAGAAACCCCCATTTGCCCTCAATCCACCAACCCACAAGAGAAAAAAGAAAAAAAAAACCTTTGGGGAGGTAGACGTTGCGGCGGAGATAGTAAATATAGAAGGACCAGAGGAAGCCGGAGAGGAAGTAGAGGAGGATGCCGCCGACATAGTTCCTGATCCAGGTCTGGAAGAAGTGCGGGATGGTTTGGGAGAAGTGGGCGGAGAGGAAGAAGCCCAGGACAATGCGGTTGTAAAGGGACGTCTCTTCCACGAACAGTCTGAGGTATTCCCCTTTCTCCTCCTCCATCCCCATCAATCCACACCCCCACCCCAACCCCAAAACGTACTTGGCATTATATTTTGTACTCACTCCTCGTCATAAATTTACCTGCCACAACCCCGAAATGACAAAAAAATATCTACACGTCTTGTCGATTTGTCTACTCCAATTTGTGTTCCCTCGACACGTATATCGAGTGAATAAACGCAAGTTAAAAAGTAAATACAATATTATAATTAAATTCAACAATATAGAATTACTGTACAAGTTGAAATGTAAATATAATATTGAAATTAAATCAAACAGTACTAAATTACATATCAACACTTACAGACATGTCGTGAATCGAAAAAACAATAAAAGGCACTTGAGACGTTTTACGACAGTTAGCGGTGGTCGAACGGCGACTACGGCATATCCCTTTAGTGGAATCTACCTTGATGAATAGGCGGTCGGATGTAGTGAGGATGGAAGGTGGTTACGGGACGCTGGATTCGGGACGCTTTTTAGGACGTTGGGAAAAAAAAGAGTAAAATCTAAGTTCCGTGTTTGAATGTGTTGTTAGTTGTTTTTCGTATGTTCTTTCTTTCTCTGAATTTTTTTATCTCTTTTATATCTTCCAGGATCTTGTAATTGCGATTATTCGGTCAGTCTTGCAGATTGTGTGCACGATCTAACTCCTATTTTGTAGGAGTCATGCACGTCGTGTTAGTCGGCCTATCTGGGTTTGTCACGTGTCATGTTCCACTGACGTAACCAGATGTGGTTTGATGTGAGTTTCCTCAAGTGCTCTCAAGTCGTGAGAGGCTATTCGAGCCTTCGAACTGTACGGGGTTTTGACGTACTCGGGAAACGCTCCTCGAGTAGCCTTTCTATCAAGTAGAGCTCACACGGACTTCTCGAGTAATGTTAGTATTAAGTTACATGGTGTCTATATAGAGTCTTACCTCTTCGGCCCATCGAGAGAAAATCCAAAATTCATATGTCAACACGATGTTGTCCATCTCAATTTTGTTTTTGGCGTTCGGCCGAATTCTACGATGTTTTGTTTGTATTGGCATGGAATTCCACCCCACGGTGAATACTACCCCTCTCATATTAACAAAAAAAACAAAATCATACAATTTTTTATCCGCGTAAACTTAGAAAAGTGTGAATAAATACTTGGAAAAGCTTGAATGAATACTTATAAAAGTTTGCGAATTGTACTAAAATAATATAATAAATAACAAAAATGTCAGAAAATTAATAACTAAGTGTGAACCCAATTTCTAATTGAATTGTAATTGTTCTCCCTTTTTTACTATGTAAAAACTTATTTTAAATGAAACACCTAATCATTTCTCTTAGATCTCAAAGTTATTTTCATGTTGAGTGATCAATTACGTCACGTCGTATCTTAGTTGTTGCACTTATTTTTTTTTATTTTCACGTTGAATCCCAACTACATTCTTGGTCTTGTGACATGTGTCCCACGTCTTTCGCCTGAATGTGTTTCAAAGTACTATTAACTTATGGAAAAATAGGGTCCGGGCGATATTCCACGTTAAACAATAGTCAGAAATGTGTGACAATCCTAGTACAACGAGGATAACAACGGGTTGTGTTCTTCCGGGCGAGTGGCGCAATCCAAGCGATGACAACGGTTCGTGATTGATGAAACTAGGCGATCCTTATGTATCATGCCTGATTCTATCTAACGGGCTTATTACCTAAAATTTTCCCGTAGGTAATACATTCTCGCGAGACAGGAGAACTTTGTAATGTCATAGGGACAAGTTGAACCCAGAAAAATTTCTCGACCCTATCGGCGTCGTCCCTCCTCAAAGAGCATGACCAAGCTCTCACGCTCTAATTCCCTGCGATCTTGTCTACACCGCTCAGAGTGTTCCGCTCACGTACTCTTGTACATGGCCATCGTCCACACTCAAAGGATATTCACAAGGGACAACAATTTATTACATAAGCTCAACCTTTACAACGGTCTGCATGCCTATTCGCAGCACACTTATTTATAGGAGTCAGTATAATTATTACAAGTGTACATTATACGCATATGTACTCCAACCTACAAGGGCAATCCAAGGGTTTCTCTACCCTTATGTCAGTCGTAACTTAAATATCGCCTAAACCCTTTTGATTTCGCCGGTGAGGGTTGCGTATGGTAGAATTAGTTGGTCTATTTAAAAAGAAAATTAAACTCTCCAACATACCCTTCTCCTTGCCTTGTTTATATCGAATTAATAATAGATTCAAGACACATATCGGTCGGAGAGCGTAGCTTTTCTTAAGTTATTTCGGGAATGGGAGAAGATTCTAAATCTATTAGTACAACTTGCATAAAAATAAAAGCATTGATATGTAACCAGACCAACCGGCCAAATTTATTATACTCGATACATATGTATCAAAAATTAAAATAAAATATAAGCATGTGATAGCATGTGATAAAAGGGCATCTCTCGGAAACCGTGGGTTCAATAAAACAGAGGATCCCTTTGTCAAACCGTGGGACCTCCCCCCCCCCCCCCCCCCCCCCCCCCCAACTTGGATTTTATAAAAAAGATTAACTTCTCTTTTACCATAATTAGATACATAATTACCGTATTATGTAAAACTAAACCTTTGTGTATGAACAGTGCTGTTTTGGGACTACTATTCTTCTTCTTCTTATTATTATTATTATTTTCATTTGTTTAGATAGATGGTTTTCATAAATGCCCGTGGTAGGGCCACGTCCATACTTCTAAATTTTATGAAAAATGATTTAAATATATTATTGAGATAGATTCTAATATAATATCTTTCTCGTCTCCCCGAAGTGACCTGCAGGCCGAAGGAAACCAGAGAAATAATCGCATTCCGTCTTAAAAACAGACGGAGAATCTCTTTTGTGAAACATGACCCAACTGTTTCCAATCACGTTACGTCACGTGGGTCTAGCACGTGAAAAGAAAATTTACTATCGTTAGAAATCCGCGTTATCGACACATTGAGTTCGAAGAATAGTCTAATTAATTTTGGAAATGTATCAATGAAATGTGAATATATCTTTTAAAAAAATTTTATATACAGAATTTTTAGTTATGGAAAAAAGGTCAGGTGTATTAGTAAATCACGAGAAATACTTTAAGCTTATTAAAAAAAAAAGCGAGATTTTGTACTCGGACTTGTAGTTTTAGGATGTTTCTATTCATATAAGGCATATTCTCGTCTAAAAACATTATGCGGAGAGGGTTCCAATTGGAGTTGAGAAGTGATGTCGAGAAGCTACAACTCGAGTCGAGAAGTGACGTTGAGAGGGTCCAACTCGAGATATCCCGACAAGTGGAGAAGGAAATGAGTTATTCGACCCGTTTTTTATGAAATTTGGACTAGAAGAAAACACTGGATAAGCCTATTCGAAGATCTTTACCAATGACGTCAAGGAAGCTTGTTGAGTAGTCTTAAGCGAGTTCTAGCAACCAGTGAAAGAAGAGATTATTTTAAAGACATCTTTTACTATTTCTTTCCTGTTAATAAAGATTGTGAGAATATATTCGTGTAATAAGAAAGTAGAAATCGAGAAATATCTTTCATTTTATTTTATTTTATTTTATTTTATTAGGCAATTTTCATATAAGAATGCCTTGTAATCGATCTCAATATAGATTATTCGAACTTTAAATAAACCCCTTTGTCACACTTTTTGTCTTTCAAACATCTTTCTTTGAATTTCAAGTGCATTATAAGCTTGAGTGTGACCGGAGACGGTGAATCTATAGCCCCCGTATTGTCCCTCTACTATGTTACTATTCATGGTGGTGTATTTGTATTTGTAGAACGTACGAGCCTCTATGAGTCACCTTTATCACAGTGGTGTATATGTATCCGTGGTGGTTAGTCATCAATCTATCCTTTCGCCCTTTCCTCGTCATCCTTTCAACATTGTTCTCACATCGGCTTGGTATTAGAGCGCATGGTTAAACAACGATCGAAAGATACCGCACTAGCCTGCATTTGGATGAAGCGCATGTCGTCCATCGTGAGCAATATATTGATGATCTCCTGCATCGACTTCATGAGTTGAGGACTCATAGAGCGTCATCGTTCAATAGCCAATCAGAGAGCATCGTCGTTTAATAGCCAACCAGGTCAATCACAGAGCGAAGTAGGAGAGAAACCATAGCGAGAAGAGAGTCGCGACCGTCGTACCATCAATAGGAAAAAAGATTCCCATAAATAAATGTTCGGATTCTTGAAATCGAAATTAATCTCGACCCTGAGGAGCTTCTCAATTGAATGCACATAGTCAAGAGCATCTTCGACTACGATGAAGTGCCCGAAGATCTTTTGGTTAAGATGACAAAGTTGAGGTTGAGGAAGTACGACAACCTATGGTATGAGAACAATACCTATTTATAATAAATTCATCAAGACGTCATGGGTAACTACTACTCAGGATAGTGAGAAACACAAGAAAACTACCAAAAGATATGGACAAAACATATTAACTACAATAGATCGTAGGTCCAAGATGTCCCTATTTTCATGGTATTAATATACATGAATATATGCTTACCCACGAGCTTGGGACGACCGAAGGCCGGGAGGATGAAGCTAGACATCGACAGTCCACTCTCGGGGGCATTACTCTTCCATCCTTGGACGAACTCGAGTGAAGTTAGATTCATCCTCTTCCTTATTCTTTTCCGGTCGTATGGATAGATTGTGCATTTGAATCGAACGTGTATAGCCCGAGATATAGTTAAAATACGAAACGCACCACTTTCGTACTCGAGTTGAAATGTCGTTTTAGTCGACTAAGCATAACTTTGACTGGGATAGTTCCCTCTCTGACTCTTCTACAAGTTTCATGTTTTGAGCTTTCTAATTCGAGATAATCTGGGTTGAGTTTTGACAAGTCGAAGTTAGAACTCCTCTGTTCTCGAGACTAACAACACTCTTCCAGTATTTTCATCATAAATTTGGCTACAGAGATTGGATTAACTCGAAATCACTTGGTCGAAGCCGCAGTTGTTTTGGAGATTAGAACACTCATTCGGTATTTCGAGCATATCTTTTAATTCAAAGATCGGATTAACTCAAGCCAAGTTGTATTAGTCTCCTTTCTTCTCGGCCTGCAACTTTTATCTTTTCACTATTCGATTCGAGGTCGTCTTCAATGAGTTATGGCATGTCCAAACTCGAGAAACATAATGCAATGGTTATGATCTCGAGATCAGACATTGCTTTGGTTTTCTGGCCATAACTTTAAAAATTTTTCTTGACTACTCTCTCGAGATACTCTTTCTTTAGACCTTTTGAGTCTTGTTTCAAGAAAATATTCATGCCTCTCTTGGCATTCTCTACCTCGAAATTAAAACACGAAAAGGGGCGTGAATTCATGTGTCAACATCACCCCAATATTTTGGTTTTCTATTCATTGACGATAAGATAAGGTTAACCAAATCCATACATTAAACAACTTATTATACACAAATATATAGTTTAATAATAAAGTTAAGTTATCGAGAGAAATAATTACAAAGATATAATGTTAAGGCAAAAATATCGATAATTGGCCTAATGAATTTGTCAACTTTACGTTTTAGCCTAACGTTTTAAAAGTTTTTAATTTGACCTTAAATCAATTTTAGTTTTCAATTTGGCCCTATTCGTAACAACGTTTACGATTTCGCCGTTCAACGTTTTGATTATCCGATGTGTTTTTTAAGGATTAATACGTCTTTTTTGTTTTTCCTACGTTACAATGACAATGAAATAAATCAAGAAGGGGTTAGAGTTCCGACAACACAAGATCCTCCGTCCTCCTTCACCGCATCAACCCCGCCTCCTCCTCCTCATCCTTCCCTTCCTCCCTTTCGAAGATTGAATCTCCCGTCCCCGTCTACCCCCTTGTCCCCGACGCCGTCTTCGTCTACCACACCTACACTGTCCACCCCAGCCAGTGTTGCTCCGCCGTCATCCAGCACATCGACGCCCCTCTTCTCGTCGTCTGGTCCTTCGTCCGCCGCTTCGATGATCCCACCACCTACAAGCACTTCGTCCTCTCCTGCCACGTCATCTCCTCCTCCTCCGCCGGCCCCAACTCTGTCGGATCCCTCCGCGGCATCGAGGTCGTCTCCGGACTCATCACCGCTAATAGCACCAAGCACCGGTGGTGTCTTACGTCGTCGACGTCCCCCTCAGTAACACCAAGGAAGAGACCTTCGTCTTCGTAGACACCATTTCATATGCAACCTCTAGTCTCTCGCTCATATCTCCATTCTTAAGGCCAAGTTTTCAATTTTTAACATTTTAAAAAAGAAACACAAAAAAACAGTAAAACGTTTTAAAAGGCACGTCGGATAATCGAAACGCTTAACGGCGAAATCGTAGACGTCGTTATGAATATGGTCAAATTGAAAACTACAATTGACTTAAGGCTAAATTGAAAACTTTTAAAACTTTAGGCCAAAACGTAAAGTTGTCAAATTCATTGGGCCAAATATCGATATTTTACCTAATTTTACCTTAATTTCGAACAGAATATTTTCAGTAACAAATAATTTCTCTTTTAATCAACTTCAAACCATATTGTTCACCAAAGTTAAATGATATTATTTTTATATAATAATTTAATTAAAGTTTAGTTTCTTAGAAAGAGCCCCTTAAAATAACTTCAAATTTCTAATTAATTAAATTAAGTCCACTAAATGGACATGGGCCACGTGGTGGTCTTTGAGAAATGACTAATGGGCCTCTTCAGCGGATAATTCCCCACGAACTCTGCAAATCTCTCCGTCCGTCACTTCATCCGGAAAGAGGTACTCTTTTTTTATCCTTCCTCCTCCCCTCCCTCCTGGTTGAGATTTGGTCGATGCGGGTGAGTGATTCGGTTTGATTCTTCTTAGGTAAATGGTTTTTGTCCTGTCTCCGCCCCCCCCTATCGTACTGTTCGACAAAAGCCCATGCTCTCGTGGTTGTTACTTCCCGGAGGGGAGGAGCAGGAGGAGCCTAACTCTCCCCTTGAGGCTTCGTGCCTCCTCGGATGACGGCCGCGACGAACCCAAGTTGGAGTACACGCCTTGGTTGATTGCCGGGTTGGGCAACCCGGGGACCAAGTTCCATGGAACCAGGCACAATGTGAGCACTCGTGGCACTTGTTGGGATTTTTCTTCTTCATCTTTTTGTCCTCCCTTCCTTTCGTTGAGATTGCGGGTTTCAGGTGGGTTTCGAGATGATTGACCGGATTTCCAAGTCGGAAGGTGTCCTGATGAATGTTATCCAGTCGAAGGCTCTGCTTGGGATTGGTATGACTTGGTTCTTTTATCATTTCATACACATTGACGATCAGTTGAATTGGAATGTCCTTTACATATGATCCCAGGCTCCATCGAAGACGTACCTGTTATATTAGCAAAGCCCCAGACTTATGTGAATTTCTGTGGTGAATCAGTTAAGATTCCCGACTTGTATTGCCCAGTGTAGTTTCTTCTTGGTGGAACCACCTTGATTGACCGGACTTTGACAACTTTGGTTGTTGTTTGTGACGGGTTAGGTTGGAGCTCTTGCAGCATACTACGGAGTACCTTTACGTCATATATTGCTGGTACCCTTGCGGACTCTCGTTAAACTTGGTTGGATACAATATTTTTAGCTAAAGTAAAAATTTTGTGGTTTGTGTACCAGGTGTATGACGAGATGAGCTTACCCAATGGTGTTTTAAGATTTCAACCAAAAGGGGGACATGGCCATCATAGCGGGTATTGCATCTCTCGCTCTTCGTTGACTATGTCTCGTGCATCTTAGAGAATGCTTCAAAATTATGCCGCATTGTGTTCCAGGTGTCTATCTCCATACACTTGAACTTTCACCATGGCATGGTCTCTTGATGGAATTTCCTTTTGTTAATTTCTCTGATCCCCTTTGCTGGTTCTTGCTATTGGTCCTGTAATGCAATGGGAATGAAATTGTAGCCTGATGACCAGGATGATTGTGACTCACCTATTTAAATCAACAGTAAATAAAAATCTAGAGGCATGCATCTAATCTTTTGATTTGGATACCGGCCTGCTTGTGTAATGCAGCGTGACTGGCAGTATAATCTCGCCTTTCTATGGATGGAAGTAGTGACAGAGTGGTTTTGTCATCAACTATTCCTGAAAGCTTTTCCAGTTCATCTCTAGGAATCAATACGTCCTTATAATGCCGCTCTTTTGTATAGCTGGGAATGTCATCCTCCGTTGCCAACTTCAATTACTTTTATCTTTTTCCTTGATGTGCACATGTTGCTGCCATTTTCCTGAAATTAGACATCCTGTATGACTATTTCCCCTTGCAGGGTGAAAAGCGTTATGGCTCATTTGGAACGCCGTAGTTTTGCTCGTTTGTGTATCGGTTGGTCCTCGTTACTTTTCTTTCTCTTCTTGTGATTCGCCACTATGACGCCTGTCATTGGAAGGATGCAAAAGGTTCTTGTGATGAAAATAGTTTGATTTGTACGTCTGCCGCAGGTATAGGAAATCCACCGGGCACTATGGATATGAAGGCATTTCTCTTGCAAAAATTCAGCTCGGTTGAGAGAAAGCAGGTTTGAAATTCTTCCCCCAAGTAAATGGGCGTGCTAGTATGAGAGTTTTCCTTGGTACATAAAAGAATGTGCAAGCCAATGTCTCTGAAATCCATCTTTGAGCTAATGCTATGGAGTGGTTTCCTCTTCGTCAATGGTACAGGTGGACGCAGCACTTGACCAAGCAATCGATGGCGTGAGGAACCTGTTGCTTTGTGGCTTCGATCAAAACATTGAAAAGTTCAACTTGGGTCAGAAATACAAGTATCACAAGGTTTAATGCTGCAGTCTCTGGCTATGAGATCAAAAGGGCCAGGGTGCTCACCTAGGAGCCTGGGTGCGGCGAGGCACATGACCACATGCCAGGCAAGGCGATGGGCCTTAGGCAGCTCGCCGGAGACCCTGGCGCCTGGGCGTTGGACGCCTTATGCTTGGGCTCCCAACCTAGAAAAAAAACCACAAGTTCATTTTCTTTCATTAGTAAACCCTTTCCGCAAAACCTGACATTTGTTTCCTCCCTTATTTTTACAAAACCTAGCCTTTGACGGCGAAGGGTGAGGGGAGAAGATGGCTGTCTGTGAGGGGTGATCGGGAGTCTGGTGGGATTGGTTTGGTTGTGTTGTCTGAGAGGAGTGATCGTGATTCTGGTAGGAGGCTGGTTGGATTGGTTTGACTGTTTCTTTGATTGGATCTAGATAATCTAAAAGACACTTTTTTTTTTCCCTCAAGCGACAGACTCGCCTAGCACCCAGCGCCTACATGGATGGTGTCTAGCGTCCTTTGACTGACTTACATAGGTCTCTGGGGTGATCACTCACCGGCATTAATGCCTCTAACCAAGAGGATCACAATGCCTAGAAGTGGGGAAGTGAGTTTGGGCAGTCAGGCAGCGTGAATTCACGCGGCACAAGGGATTGTTGTTTCAAACAGCCGCCTTAGATGTGTGGACATGAGTCCCTCTCTCAGCAGATAACGGTCTGGAATCGTAACTTTTCTAATTTACTTTTAGTATTGGAAATGCAGAAATTCCACATCCACATTTAGTTACTAAGAAAAGGTAATGATGCTGGGGAAAGGAGCGGGATTCCACCATGTTTTGGCACTTCTTACAAGCCCGTTGGAGAAATTAGTTTTGCTTTTATCGCAAAATGATTGACAGGAAAAATGGGAAAATGCTAAAAAAAAAAAAAGCAAAAAGAACATTTAATTATTCTTCTCCAACAAACCCTGCCTCTTCAACTTCTTGGAGTCAACTTCGTCTCCATTGGATATGATATAGACTCACTCAGAAGGCAACGTAGGAATAATGTACCGGGAGTAAGTTTGTGAACTTACAAAAGCCATATTCTTAGTAATTCCCGGTTAGGAACGAACGTCGGAAAGCGGGTTAACAGACACCCCACCCTCTCAAGCACTTTTTCCTTCCCTTCTCAAAATCCGACCGTTGCACTTCCCCTTTCATTTTTCCTTTCTCCTTCGTTATTAACAATAACATCATCCCCCGCCCCCCCATATACCAAGTTCTTCTTCCCCCAAGAAAATCATGACCGACCTTCAGTTCCAGTCCCTGTTCCATGCCCTCGACCCTGTTTGCGTCCTCTCTCAAACCCTGCGCTCCGACGGTTACCACCTGCATCTCATCCCTGAGGACGACGTTTTTGCCGACGCACAGGTCGAGCCCGTTACCTACACTTTCGTCCGAGGCCCACGTTACGACGCCTATGCACTGCTCCGCGAGTCTTGGCTACTGAAGAAGCATCGGGAGCAAAGACTGGCGGAAGAGATCGGGAGGATGGGCGCTCCCGTCACGGGCCTCCCTCCTAGGAAGCAAGTGAAATTTCAGAACTCTGCGGCCTCCCGGAATTTCGGCTTCACGAAAGATGCTAAAGTTTCCAACTTTGGGGAATCTGGGGGCGTTGGGGGAAGGAAGGCGTCGTGGGTGGTGGCTCAGTCTGTGCCCGACTTCTCGGCGGTTTTGAGGAAGGAGAACCGGAGGCCTGCTGCCGAGAATACCCTTACACCTCCTTCAACCAAGAAAGGGAGCCCAGGGATGGGGAGCGGGTGGAGCGCCAAGGGGAGTAAGTCCACGGGTGCAGCCGAGAAGAGGGCTGGCTGTGCTGCGGCGAGGAAGAGTTACGCAAATCTTGAGGAGTTGCGGCGCTCGTCGGTGCGGGCGGTGAACTTGATCTGCAGCGGGCCTGGGGATGGCAAGAGAAGAATTCTGGGTAGCAGAAGATTCTGAATCTCTGCGCATTTGATGTGAGTTTAGGGAACCAACTAAAGAGGTTTGATCCACATGGGCTTTGTGTAAACTTTATTTCTGTGATTAGTGGGGGACAAGCCGGGTATTATTTCATTTAACTTTTGTGTAGTACTTACTAATAAAGGTGATGATGATCTTTGTTGAGACACTTGCAATTTGAGGAAGATGTGTGGCTTTAAGTTTGTCTTTTGGGGGCTTATCTTTATGATGCAAGAAAAGTTGAATGTATCTTTGCAGCACCCTTTCAGCCAGAGCACAATTGCAATATACTACAAAGGGATGGGATGAACAGTTCGGAATGCAGAGAATTGCAGTAATGGCAACCAGATAACCCCAGAAAGTGGACTCAATCAACCATCTCCAATATTCAGATCTACATTAGACCAACGTAAAACAACATTGAGCCCTTATGCAAACAATAAAAGAGACATTTGCCAAAACTTGAATCTCCCCTCATCACTGATATCTGCAAAACGAACAATAGCAGACAAGAGCTTATATACGCCCACTAATACTTCATCCGAAATAGCCAGTTGCGGCACTTCAATTCAAGAATGCTAGACAAAGATTCATATCCCATGCTGGATGAACGGGTATTTTCTGCATATGCATCTGTCCTGCGATGCTGCAGCAGACAGAAGAACAGCAGCAGCAGGTGCATAAAGATGAGCAGCTCAACAGTAAGGGCACAAGATCATCCGTCTATGATGTTGTCTGGGATCAACCCAGACAAATCTGCCCACCTTCGGACCTTTTCGACGATATCCCGACTCAACCTCTCCAGGCTTCACGATGATAATTGCCTTCCCCACCCTCTGTAACCAATGCTGCAGCATCTCCAGTGGCCTGTGTCAAAACATTCCAGCAAACAATCAAGAGCAAATACCTTCATTTCAGAACCCATCTTGCATCCCCCAAACTGAACAATCTTTTTATGTCAATACGTACATCTTGAAGAAGGATGCAAATAACATCATCCAGATACTTGAAATTTTCTGAAGCAAACAAAAATTGCAAAGACAAGATCCGCGCGTGCAAGATGATATCTTTTGGAAGATTGATCTTACTCCCAGACAATCTGACTTCCGCTAGGATAAGGCTATCTATCATCTCTGCTAACCGGTCAATATGGGTGGTCAACTCAACAAAGTGTGTGCTTCCCATGTTCGATGATGTTGCACCATCCAAAGACTCCGTGTCTGGGACTAAATTTTCCAAGGAATCAATGGAATAGTACGTGAGATTAGCATGAATTTTTGTGCCTGAAGTCAAAAATCAGATCAGGGTCGAACATGAAACGCCAGTAATAATCTGTGACATGGTAAACATCTCCATAATTATTTTAATCACCAGCTGCTGACCTGAAATGTCATCCAAACTACTAGAACAGCTGACGGCGAGAAGGAAGCCTCCAAGCCCGGTCCAGGACTAAAAGAGTTCATGCCAGGAAAACATTTAGGGGCATCACCTGTGGTTAATTTCATTTGATAGACAGAAGATAACATTTCAAGGTAAGAAAACAGAAGGTAAGAAATGTGCCTTTCCTTTTTACTAAAAGAATAACATTGTATCACATCTTTACCCCCGCAAAAAAAAAAAAAAAATTAGAATCAACTCAGTTGAACCTGTCTTGGAATCGGCCATAACAACATATTTTAAGACAGAGGGCTCCGCAGCTACAGCAGCAATGAGTTCCTGTAAGATCATGGTCGTGGGTATCTCAGAAGATATAGTATCCTCTCCTTGATCCTGGGAGACCACTTGGCATGGCATGTCACCATGGCTACTCATCTCCTCTTCTATATTATCGCCACATCATCAATTTCAACCATCGAGATTAGGACTCCCAATTCAACTGTTGGATCGAAAAATCCCAATTGATTTCATCCTTTGAAACAAACTGGACTCCTCCATATGGGTGAGGCTAATTACCCGTGATGGGACTTTACGAACACGGAATTATTGTTTCATTACGATTGTACGAAACAGTATTATTCACACTTTAAGAAATTTTTTAACAATAAAAAATTCGTAAAGGACTCCTTTCTTGATGGGAACAACTCCGCTGTTGACAACTTTTTCCAAACAAGCACATTTAAGCAATGTTTTGGTCCGTGAATGTTGGAGAACAAAATTGTCCTATTTCACGTGATGTCGAGGCATAAATTCTCACTCCATAAGACCAAAACTGTCTATATAGTTTGGAATTACCTGAGTCACTTCCTTTTCAACTTATCTACGATTTCATGCTTTAAACTTTTTTTATTCGAGCTCGTCTTGGTCGAATTTTGGCCAATTGAAAGTTAGACTTACATAATGCAACGGCTTTGTACTCGAGCGCAAATGATCCTTCAATATTTTGGGCATAACTTTGGCTATAAAGGTTTGTTTAACTGAGAACTATTTGGGTTAGCTTTCTCGTTAGTCGATCTATGACTCTTTTGAACTTTTCGATTCAAGGTTGTCTTAGTCGAAGTTTGGCCAACAGAAGATTGACTTACAGAATGCAACGGTTCTGTACTCGATCGCAAACACTCCTTTGATCTTTTGAGCGTAATTTTAGCTATAGGGTTCATTCAACTTGAGACTAATTGGGTTAGCTTCCTCTTTGTTTAAATAGAAGGTTAGCTTCCTCTTTAGTCGACAACTTTTAAGTTTTGAACTTTTTTATTCGAGGTCATCTTTGTCTATTAGAAAGTAGACCTACATAATACAATTTTTTACTCGAGTGCAAACACTCTTTCAATCTCTTGGGCATAACTTTGACTATAGAGATTTGTTTAGCTCTATACCATATGGGTTAACTTTCTCTTTAGTCGACTTAGGACTTTTATGTTTAAACGTTTTGATTTGAGGTCGTTTGGATCTTGTGTTTACCGATTAAAGGTCGACATACATAATGCAATGGTTTGGTACTCAACCGCAAACACTTCCAATCTTAACTCTAACTATTTAGTATGTTTAACTCAAGACTAATTGGGTTTGCTTCTGCTTCAGTCAGCCTACGTTAGATTTTGAACTTTCTGAATCAAGGTATATATCCCCAAATTGCGAATTACTCTAATTCAGGTACTTAAGCGGTCACCAAAATCAACTAATTTCAATCTCCTTATACATTTTCGTTAAACATGCCCAATAATAATTCCTTATAATTCACTATAAATTATTTTTAACGGTCATGAACACGATTAATGATGTTTAGAAATTTATGAGGTAAGGCAGTTTTGTAATTTCATCCACTAATTTCAAACTTTGCTTCGGAATTTACTAAATAAATTAGTAAAGTACAAAATAAATAAGTAAAAATTCTGTATAAAAAACATTGTAAATAACATATAGGCATAGTAAATTTACTAATAACAGGGCTAACAAATCACTATTACATTCCATTACGTAGTTACTGTACAAAAAAAGTAAAATCTAAACATATTCCTAAGCCCATCGGGCCTTTATTTTACCCCATCTTGTAATTTTACTCTTTAGTATTTTATTAAAAATTATAGTATATGAAATGGTACTATATAGTAAATTATTAAAACTTGTAGTAAATCGTTCAGTATTGTATCGTAAATTACTAACATTTTTAGTACCTGTATTGTAAAATATTTTAATATACCATATTGTACAAATGTACAATAAATTAATGTACATGAGTTTTACATTTTACTATGTATTCACTACTATGTATTTACTGTACAAATAGTAAAATGTACGAACATTATACTAAATCCATCGATCCAGTACCAAAAAAATACCGCGATCACTAATTTTAGTCCATTTTAGTACCTTATTACTAATTTCATCCTTTTTTAAGTAAATCGATCCCGCGCGTGGGAGAATAGCTTCTTCCCATCGTTGGAAGGTAATTGAATAAACGGGCCAGATGACTAAGCCCGACACACGAGCAAAGTATCTTGTGGCAACGCTTGAAAGAGGAGTTGCTCGTGACCTCTGGCCGCGCACCCTCCCTGGTCCCATTCTGGCTTGCCGAATTCCCGACCCGGTAAAGCAGTGGCTCCTCAACATCAGAAGGCAGCGAGCAGAGCAGAGCCTCTGCTCGCATGAATCCTTTGCACTCATGCTGCTGCACTTTGTGATCCCACGGAACCCTATTGCCCTCATTGCCATTAGATCCTCAGTTCTTCCGTCGTCTCTTCCTGTTATACGAGTCGATACTACATGACAATCGGAAAAAGGGACAGCTTCCCTCTCCTCCAGTTCATATATAGGTAGGACTGGGAGGCATCCGGGAGCTTGGTTGGGTAGTCATCTTCGTGTCCCTCTATGGGTTGATGCTTGACCATTTACCTCCTTCTTCTTCGATTGTTTCACTCTTCTTTTGGTACGTGGGATTACAACCACTCATCTAAAGGGAAGAACACAATCCCCCTCATCCTTTTCTTCAAAAGAAGGAAATGTATCACCATCTTGGGATGGAAAAGAACATTAGTCATGCATGTGAATTCGGGGTCCCGAGTGGTTGATGCGTATGTAGCATCAACATGTGTGTGCTTTGAGTGCCCAATTTTAAAGAAGAAAAGGACGTCCTGTCCAGAAGACTAATTTGCTTCATTAAATTAAGCCATCAATCACATCAAATAGAAATGATATTAAATTTTTGCGTAGAAACTCAAAAGAACCACGTATCCCAAATATATAACATGATGATAATCGAAGATCAAATCTTGTCACAACGAATATGTCGAGGCAATTATTCGATCAAGCAGATAAACCATGATATTCCTTTCGTCCTTATTAGCGATATCCAATTCGCATTTCGATTTTTGGAATCCCCAGTTTGGCATTGCTGGCATTAATTCCTTCAATAATTCACTAAACAACACTTAGTCATCAACAACACACATTCATCAGATGAACTCCCCCGGATCACTTCCTCTTCCTCTTATCCCTGCTGAAGACTGAACGCAAGCCGAAAAGATTCACTGGACCAACAACGTTCAACAAGGGATCCACCCGGACCGTGTTACGCCCGATCCCGATATTCCCAGGCTTCCTCATAGGGGGCTTCTGATACCCGACTAAGTTACTGACCGGAGGCAACTCTCGAGGAGGAAATGACTTACGCGTTGGCCAATGTTTGTTCGAGCGTGGTCCCGTAGCGGACCCCGTTGAGTTGCTCCGAGAAAGGAGCGGTAAAGGACACAGCCCCATCCTACCATAGCTGCCACCGCTGTTCAAGCTGCTGCTCCTCCTGAATCCCCCCCAGAATGATTTGTTCCTGTTGCTGCAGTTTGCTGCGGCCTCCTTCTCCCCTTCTTCCTCTCCTTCTTTCTTCCTCAGAAGGGGAAGGGGAACTTGGCCTACATCATGGTCGATGCGCTTTTTCATCTCAAGAAGAGGGATCATTTTCCCATCCAAGAAGAGCTCATCTGCGGAGGATGATGCAGGCCGGTCGAAGCCACAAGAGTCGAAGTCGAAGCTTGGGTTTGACCTGGGGGCGTTCGAGCGGAGCGGTGCTTGTTCCACCGGGATAGTACCTGAGAGGGGGAGATCATGGGAGAAGGAGATGCGAGGGCTCACAATATCAAACGGCTCAGAGCATAGGTCGACTGCCATTTTAACTTTCTCTTCGAAGGAGATAACTCCGGGAATTCTGTAAGCACTCATCTCTCTCTATATATATAGCCAAAAAGCAATACAAACTCCAAACTATTCATAATACAGATTTGGCTGATTTACTTAAGAGTCGTCGTAAAAGTGTATCGACAAACTTTATTAGTATGGAAATGGATTGGACAAATGTTCCGGATATGTCCGAAGAAATATAGTACCTAATATTCCTATTATAATTTGCATATTAGATGACACGATGAAACAGAGATTGGGTAGTATAAAGATTTGGAGGTACGTACCTTGATAACTTGTTACCCGAATTATTTTGTGTAATAGAGTTTCTAATTTTAAAATAGGTTCGTAATTTTACTTTGCCTATTTATAATGGAAAACACCGTAAACTTTAAACAAAACTAATAAAAGATTGAGGACTATTCAAGGAGGCTTTAACCAAATGTAAAAAATCGGCTTCGAACTATAATACTTTTAAAGCGTTTAGCTTAATAGCTTAATCGAGTCATTAATTGTACAGCAATAAATCCAGAATGATTGTATGGAAATAAATTATGATTTTATGCGGACAGAAGATGACTTATTTAACCATTCTTTAAAGGCAATGTAATTATAATTCACTAGTACTTTAAAAAGTAAGCCATTTGCATTGTGACCTTTCCATAAACAAAACGAAACCGATCGAAATGTAAATTCAGACTAATAAATACCTTACTTGAGGATTGGAAGTTCCCCGAGAAGTCGGTGCTAAACTAGAGATGCCATGAATATTTAGGGGGTGGTGGGGATTCCCTGATATTTTTTGGGTTAATCAACAAGAGTTAGATGTTCCCAAATGACTCGGTGTTCATTATTCGATGGGCAAAGGGAGAATTGATAAAAGCAGAGTGACCAACGAGTGCGTTGAGTGACTCTTTTTTTTTTCGGGGGGAGGGGACATGACACGAAAGCACGTGGCCCTATCGAGGAAACCAAATGGACTTAATCATCAACCCACCCAATTTGGTCCACCCTTTGTTTTAGTGCCCTACCACAACAATGCTCTAATTTGATGAGAGGGTTTTGGGGTCATCCCCATAATACACGCTGTCAACTTCAATCAACGTAAAAAAGGAGGGACTTTTCGATGTCTTCCGAATTAGTAGTAAATGAAATCATGGAATCCCCAACCCTTCTTTTAGATTATAGGGATCTCATAATGAAATATCATTAGCCCCAATTCCCTCGCAAGTCGCAACCATTTGGTGCCATCATCACAATACTCCAAAAATTCTCATGATAAGAAAGAAATTGCCATATTATTAAATCGCTCGCCGGGACAGTAAGCAAAATCGGAACTTGCTGGGAATGAATGCGTCAGGGTTTTAATTACGTCTATTCACTACTACATACCTTTTCTCTCACCCTCCAATAATGGACGCTTCTCCCAAACCCAATATCGAGAATAACGTATGGCCTTAAATTCGTTGGGCCCCAGAGTTGGTGATCGCCACAATTTCTTAAAGGAGTCTCTTCATCCTTGAACTGACGTTTTATGATAGTATATATATTGACACAACACGTACCCAATATTAACGTGCATTTCTTCTCACTGATGTGAAAAAAATGGATTAAAAAAGTGGGGATAATGTAAAAGTGGGAATGGAGGAGGTAGGCCATCGAGTAAAGGGGATGAAATAGAGATGGCATGTGCATGGATGCTAGGGAGAGACCCCCACCCACCCAATTAGCCTTTTTCATATTCCATTTTTTTTTTCTCTCATTGGGGTCTGAGATAGGAAGAGATCATTATCCTTATTACCTAAAAGTCCAATGCATTTTATATATGGTTAAGACGGATAAGTCAGGACAGAGAAACGTGGTGATCTCTGGTGCTACTTTTGTCATCCAAGGGAAAGCTTACGACATGCAAATGATGATCATCGGCCATGAGGGACGTCTCTCAGTTGAGGGTCTATCTTGGAATATAAAATGTTTACCATAGTAGTACCTATTCAAGATTTACTAATGACCGAGTGTACATAATTCTTGCCGTCGTGTTTGAAGCTATATCCGACCCATTTTGTGTCTTGGGATAACAATTAGCTCTATATATCAGATTGAGCAATATCTACAATGCATTTTAAATGCCCTATTATCACCTGTCTTTTGGGGTTCCAAACCAGTGAATATGATGAGCACGTGTCCATGATACAACGACTAAAACTACTCCGCTTCTGGTAAGTTTAAGCAGTTGTTGCATACAATCCTAGCTCTCTGTTATCGCGCTAGCCAGAGGAAGAAACCCTTCGTTGAGGTTGTCTGATGAAACTTTAATTGCTAACGTCAAAACAGGGGTTGAGGAAGGGACTGACTACCTCTCCCAGCTCGTCATCGAATACTTTGTCCAACCAACGCCGGGCCAGCCCCCCACCTGTATCCGGAAAGCCAGCTGGTAGATCATAGAATCGAAAGCAAATATTCAGTGCTCTCATTTACACCGTCGTTCGTACTGCTTTTAACGAGTGTTCGACGCATGCGTTATTGGATCGACGAGCTTTTATCTTTTCCTAATACGTATTGATGTCTGATTGGGAGACTATCCCTCGGACCCCAACCACAAAGACAGACACGACTGAGAATCGATCGCTATTACTCGGGTCAATGGGGCGTGACAGGGTTAAAACAACTGTTCAAACCTTGTTTCTGAATAAGCGGATAGAGCGGGGGTAAGTAAATGGCATGAGCCTTCCAACTATCTCCAAAGCCTTTTCCTTGTCGTTTCATCATGTCCATCTACTTTTTAACTCCTCGACTTCAATTTAGACAAAAGGGAGATGAAGGTGTGATGTGATGAATTCTCACTATGAGTTTTGGGGGGACAACGCTAAAGTCCGGGACCGATCATTTGTGTTATTGTTTGTTACTTTACGAAAGCGTTCAGCAGAATACGAAAAATCGAATCATCGGCGAGCTTTTTTGGGTCTCTTTGTAAATTAGAAATGAGCTCCGGGCATTCTTGTAAAACAACAACGTAATTCGTAAATTTTACGAACTTTTTTCTTCAACTATGAAACTATTTCGTAAAATTTTATGAATTATTCCTTAGTAAAATACGAAAATTAAACAGTGTGACCCAATCCTAATTCCATACCTATAATCGGGGACCAAATAGTAATCTTTTAAATTTTTACCTGGGGTCGCTTTTGTCATTAACCTGGTTGAATCCAATTGATCCCGATCCGCCTCGGTCCACCACTAGGGGTGAACATTCGGACCGGACTCGGATATTCGAGTCCGAATTTCACCCAAGTTCGAACTTTCGAATTATGCTTTTTGAAGTCCGAGTCCGAGTCCGATTGTAAATAATTACGAATTTTCGAGTCCGAAAATAATTCGGACTCGGAATTCGGATAATCCGAAATTTCCGAATTTAAAGCTTAAAGATATTAGTCCAAAATCATCCGAGTCTAATGCTTCAAAAACTAGTCTAAAATTCCATGTCCACATAAGATTAATAACAATTCCCATGTCATAACAATAATAATTGTAAAGCTAGATAAAAAAGAGCAAGGAGATATGCTTGAAAGCATCTTCTACAAGTCTTCATTCTTGAATCCTTGAAATGTCCTCAAAATTCGAATACGCTTTCATACCCATTTTTTCAAATTCTACAATTCAAATTAAGTAATGTTAGTCACAAAAATAATACCAAAACTCTAACTTTTGACATAACAAATATAATTAAAAATTCAGCCAAGAAATCCAGGCTCACGAAGGCTCATGAGGAAGAGTTGAGTGCGCTGCACTTCTGCCAAGAAATTCAGGCTCACGAGTCGACTTCACTGTTATCCATAATTGTTAAAGCGCCAAAGCGCACCCGAAGCGCAATCATCTTAAATCGCTTTAAGCGCAGACTTTTGACATGTAGGCACCAATATTAAAGGAAAAATAAAATTTACCCAAATAATTTCAACATAAGATCAATTCAACTTTAAATACCAAGAAACAAAAAAAATTAAAAGATTGTGATGAATCCATACCTAATATCAATCAATCAACCATCAATACATTTCTAATATTAATAAGTCCAATAATCCTCATAATATAATAAAAAAATCAAAAGCTTATAAAAACGAAAGGGAAGGAGAAGGAGACAGGCAACGATGGCGGATGTAGGAGGATGAGGATGAACGGCAGCGGCAGAGGATGGAGAAGGCAGTGGGGCACCGTCAGAGAAGGGCGGCGGCGGCTGGGAGGGTTGTTCGTCGCTGGAGGGGAGGGCTTCCCAAATCGGTTAAGGGTCAAGGCGCGCACTTTAAGCACACTGCGCTTGGGGCTTTGGGTCAAGGTGCGCGCTTTAAGCGCGCTTCTTACACTGTGCTCGAACGCCGCCTGCGCTCCGCTGCACTTCAGGGCTTAAAGCGCGCTTTTGATAACTATGTTATCACACGACCCATTTGGTTTTCCAGGACCACATCTAGGGAAAGACTGACCACAATCTATTCCGGCATTCATGGAATAAATAATCAAACGACAAAAGGATTCATATTCTTATGCTAAAAAAGGAAAAGATGCAAGAATAACAACCACCCATGGACGACCAATATCCGTCGAGATCCAACGATTATGAATAGAGATGAAGACAATAAATCAATCATCAAACCCTAATATAAGCGGATCAAAGTCAAAACCCAATCAAATCTCATAAACGAAGAAAACCAATGACCTAAGAAAAAGAGAGAAACGCGATCGCATTGAGCAAGAGTCAGGTTGCGTCCGCACCTTGGAAGATGAGAGGCCGGACTTTGAGAGCTCTAGGCCGGAGGAAGACGGGGTGGGAATGGTAGGCGGGGAAGGGATGGATTGGGAGAACCCAGATGAGACGGAGTCGGAAGGACGATTGATGGGATGATCGTTGTCGAGGGTGCGGGGCAGGGAGAGGCAGGTGTTGAGCTTGAGCCCGAGGGCCGACTTCACCTTACTCCACTTACTGACCATCTCTTCGACGGGGGCCAAGACCCCAACAACACCAAACAACCAATTACGATGGAGTGACCCTGGTCACCGGATCGAGAAGGCAGTCTAAAGGAGGCCCACAATAGTTACCTAAAAATAATACATCCGCAATTTCGGATATTCGGATATCCGATTTATTTTTTCAAATTCCAAATCTGAATTACAAATATCTGAATTCGAGTCCGAAAAAAGTCGGATTTTGGACTCGGATTTCATAATTCGAATACTTTACTCACCCTAGTCACCACCCCCTTGGTCTTGATACTGTAACGCTATATTTGCTTTAACCACTACCAATACCAAATATTATATAGACGAATATTTCAATGGATTTCATTGAAGGACTTCTCCAGTCAAAAGGGAAAGACACCATTCTGGTGGTTGTGGAGATTAAGTGAGGATGCTCCCTTTAATTTTTTCAAACATCCATTTAATGTTGTTACAGTGCCCAAGTATTTCTTGATCAAATCTTTCGATTGCATGATATGCCTAAAGACAATAGTATCTGATAGGGATAAGGTGTTTCTTAGCACTTTTTGGAAGAAAATATTCAGATTGCAACAAGTTGATATGCTAATGTCTTCAAACTATCACCCCTAAATAAATGGACAGGCTGAAGTGATTAATAAATGTTTAGAGACATATTTATGATGTATGACAGGGGAGAAACCAAAGGATTGGGCACATTGGACCCCTTTGGGTATAGTGGTACATATACCACTTATCATCCGGCTGCCAAGAAGACACCGTATGAGATTATGTATGGACAACATCCAGCATACATTTACCTTATGTTGAAGGAGATAGTGATGTAGAATTGAGTGATAGAAGTCTGACTACTAGAGAAGAGTGCATATTTGTGCTTAGGTTTCACTTAAAAAGAGTACATGACAAAATAGCAGATAAAGAGAGAACAGAGAAAAATTTAAAGGTGAGAAGTCTCGTTTTTGTTAAACAGACTCTTACTCAGAGATCTAATGTAAAATTGACACCTAAATCCTTTAGTTCATTTCCTATTGAGGCTAAGATAAGAACTGTGGCATATCGGTTAGCGTTACCACCAGCGGCCAATATTCATCATGTGAGAAAATATGATGGAAGTCCACCACTAGTTTTTTTCCATACCAGATGTTAACAACAGTTTGAAACCAAGTTGTAGTCTTGGATAGAAAGCTGGTCCAAAAAGGAAATCAATGGGGTAGTTTATGTTCTCATACATCGGACAAATAGAGATATTCATTTGTTTGCGTCGAATTATTACGAGACAGTATTTTTAATGAGAGAGCTTTGTTCCTCTCCGCCGCTTGTTTAAGAAAAAAAAAATGTGATTTTCAAAATTCTACGATTAAAGGTAAGAAAGTTACAAAATTCGTAAATTACATCTCCAGACTCGCAAATGCAACTTCAATTCAAGAAGGAAAACAACAATTCTATTGCAACTCAATCGCCCTCTAATAGCCACGATCTTTTTTAATATCCTGTGAACGAGGCTTTTTAAACTGTTGAGATCAAATCTGATTTTGTCAGGCTCACTAATTTACAACAATAAAAAAAATGACGAGATCCAAAAATGATTTAATTTCATTACATTTCATTGTTGAATTAAGAAAAAAAGAAGAAAACGCAACTGAATCGGACAGCCATTCCCGTCTTTCTCCTCTTCCACCGATCCCAAATTCGTTTCCGATTCTGATTTCACTTCAAACCCTAGAAAACCCGATCGAAATCGCCCGCCCATCGATCTCTCTTCCCCTGACGATGCCGCGATTGGATACTTCCGTCTGACTTTTGGACCCGCTGGCGGTTGGGCGAGAGTGCCCAGGGAAAATGGCTCACAACGCGGATCTCTTCGATTCCTACTTCCAGCGGGCCGACCTCGACCGCGACGGCCGGATCAGCGGTGCAGAGGCCGTCTCCTTCTTCCAGGCCTCCGGTTTGCCCAAGCAAGTCCTCGCCAAGGTTCTCCCCTGTCCCCTCTCAACCCTCTGCTTCGCCTCACCACCATTTGTGATTTGTTGCATCGTCCACGTGTCTCTGCGGACTGGATTTGTCGAGTTGCAGTAGCCTATTCGACGCGGTGCTCGAGGATTCAGTTTGACTTTTATCGGCGCAGTATGCAGAATTGGGAGTGTCCCTGTGTTGGATGAGTTGGATTCTGCATTTTGAAGATGGATGAGTTTGTTAAGTATTGTAGGCGTAATTTCTTGATCGTGTAGGGTGACTGGATCGATATTTCATTGTTATTTTCAGTTAGGGACTTTCAATTGGGAGAGGAGAAAATGCTGCCATGCATAGCTTCGATTTGTCTATCTGGAGAGTGGTCTAATGAGTATGTTGGTCAATGTAATCCTAGAGAGTCTTCTTTGGTGATCTGGGCCATTGTTGTGATAATGGAATTTGCCTTTGGTGAAACTTGCAAAGAAGCTATTGTGATGCCTGGTCCAATCCTTTGTCAAAGGTTTTATATTATTGTCGTGGATTTTCCCATCATCTGACCTACTTATAGGACTTAGACGAAATAAATTAGTCATTCCCTTCATTTGTATGGTTTGAGATTGCTATTGCTGTTGCATTTGAGGTATGATTCTTCAAAGCAACCATAAGAAAATCCTTGGGCACTGTCTGGCAATTTCTCGTAAAAATTATTGATTAATTTGAACGTTTTTGTGTATCCTCGATTAATTTTGGGGAGACCTGCATAATTCGTCTGCTTCATTAGAATGAATAAGTCATGGAAATATATCAGTCCCCAGCTCAAATATTTGCCCTGAGTTGAAGTAATTGAGCTTGCATATCTGTTCCGCCTCTTGAATTTCAGGGGCTCATATATAAGACAAACTTTAAGTTTGCTGTGATGGAAGAATGGAGATTGACTTTGGAAATCATTGATTTTCTTTCTTTTGCAATACGTAGGTATGGGATTATGCTGACCAAAATCGCACGGGTTTCCTTGGCCGTGCGGAGTTTTACAATGCCCTCAGATTGGTCACTGTGGCACAAAGCAAACGAGAATTAACTCCAGAGCTCGTGAAAGCTGCGTTATATGGCCCTGCTGCAGCTAAGATACCTGCACCACAGATGAATCTTCCAGGGGTGCCAACTTCACAGTTGAACAACACTGCGGCAAGACCCGTCTCCCAAACTGGCCTCGGGAACACAGTATCTTCGCAGAATGTTGGACTAGGAGGACCACAGCAACTACCAGCTGCAATTCCAAATCAGCGGCAGTATATGCCTCAACCAAGTCAGATATTGAGACCCTCTCAACCTTTATCCACCTCATCTTCAGTGTTAACACAGGTTGTTTCTCCGCAAGGTTTTCCTAATGTTTCTGCTTCAGTAGGCCAACGTCCTCCTGCACCAGGTATCTCAGGTTCATTGATATCTGGTGGACCAGTTCCGTATCCAGCCACGGCGCAGGTACCGAACAGTGGTGTAACTCCCACAACTACTCACACATATGGTATTACCGCACCAGGTGGCATGGCGTCTTTGCCACCACGACCACATGTAGCTCCTTCTGTTGTGCCACCTGGAACTTCTGTGAATGATGGCAAAAAACTGAATGTTACTAGTAATGGATTAGCTGCTGACTCCATATTCGGCGACGTCTTTTCCACAACCCAACCACCAAGACAAGAACCTCCTGCTACTAATGCTCAAATAGCCACATCAGCCACATTTTCAGCTTCTCCTGCACCTCAGCCTGTCGTTCACTCTAATATACTTTCTGCTTATCAAAGTTCAGAGGCCTTGCAGCCCATTTCTAATCTTACACAGGCTGCTCAGTCTGCTCAGAGGGTGGTCAATCAGCGTGCTTCAAATCCAACTACCTCAGATGTCTCTTTTTCGACTGTTTCTCCTTTGCTTGGTAAATCATCTACCAGCCAGCCCCAAAACCCTTGGCCTAAAATGACTCAGACAGATGTTCAGAAATATATGAGAGTGTTTGTGGAAGTTGATAAGGACAAGGATGGAAAAATAACTGGTGGAGAAGCAAGAAATCTGTTTCTGAGTTGGAAACTTCCCAGAGGTACAAGTCCTGTTTGGTAGAATTGTCTTGATGTTGTTGCTTTCGACCTGTCCATCAAAGTACAGATTTTTGTGTTTTGTGGGTAATACAAAAAAATGGTATAGCAGCATCACCATGAACTGTCCATCTGAGACCCTTTATTTAGTCGTCGTGTATTTTCTTGAAATTCATCAGTAGAATTTCTTCTCTATGAGATGAATGAGGGAATTCTCCATCACAACAGATTTGTTTCAGCCTTGTTGTCAATGATATGTTTCACCTGGATGGCTTTTATTGTGTTTACTCTTCTTTCTTCCTTGAGCTTTGTATCGGTTGTAATAGTTCCCACATAAGCAAAGGTCTTTTTGACTCAATGTATTTCTCTGTGTTTTTCAGATATTCTTAAACAAGTTTGGGACTTATCAGATCAGGATAATGATAGCATGCTTTCTCTGAGAGAATTTTGTGTCGCACTATACTTAATGGAAAGACACAGGGAAGGCCACACTCTTCCATCAGTTCTTCCAAGTAATCTTATCCTTGACCTGCCTACAGCTAGCCAGCCAACAGTTGGACATGCAAATGCAGCTTGGGTGCATTCACAAGGTTTTATTTCTCGCGTTTGACGTTGTTTGTTTCTGCACTCTGCTTCATGCGTTATATTTAGTATTTACTGCTTGTAGGGTGGCAACAACATCGTGGTAAAGCACCTCCTGCTTCACAATACATGACTATTGGAGCAAGGGGTAAACCTCCTAGGCCACCTGTTGGTCCCCTTGCAGAAGAACCGCAGCAGCCAGTCCAACCAAAGGCGAAAATTCCAGTTTTGGAGAAGCCTCTCATGGACCAGCTTAGCACCGAGGAGCAAAATTCTCTCAATTCAAAACTTCAGGAAGCAGTGGATGCTGATAAGAAGGTATTTGTCCCTCACGAGTATTGTAGGTTTGTCATGATAGTTGCCCAGTCTTATATGGCTTTCGTTCTAAAATTTAGCTAGCTAATTTTTCATGGTTGCAAACAGAATTTGTTTAATTACTGGATATGACAATGGATGTCTATAGCATAGTCTCAAGCTAAAGAAATGATTTTTTTTTCCTGCTGCAATATGGTAGAGTAGTACAACAACAACACCTCAAGGATTTACCCCAATCTTCTCAACCAGAATAAAACAAAATTGATCCGAACTTTTCAGCCCACGCTATGTTCTAATCAGGCTGGGATTTTGATTGATAGATTACTTCCGAACTTATATTCAGTACTTATAATAAAATTATATTGTCGCATTCAACGAAAATCAATCGTATGATTCCCGAATTTTCTATTTTTGGCTGGTATGATTGCACTTTGATAAATTTCATCTGCCCTTGGGTTCCGGGATAATTCTTATTCTGTTTTTCTTGTCTTCTAAACTTTTTATTTATTTTTCTTCTGGTTAATATAGTTCAGTATATCAATAAAAAGTCAACCTGCTTTAAGTTTGTGTTGGGTTTCTGAACTGCCTAGCAATTTTATTTGAAACTGTACTTGGTAACAGATTTCCCTCGGTTATGGCAGCTTTCAATCTTTTGTTCCAGCATGATTACCTTGCAGAAATTTTAGAATTTTCTGATGATGATTATCCCCATCCTTTCTTTTAAGGTGCAAGAATTGGAGAAAGAAATCACAGATTCGAGACAGAAAATGGAGTTTTACAGAGCTAAAATGCAGGAGCTTGTGAGTAGTGTTTATTCATGCTTTCTTCTATCGCTGGTTGAATGTTGTGATGGATAATGCCAAATCCACCACTGTGATTGGAAATAGCATGGTCCTGTGTTGTGCTTTACTATGGTGTCCCTGCAATTTATTCTCATTGCACAAAGCATTACCTGATTAACAGGCTCTTATCATGCCAATTATAAGAGGTTGTTTCCATGTCTATACCCTAATACAAGGTTTTTCCTTGTATATACTGTTCTAGGTCTCCTTGATTCTGGAGACCAAGGCAACTTTGCGAGAAGTTTGTTATCATTTTTCGAAGGCTTGGTTAATTATGTGATTTGATGTCTTTTTTACCTAAACTAAAGCATAAAAGAACTGCAAGTGCTGATGGAAATACTTGTATAATTGACCTCACTTTTCTTCTAATTGATCAAATGTTACTTAAAGCTGTTCCTTCCCTTTCAATGTATAGGTTCTTTATAAAAGCAGATGTGACAACAGGCTGAATGAAATTATCGAGAGAGCCTCTGGTGATAAACGTGAGGTAATCTTGCAATTTATAATTCCTGTTAATTGATAACGTTTAGAGGGACAACCAATATATGCTGGATTTCTAGGTTGAGTCTTTGTCCAAGAGGTATGAAGAAAAGTGCCGCCAAGTTGGAGATGTAGCTTCTAAGTTAACCATTGAAGAGGCTACTTTCCGTGATGTACAGGTACAATGGACAGGGTTATTTAAATAGTTGTATTTTCTGCATGATCAATTGCACTCTGAATGATATCAATTATTTCTTGTAGAAATTGAGTTTTTGTGCCTGCATCCTAATATTCTACTTAAAATTTTTACAGGAGAAAAAGATGGAGGTCTATCGAGCTATCCTAAACATGGAAAAAGATGGAAAAACTGACGGTGCTCTTCAGGTATTTGATAACAGCATCTACCGGCAGGGTACTCAACAATGATGATGGCACTATTCAAGATATAAAGGGTCACTGACATGGAAACATTTGGCTAAACTTCTCAGGTCCTTGTTGATCGTTTCCAGGAAGATCTTGATGAGCTGGTTAAAGTTCTTAATGATCGTTGCAAGAAGTATGGACTACGGGCAAAACCAACTTCTCTGCTTGAGCTTCCTTTTGGTAAGTTCATCCATTATGGAGCAGTCACTAAAGACATCTTTCATGTTTACAGCATTTTTGTCTACTGTGAGACAAGAGGAAGTTATTATATGAATGCAGTCTTACCCTTGTAAATTTTTGTCTTGAAACCATGACCAATAGAGAAACTTCGTGCACTTTAGAATAGTAAAACTTACTTGAAATGCTTCACAAAATTTCTGTCGTTGCACAGGAATTTCTACAAACTAGTACCAGTGCAACATGTGATTTGTCTTCTAGGGAGTCTACTGGCTGGCTATGTTTCTCTTGTGTGCTTGGAGAACAGCTAGTATCAAATATATGAGAGGGCAATTAATATATTAGTTGGTGTACTTCAGGAAACCTTCTTGATGGTACTTAATTTTTCTTTCTCTTGAAAACTGAAACACTAGCAAATATCCCAATTTTCCTGGACGGTAACTTAAATTTCTCCCTTGAAAAACTGGATATTTCAGTATTGACTTATTGCAGTATTGATAAATGATTGTGTTGGTTTGTAGTTGCACTTGTTCCTGGAAGATGTTATGTAACTCCTGAGTACAAAATAAAGGTTGTCAGTTGCCACATAATTAGCTATCTATTAGATTTATTTTTGGAGAATATGCCAGGCATTTGGTCAGTCCATGGTCGCGAGCACACAACTTCTTTGTCTAACCTTAATTATGGTTGGCTTACTGTACCGTGCCAACACTAGGGAAAATCCTGAATTGCCTTTTAAGTTCATCGTGCTCAGTTTCATTCCCAAAACAATTTTGGGCCGACAAACATTTCTTAGCCTGGTGTTTTAGGCATTGATAGTCCTTGATCTAGCTGTCAAACTGTTGGAAAAATACAGTGCCTTCTGGGGTATGTGTATATACCTATTTTTATTGTTTCTATGTTTTTTTCTGAAAACCCTTTTCTTAAAAACCTTCATATCTATCGCTTCTTGCTTGTAACAGTGGACGGGTAATGACAGTAAATGGAGTGAAAGTTGATTCTTCGGCTACTGAAAGACTGAAATCCCTGTCATAGCTATCATTCTCTGCCGGTCTTTAATTAATATCGGATCCTTTCTTGTCTCGTTATAATTGCAGGCTGGCAACCTGGCGTGCAAGAAGCAGCTGCTGATTGGGATGAGGACTGGGACAAATTTCAAGAAGAGGGTATGTGATCATTTCATTTCTTTTAGTGCTGGCTTCAGGATGATGCCGTGAAGGTTTAGAATTGACGTTGCATTTGCCTTTCTTTTGCAAAATCTCAGTTTTCTCCAGTTATGAGAAATAACTAACCGTATGCACTACTAGCAGTCCTTTTCTTTTTACACGTTCTCAAATTACGAGAAACCAGTAGAGGGCACATGCATAACTAGCAGTCCATGTTTTCTTCTTTATATGTGTAGCCTTATACTGTTGTTGCCATCTGGCAAATGAATTTGTAGTTAGGCATAATCCAACTCAGCCCAGAAATGCATATTCACTGAAACTTGTATCCATCTGGAGACTTGAGTTATGTTGAACATGTAATTCAAATGACACCAGCTTAAGCCGTACTAGCTTCATAACTCTTGTCGAGCTGATTGGTGTGTTGCGTTCAATTCAGGTTACACATTTGTCAAGGAGTTCACCCTGGATGTTCAGAATGTTGTCGCACCTCCTAAAGAGAAGTCTTTGTGTCCAGTCAAAAAAACTGTCCCTGTTGAGGGTCAAACTGATCCTTCTATAACTGCCAAACAAACTGATCCATCTTCGCCTCATACCGAAGTACACAAAGAAGGTCCTTTTGATACTGATGGGCATGTGATGGAAAATGGAGTGCATCAGAATAAAGGTGAGAATGGTACCCCAAGAAGTGCTCCAGAAAGTCCTGCTACTCGAAGTTCTACTTCAAGCCCCAGAGGTTCTCCACATCCAACCTTTGGAAAGAACAGTTTTGAATCATCTGCAGTATTTGACAGAGATGTCTTGAGGTATTTTTGTCATGTCTCTGTGGCCTTTGTACAGGAGTTGTTGCTTTTGTTTGCTGGTACTGTGCTTGATTTGGCAAATGATTACCCTTTTCATCTCCACTTCCATGAGTTAAGAATCAAACAACATTTTGGGGTTCACGATTGCATTTTTCGGATGCTATTTTCTTGATGCTGAAAGCTTGAAGCAACCTTTTTTAAAGTTGTCATGATTTGTTTCTTTCCTGCTGCTGATCCTTGGTTCTGTCTGTGGGACATAACACAGTTGGCTAGGCTTGCCTGGTCCTTAAAAGGAATTCTAAACTCAGACAGAGAACCTTTTTTCTACTAAAAATAATGAGTGGCGACATGCTGCTGTCGTGTGAAATTTTTTTGTGCTTTCTGCTCTGCTCCTCGTGGCAATTTGTTGTGAGACCTCTTGATCTGAACCGGTAAGCTAAAACCTCTTCATTTTTCCTGTGTGCAGTGACCATGAGTCGTCAGAGTCTGTTCATTCTGGTGACAGGACCTTCGATGAACCTGCATGGGGGACATCTGAGAACGATGATCTGGACTCTGTGTGGGGTCTCAATACTGCTTCTTCCTCTCCATGGGTAAGTGATTCCTTTGTTTGAGATGAATTACATCTGTTATGTGAAATCCTTTTTCGATAAGGCATATATGGATGAGTTGTTCTTTTTTGTCGCTTATTAAATGTTGTGCCACTGACCAATCAAGTCTGGACTCTTGCATAATGGACCGCATCCTTCACGTCTCTTGAGCAAACTAGTGTGTTGACTTTATTTTGACCTGGTCTGCAGGAGATTGATCATGACAGGCTTAGAGATGACAGCTTCTTGTCCGGATCAAAGACCGACTTTGGCCTGAATCCTATCCGAACAGGATCACAGCACGATACAAGCTCCCCGAGGAGGACCACATTCTTCGACGAATCAGTCCCCAGCACACCATTATACACTCCTGCAACGCAGAGTGGTTCTCAACAGAGGAGCCTATTCTTTGACGAGTCAGTGCCGAGCACGCCGCTATATACATCTGGAACGCAGCCGCAGAGGAGTAGTGTGTTTTTCGACGAGTCTGTTCCGAGCACGCCACTATACAGTTCGGTGTTCTCCCCTTCTTATAGGGAGCAGTCAGGGCCTTCCTTTGACAGCTCCTCACGATTCGACTCTTTCAATTCCCGGGATGGGAGCAGTTTCTTCTCTCAGCCTGAGACATTGGCGCGGTTTGACTCGATGCGCAGCAGTAGAGACTTTGATCAGGGTCACAGTTTCCCATCGTTTGATGATGCAGATCCTTTTGGGACAGGGCCTTTTAAAACGTCTGGCCAAACACCGAGAAGTTCAGACCACTGGGATGCCTTCAGCTGATAAAAAGGAGTCAGGAGCTCGCTTCGTTGCTGCCCAATGCTGGAGGGAGCCATCTAGGTCAAGTGCTACTCCATATAACAAGCTAGCAAAGGTCTGATGCTCCCAGCGGTTATTGTTCCTCTTTTCCTCATGAAAATTCTTCCGATTTTTCTCGGTCAATGGAAGTCTTTGGGGTCCTGTTGCTCTTGGTATGTTGCGGTATGATTCTTTTGTGGTCCTTTTTTTCCGAAGTTTCTGTTCTTTGGCCATTTTCGTAAAAGAGAGAGTTTGTTGTGATGTGTTGTGAAGGGGTATAGTGATAATGGACTTAAAATATTCTTTCTAAGTGGTGTGATATACGAACAGTTTGTGAGACATTGAAATAAAACTTGTGATTTAGCAACGTTTTTTTCTTTCTGCTCTCTGGTTTTTGTTTCTGTTTCTTTTCTTCTCTACCCTAATTTTTGTAGTGTTAAGTAATGGTAATTTCGGACACGAAAATTTCGTGCATGGTCTTGGATCCAAAATTAATTGTCGTTGCAATACCTTAGCCAACTGCAACCGTAAGTGCTTAATCCGCAAAAAAGTTTTTTCCTCGGATTGCTCAAGCTCTCGAAGAAGAGTCTGAATGACGAGTAGCTTTGTTTAAAAAAAAAAATTCAACAACTTAGCGTGAGAATTGCTAATTTAATACTTCTTTTCGCTCATATATGAATTTTGAGTCATTTTGTTTCCAACCAACTATCATTAAGGTCTTTGGACCAAAAACAAGCGAGCGGTGGAATACCACAAAGAGAAAGCGTACCAATGATCTGTGTCTCATAATGTCTTATATTACATAAAATTGAGGCTACAAATTTATATTTTACCAAAAAAAATCCTCAAACACCTCTCCAATAAATTAACTTGGTTGTATTCTATTGAAACAAAAATTATAAGTATTTTTAAAAAATTTATAGTTAAATAATTACACTATTCAAAACTATGAATAAAATTATAAGAGATTGTGTTGCCCGTGGGAAGAGGGTTGGAAAAAAAGTAAATGAAAATTTATATCTATAACCCATTTGTCAATGTTGGTTGGATATTCCCTTTATGCCCACCAACAACCGCGTCTTTTCGTGGGAATGACATACTTTATAATACAAATTTATTGTCATAAATCCACCTCTTTGACTTTTCTCTAAATTTTTAAGGATGGCATTTAAGTTGACGGGTGGTCATAACTTAAAAATATTGTAAAATTCTAAATTAATTAGTTTAATCTGGAATAGTTATACCTAAGGGATGAAAAGTATTTGTTGTTAAATAAATATGTACTGTCTTGTTTGGTTCAATAACTATAAAATTAATTAATGTATTTAAAAAAGATGAATGTACTGTTGTAGCTAAAATGATTGATTTTATTATTTTTTTAATAATTACAATTTCATAACATATGATATTAATGATACAAATGTTTAATAGAAAAAAATTAAAGATTAGAAAACGGGATTATAAAATTCACGCAGTTTGAATAGCCGGCTGGCACGGGAATTCCCATGCCTCTCGGGAAATTAAGAATCCCAGCAGTAATAGAAATTCAATTTAATCTTTAATTACATCAAATTCGTCTACAGAGAGTAAGAAATTACGATTAAAACCATCTGAATATAAAAGTTGTTGTAATACATGACTGAATTACTTGTATAGCCTCATCTCACTAAGATATATTCGAATAATTGTTAACTTTCTCTCACAGCTCTACAAAAAAAAAGAGGTGATTTGTTCCACCGAAACAATTTTTTTAGTTTCAAAATTATATATCATGTTTCAGAAATTTTTTTCTTCCCCGACACTAGAACATAATTCTAAAAAGGAGAGGTGGATCCTGGTGGAATGTTCGGAAATACGGTTAGTTTTAAAATAATTTTACGAAATACGGTCCGAGTTTCGTAAAATACGAACATGTCCCTCAAAATACAAATAGAACGGGTTTTCAAAACCAACCCGCTCTCCATCAAAATAAGCAAACCCGCCCCTATGCGGCTTCAGATGATGCGCATGAGGGTGCGTTTCCAAAACCCTCCCCCAACACTTTAGAAATATTTTGGAGCCTGTAAGGGGGCGAGTTTTCTTGAAGAATTGCACAAACCCGCCCCTTCAACACTTGGTTTGGCGTCTTAGGAGGGTTTAAAAACCGGCCACTTGGTGATTTAAGGGAGGGGCCGGTTTTGGTCATGTAAAAACCCGCCCCTGTCAGACGCCATAACAACCCCTACACTTGCTAATATTTCTCAAAGTGTTGGAGGGGCGGGTTCCTGCCCCTAGAGGACGCGTTTTGAGAACTCGCCCCTGCATGAAGGTGTGTTCTCAAAACGCGCCCTCATGTCTGTCCCCGATGCCGCATAGGGGCGAGTTAAAACCCACCTTGCATATTTACAGGAAACCCGCCCTCTTTGTAATTTGAGGGCGCGCCCATTCGACGGTAAAACCGTATTTTACGAAACTTTAACCGTATTTCGCAAATTTTTTTAAAATTAACCGTATTTTCGTACAAAACTCTGGGATCCTGAAACGATGACTTTTGACATTGATCGGATCTTATACGAAACCCAATAATCATTTTCATCGAACGACTTGGAGTAATGTTATCAAATAGTAAAAGTACGGGAAAAAAATTGCGAAATAAACTATACAATTTTGATATTCCTGAAATAATATTTGAAGTCAAATTTTACAAGTTCTATTAATTTAAGAAGGAAGTCAATTCTAAATAAATTAAAATAAAATAAAATAAAAAAGAGTTCAAAACTTTAATAAGTTTGACTTTTCTCCATACTTATAAAATTCAATTTTAGTACATCATGTTTTTAAATTTCCAAATTTTCTACGGCGGAATTTTTGTTTCGATGTAACAAAAGCGCCTAATATCACTACTGCTGACTACTAGTTCTAGTGGTAAAATAATATTCGTAATAATAGATATCGTGAGGTAGACAAATGACTAAAGAAAATTGTATACTTAACAAAGAGCGGATAGTAAGGCACGAAAGACAAAGATGAGTTTTGTCTACATGCGAAGTAGTGATAAGAAATTATTTAGTCCCCCCTCCATCTCGTCTCATCCCTCGGCGGAATCATCAGTGTGTTTTTTGTCATTAGTGCCTGTTCTTGACAAAGGAGCAGCCAGGGCAATTTGCAATTGTGTTTGCGTTGCCTAAGAAGACTCCAAAATCACCAACAACAAAAATGTTCAAGCAACTTTCTCTTCTCATTTATTGCATTGCTGAAGGCATACGCCTGATCAAACCCCAGTACAGTTCAAAATGTTGTGCACACAGGGCGACGGCTTGCTCTTCACGGACACTTGTGTCTCATACATGCGAATCCGCCATCTATTCGGCGGCATCGTTATTGTATCAGTGATACAAGTACAATCAGTCTACCTATCCACCCTTTGAGAAAGAAACAATCAGTCTTACCTATGCACACTTTGAGAAAGACGGTGATAAGAGATGAATTGATCCGTTTTCCTAAACCGTGATCTTTAAAATCTCCATCAAGGAATACCAAGTCCCCGAGATGGCGAAGATCATCCCCAGTGCGATTATCCCAGAGTCCACTATCCATCCGCTCCAACCCATTTCGTCCTTGAAGACCAGGAGGTGAAACGCCGCCGGCAGTATGAAGCCGAGCGCGCAACAAACGCTACTCCCAACGAGCGACAAGAAATCAGCAAAGTTGGGCACCAGCAAAGCCACCAGAGTCACCAACACGACCAACAACCATCTCAGCCAGAGGCAGTACTGTCCGCCGCAGAAACGCCTCTCGAAGATCTCATACACTGGATTCATCATGAGTGGGAAAGTGAAGAACAGGTTGATGCAGAGGCCCAACTGGACGAGCGTACTGATCAGGCCTTTACCGAAGTTGGCAGTGATTATATCCTTGGTGTTTTCCCCGAAGGCAAAGTACCCCAAGAGTCCGAACCCTCCATACATCAAGAAGATAAACACCATTGAAATGGAGAGGATCTTCCCAAACTTTCTCTTATCCCTCATCTCCGCCTCCAACGGGATAACCATCCCCACTCCTTCAAAAGCATATACTGCGACTCCCATCCCGTAAAAGAACATCGACAACCCGCCAAATGCCACGAGGTCCTCCCTATTCCTCATCATCTTTATCACATCCTCGGCCATAACCACACCCATCGCACCGAGATCGACCAAGTCGGCGAAAATGCTGAGCGGGGCCAAATGCGTCAGAGTCTTGATCGAGTTAAGCCCCAGCTGAAACGGGACGCACGCCCATATAACCAAACTCTTGAGCGAAAAGCCAAGAATTTCGACACCGCCCGTCAAGTACACATTCAAGCCACGAACAGCACTCCCGTTGCCGTTCATTAGGTTCGCCGCAGTATTCCCAATGAATATCAAGTACCCAATACAGAAACCAGCCTGGGACAACACTATAAGGAAATCAACGACAACCCTACCGGGAGGGCCGCAGACTGCGAAGCCCAAGTCCCCAAAAGACACTATGCTGGAGTCTTCCACGATGGCGTCGAGCCTGCGTCTCGTTTTGACCAAGAGCATCATGCAGTAGCACGTCAAAAGAGCGATGAAAGAGAGGAGGAGCAGGCTCATCACCCACCCCATCCGCATAAACGCGTAGGGGAGTCCGAGGACGCCAGCTCCCACGATGGAGATGAACACGTTCGCGAAGGTCTTGGCAGGGGAGGAAAACGTCGTCTGGGGGATCTTGCGGCCACCGGCGCCCTTGTTCAGGAGATAAGTTTCTCCATCCGTGGGGTTGAATTCCAGCGCGTTGGAGGAAGAACCAGCGATTCTGGGGGACACCATTTTTGCCGCCGAGACGAACGGAATCAGGGTTCAGAACCGAAACGAGAAGAAGCGGCCGAGATTTTCGACTAAGGCTTCCACGATCGACGAAGGAGAAGGAGAAGGAGAAGGAGAGGAATATGGTGGTGGAGGTGGGGGCGGCGGAGGTAACCGCCGAGAAAAAAATCTGTTGTGGGGGAGATGGAGAGAAAAACGACGGAGAATTGATTCACCAGTTAATTCAATTTTTCCACGGCATCTTCTTTCTTGCTTTCCTCCTCCCCCATATTATACCTTCCAACTAACTTCAAGCCGCCATGGATTGGGCCGTTACTTGGCCTCATTCGGCCCTTTACGCCCCCCAAACCGCATCGTCCTTAGTTGGTCCTTCGAAGTCTTCTCCAAATTCAACGATCTCGATCGGCGGAAATTCCAGAGGAACAGCGCGGGACCCTCTGCTCCGCCTTCGAATTAACACTCCTCCGGGGGGGAGGAGGCTCCCCGCCGCGACGATAACGAACCCTGGTGCGACGGCGCGGCGCCCGCTCTCGATGCTGATGAAGTTCCTTTGCGACTTCCGTTTCCTCCTCCTCGTCTCCGCCGCCATCTTCATTTACATCCAGGTACCGTTCCATCGACCCGTTTCTCGGTTTTCTTGGCTAGCGATTGACGGAAATATAGGCATCGCGGTCTGGCGTGCGTATCACGTGTTACAGCAGAATTAGGATGTGTAGGATTTTGAGAGTTGTTTTGATGTTTGACGGTACCACCAGTCAGGCTATTGCTTCTTTTTTTGTGGTAATTTTTACTTACCCTTGAGTATGGGTCCACCTCTTCGTAGTGCGCCTTGCCTTTTGTTGGATCATGGTCAAGGTTGGTTTTGTTGTCAGCTCGTAGTTCTATCTGGTTACATCTGTTGTTCCTTTTCCACGGCGTTACTTATGTTTTCTCCTCTCTTTTGTTTGCATTTTTGTTTCCTAATTTCTGTCTTATTTTCCTTGGATTTCCCCAGATACGACTTTTCGCGATGCAGTCAGAGGACCCTATTAAACTCACCTCTGCCGTACATTCATCTTCTGATCAATTGCTTATTGATTGATTTTTTTTTCTTATTATTTTTTTTCTTATTTCATGCCTGGGGATTACTTCTCGTTTCCCCTTTAGTTAAGGGGCCAATACCGCATACTTGTTGGTTACTGTTTTCATTTTACATGATGAAGTTAGTTTTGTTATTATTGGTTTGATATTTATTATTAGATTGATTCTTGTAATAGCTTTTGGGAAAAGCGAAAGTGTTCCCTTAAAATATCTAGCTCTAAATGTTGATGACCCATATTAAATCCACATATGATCTTGCATCTCGAGTCAGTATATGAGGGCAGTTCTTGGCACATCTGCTAATTTGCTCTTTTTTATTGACCTGATGGCTGCGATCACATTAACGTGCGATACATTATTACATCTTCTTGAGTCGGGGAAACTGAGTGGCATGTGAAAAATTATTGATCAAATGGGATTGCGAGAATGCTATATATTGATCTAGAAGGCACCATTTTTTGCCTGAGGATAGAGATAATATTGAGTGGTAATGCATGTATTTTCCCAAACATAGTTATTTGTTTGTTTGCAGAAATGGTTCCAGAATTTGTATCTTTCTTCTCTTATAAGCAATTATGTATTTTATAACATGAAAATGTGACAAGTGCTAGGGGCCATACACCGTCCTACCATTCGGATTCATGTTCTGCATGTGCATGTACTGCTGTTGGAAAACTGTGATAAGATTTGCATTTCCTAAAACAGGATAAGGACGGACAATATATCAGAAGGTTGAAGTAGTTGATTTTGACCTTCACATTCGAAAAAGAGTATATCCTATTCTGGCAATATCAAGACATACAGTATTTGCTTAGATTCATGTCAAATGTCAAGGCATCTGTGGGTAGATTTCTAAGTGCCTGTTGAATATTAAAATGGAATTGTGTTGGCTTTGACCAATATCTCTTATTGATATAGATATAAATAATTCAGAAAGATTGGTAAGACAGTGAGGGTTCGATTCTTAAGTTTTGAACAATGGATATCCTTGAATAGCCCTTTTCAGGGCTTCACATGTGTTCTGGAGTTTTAGACATTTGGATTTCGATTTGACTGTGTTTCCTTAGAAAGGTTCTTCTATACCTTTTAAAAGCAAAATGTTGCCATGATTACCTGCAAATGCATTAGGATCCAGATTTAGGGGGTCCTTTGTTCGGAAATTTTAGCGGTCAAGGCATTGTGGTGGTGGTTTGTATGTGTCTCAGCTCAGTAAAATTCGTCTCATGTTCTTTGTTGTTATTCATTTGAATTTTTTCCTTTGGATGATTTTGGAATTGTACGCAGTATCCGATGTAGCAGAATGTTGTAAATACAGATTAGTGGGTTATCATAAGTGATTTAAATTGATCATGAGATGGATAAATCGAGTTAATGATGGTTTCTAACATTCTTTCATTCTTATTCCAGTATCCCAGTTTTTAGGTTACAACAACATCAATTTCTAGTCTTTATCGTCTATATGTATCCTTTGTTGTAATTGCGCTCTATATTTAATCATAACCTCACTAAACTGTTTTTCTGAGATGTAAAAGGAGTATTGTTTGCTGCTGCTTATCTTTCTTTTGTGGGATAAGAGAAGATGTGTTATATGAGGGCTTTCCAATTAAAATGTCCTCTGATACCTATCTTCTGCTGATTCAGTCCACAACTTCAGAAGAAAGGGAAGAAAAGGACCAGCAGTATGGACTGACAAAGCCTCTAGCTGAAGATCAAGGACGTATGTTCTCTTCTTGAGTTTAATTCCTTCCAGGATAGCTTTTTTTTGGATATTTGATGCAATCTTATGAGTTCTTTTGTTGCATCACATGAGGCACTTCACTTTTGATTTATATTTAACCTTTTAATTGACTTTATCGAGTCACATTCTCGAGCAGGAAACTCCTTTAAGTGATTATTCTGATAAGTTTTATGTTTTACTTTGTAGGAAAAGGTTTGCAAAGACTTATGGACAAAAAACAGGTACCAGTTGGAGGATGGGCTATCCCCTTCTTACAACCTGAAGCTTCTTATCCATTGCGGTTGCTTAACTGCAATTCCAAATACGTAGGTACCGGTGGCAGCAGTGGTAATCATGGCATGTAATCGTGCCGACTATCTGGATAGGACTATTCAGTCTGTCTTGAAGTATGTTATCTGTCTTTGGTGTCTCAAATTTGTATAATTGTTCATCAAAGTAAATCATACCCACATATATACCATTATATACTTCGACAGATACCAGAGTCCTATTTCTTCGAAGTACCCCTTGTTTGTTTCCCAGGTGATGAGACTCCCCTTCCCTTTTCTGTGTTTCTTTGCTAGTCTTTTTCTTCTGTATCTAATTTATGATTTTTTTATTTGATATATTTGTATTTCTTGAGCTAGAGGGATCTGACTTAAATGGTTGTCTTTAGGACGGGGCAAATGAAGATGTTAAAAATAAGGCTCAGAGTTTTAACCAGTTGAGCTACATGCAGGTAACTTATTTTTCTACTCTGTGACAACGCTTAACTTTGGGTTTGGGATCAGGAGCCCTGATTTCCGGGAAGTTTTGCTTTCTGTGACTTCAACCAAAGCCTTTGTATTTTGATAATTGTTGCCTGTGTAGTCAATATCTTGAGAAATATTGATGTTCATATCAGCATCTGGATTCTGTACCAGTTCACACCGAAAGGCCTGGAGAATTGGTTGCATACTATAAAATTGCACGTAAGGATAGTAATATCTGGTAGACTATCTGGATATTAAGGACTTATTTTATCAAATTCTGAATTCTAAGAAAATAAGGAATCATCCAGGTCATTATAAGTGGGCGCTCGATCAATTATTCTACACTCATAACTTTGGTCGAGTCATTATCCTTGAAGGTAATGAAATTATTCTTTTAGTCTCCAGGGTTCAATATAAAGTCTACTGACTCCCTGATATGTCCTTCTACATTTATAGGAATTGCTCCTGATGTTTTTGACATGTCCTACAGATGATATGGAAATTGCACCTGATTTTTTCGAGTATTTTGAGGCTGCAGCTGCTCTCATGGAAAAGGATAAGTAGGATTTATCAGGATATTTCATCCTTACATAGTGATTCCTCTTAGATTGAGTTTATTATGGTAATTGCTACAACTTCCTTATGTAGGTCCATCATGGCTGTTTCTTCTTGGAATGACAATGGGCAAAAGCAATTTGTTCATGATCCTTGTACGTTTTTCTTATTACCATGGTTCATATATGAAAGCTAGGTACATCTGAGTTGGGATTATACCTATTTATTATGGTCCTCCTTTAGATGGAAATCCTATTTTACGAAACAAATATTTAACAGTATTTTTAAGCTACCAGGGCACTAGAGTGCAGATGTGTTGTGCAGAATATTTATTTTCTCTGGTGGTAGGCATGCTTCTTAGATGCTATGGGTTCACGAAAGCATGAAACACTATATTTAGCTGTGAAAATTATAATAACTGATCTTTAAGAAACAGAACATTATAAATCGTGAATACTGGATCGCTGGTTAGCTTGTAATGTGGGAATTCCTTTCTCTTTGTTCCTTAAAGTGATTCACTGTGATCTCTGAATCACTAAGGATGGAAAATTTAGCTTCTCTTGGGTAAAAATTCATAGTTTGTCCATGTTGACTTGCTGCCAAGTTATACTGACAAAACCTCGCAGTCTTTGCAAGTGGTGAAGCACCAGTACATTCAATTAAAGATGATTTTCAGGATTTTTGTGTCCACTTCCATTGGTCAGATATAGACAGCTGGGCATAAGTTATGCCCAGACTCTAGAAAAGATTTACCATTTTGTTTGTCATGCACCTCAAGTGCATGAAATGAGAGGTTATCAAGGCAGTGCCTTATCGAAGTCAGCTTACCTGAACATTCTTAAGGTGCTAGAGTCTCCCCTTTGCGTAAACTAATACCCAACATGTGCTTATATTGTATATACTTTGCATTCAAGTGCTATAACGCCGCAGAGTTCCTCACATGATCACTAATCATTTTATCCAATCTAAAATTACATGCTTCTTTTCTGGCAATTCCTCAGATGTCCTCTACCGGTCGGATTTCTTTCCAGGACTTGGATGGATGCTGACAAAACCTACCTGGGATGAGTTGTCTCCTAAATGGCCTAAAGCATATCCTTCATATTTATGAGGTGTAGTTTTGATTTTACTAGGATTTTTTATCTTCATATTTCCATGATTTTTCTTAACAAAAGTTCACTTACTGGGATGACTGGTTGAGACTGCAAGACAACCACAGAGGTCGACAATTTATCCGTCCAGAAGTGTGCAGGACTTACAATTTTGGCGAGCATGTGAGTAAATCTGTGAAAATCACATTGTTATGTTAATGTTCAGACATGTCGATGTTAAATAGGAGTTTGACTACTTGATTACACCGCTAGTCATGTATTGTTTCTTCTGTCATTGCTTGCTTGAATAGATACGCTCCTTGATGTTTATTCTTCGTTTTGGACAGTTAGAGTTGTTGCTTGAGGGATGAATCATGATTATTTAACTCATATGAACATGTCTGCTGTCCAAATGTTCAAGTTCATTGTCTGATCTGATTGGCGGCGGAGTGACCATGCATGTTCTGTTGAGTGCGTGTTTTGGCAATAATTGGGAAGCTAAAGCTTTCTTGGAGACATTATGTAGACTCAAGGTTTTATCAAGGAAAAGAAAGTTTTGTTATGGGATTTTTTCTAATGTCCATTATTCTGTTTTTTTTTTTCTGATTAAGATAAAGTATATATCTTCCATATCCATTGGAATTTTTTAATATTTTTGCAGGGTTCCAGTATGGGCCAGTTTTTTAGCCAATATCTTGCACCAATTAAACTTAATGATGTCCAGGTGTTTCTCCGTACCTCATTTGTTGTGCCTTGTCTGCCTAAGATTATTTTATTTATCATTTACTGTTTGTTGTTAAAGGTGGAATGGAAGTCAAAGGATTTAAGCTATCTGAAGGAGGTAACTGGATGTGTAAAGTGGTATTTATGTTCAACGTTTTAAATGCATATTCTTGATAAATTGAACTTTCTGTAGGATAAATATAAGAAGCATTTTGCTGATATTCTCAGAAATGCTAAGCCTATCAATGGAGCTGATGTCTCTGAGGCATCTACCATCAAAGGTGATGTTCGTATAAAATACAGGGATCAGCAAGAATTCGAACACATTGCCCGACAATTTGGTATCTTTGAGGAATGGAAGGTAATATGTCTTTGCAGGGTGAATCGTAAACAATCTACTCCTTGTCCCCATGCTCTTTGAATCCTCTGACATATGATATCTAAGTTGGGGATGGATCTCTTCAAGACAAACATGGTTTTCAGTATTTCTATTGGATTCATCTGCCAGCATCATCAGTTTCTTCTTGCTTTTTAGGATGGTGTGCCTAGGACAGCATATAAAGGAGTGGTGGTCTTCAGACATCCACCGCCAAGGCGCATATTTCTTGTGGGTCCACATTCTTTAGAGGATCTTGAGATCAAAGAACCTTGACTAAAATGAGGTAAGTTAGATTTGTCATGGATGCTTCCCACTGTCCCATCCTCTCGCTACTTGAGCTAATTGGCATACACACACTCAATCATTGAACTATTTCAACTGCTGGTTATTCTATCCTCTCCTTCCCTCTCCTCAAAACTCAAAGGAAAATTCATGCAACTGGAGTTGCGTCTTTCAGTTGCATCAGGCATCAAGCTGACTTGGACCTTTTCTGATGTGAATATAGAACGAAGCGTGGGAATCTTACACTACCTATTGAGGAGGTGTTGACATTATCCTGAAGGTTGGTAATCGAAGGTTTGATGATCAAAAGGTGCTCTATTGACTGCCTGAAAGGTTGTGTAGTAGATAGAAGAAACGTAAAATGCTTACCACATGAAATTTTACTTAATTAGTGACAGCATCTGATCACGACAGTTGTGAGCCTGGCGAATGATTTTGATAGATTGATTGTGTTTGAATACCACGTTGCTGTAGTTGGAACTATGTGGTGAATAATTTTGCGATTAACAAAAAGTATATGGAACCTATTTGCATTGGTTGCAACGTTTATTTTCAATGGAGAAGGGTCTTACCATGTCAGACTTCCTACGGTTTTCTTCTCTGCATTATCTTATCTCCCCCACCCCCCATCTGTTATGAATAAATTGGTTAGTCTTGTTCATCTTCTCGGGAAGAGTGCTTGATCTTCTCGCTGATTGAACTTGCAAGCAACATTGCCCATACACCCTAAGACTGCTGAAGATGGTTGCTAATGCTGTGCGAACGTGGAGGAATTGAATGCAATCCTCCCATTTTGGGTACCATGACAAGTTTTTGATGTTTGTGTTGTGCTTTCCTGGACAATGAAGTAAGACGATCGTAAGTACAAATGCATCGAAGGAGCCGCTTGTCAAAGTGATTCGTAGCTTTTCAGAGGTGGATACTGCAAGGCAACATCTGGATTGTTTGCTTTGGCATGAGCTTACCGGTTTAGTCAATCCAACTCATCTCCCAGAAAACACCGAACACTGCGAAAACCAGTTACCGCAGATTTAACCTTCATGGACTTTACTGCGTTATTATCCTCATACCACAAAAATTACGTTTAAGAGATTCAATATCTTGCGAAGAACAAAAGTAATTTGAAAGCCATATTCCACCAGCCAAAATACTCAAGAAGCCAAGCAAAAGATGGAGGAAAGGAGTCCTGTTTTAACCACCGTCAATTGCTCTTGGCTGCTTCAACTTTTTGTTTGGCACCGACGGAGAAGAATTCGGTGATCACTTCAAGTGGCATCCCTTTGGTTTCCGGCACCTTGGCAAAGACAAACATCCAGGCTATGATACACACAAGTGCATACATGCCGAACACGCCGGCAAGTCCCACTGATTTGAGCAGCACTGGCAATGAGTATGTAACTATGATATCACCAACCCAGAACGTTAGTGCGCATATGGCGATGCAGAGGCCACGGACCCTCGTGGGGAATATCTCAGCACAGAGTATATTGGGGATAGGCCCGAATCCCATCACGAAGAAGCAGAAGTAGAGGATGACACTTACGGTGGATATTACCGCGTTGACAACCGATCCCATGTCAATGAGGCTTCCAAGGACTAGGATAACGAGGGATAAGATCAGGATCGGAATTGTATAAAGCAATAGGCTCCTGCGATTGCAGAAACAAACAAAAATCATTCTTACTTTGTTTCCACTCACACTACAAGCAAACGGAAGAGTAGACTGGTTTTAATATCCTCACCGCCGACCGGAGGTGTCCATGAGCCTCATGGCGACAGCAATGGAAGGAAGCATCAACAGCGTTGTGATTCCACTAATAAAAAGAGAAGCGGAGGCTGCACTAACTCCCATGTCGGAAAGGAGAACACCAACACCAGCCTGCTCGAGAATCTGGGGAGTATAGTAGAGTACACCATTTATTCCAGAAAACTGCATCGACAGAGACAGCGTATTACAGATTCGTCTGAATAAAAAGGTTGGCATTGATGTTCGATATGCTGGGGCTCTCAATTGGAGATGGCGAGCCTTACAATATAATCATCAGAACAACAATTTATATGAACGAACAAATCAGCAGTCCAGTTTACCTGCTGGAGAATCTGGATCCCCACACCAACCACTAAAGCATGTTTAACTCCTGGCTCGAAGAGATCTCTCCAACTCGGCCCCTTGTCCACCATTTTGGAAGGGTGAACCATGGCCGGACCAACGGGATGTTGTTCCATGAGCTCTTTGGGATAGAGAGCTGACTGACTCACCAATGCAGCAGCTTGAATGAACTCGCCAGTCATGGTTACATCATTTCCTGCTGCTGATATTATCGATCCCCGCCTCGATGAAACAACAGTGGCCTCCTGATGCAAGTAAACCCTTTTGAATTCCTTTTCTTTCCTTCCATTTGGGCCTTCTTTATCTTCCCATTTCCATGCCAACTGCCATCCGCCACCGATACCCATCCCACTAGCCGTCTCGTCTGTGCTAGCCACCATGCTACCCTGCATCATAGACAAGATGCTCCCATGTCCTTGGGGCACCAAGTCTCCATCCATGGTCGTCCCCTGGCTTGAAATCAACGGGCTCTGAAGATTATCGTCAGGATCTTCGGCTACGTGGCCCTCCGACTGGTAATCCTCACCTTCCTCCCTAGTAACACTCTCCACATCCCACTCCTCGTTTCTTATCTGATTGCCACCGACACTGAACATACTGCCAAAGTGAGGGAAAAGCGCGCTGCCTTTCATGCTTCCGGCCTCGGGGAACTTCTCATGTACGCTCCCAAAGAGTGTAACAAGTGGATCAACTATTGGAGCACCATAGCTTGCCACACTTCCTTGCCTGGATACAATACCAATCATGCTCTGACCGGTGACAGGCCTCGCGATCCATGAATGGCCTTGGCCAGCACCATATAATTTAATTTGTTCCTTATTGGAGGCCATATTGGAATCATGAATGTTTTCATCAGCTGGGGCAATTATGTACTCCTCCAGGGAAGTATCGCCCCCGACTCCTAAACCTTCCACCAGCAAAGCCATCTCGCCTGTGTATGGAGAGACCCACCATAAGCAATTTAATGATGAACAAATTGACTATTGCAGCAAGAGGCCTTACATGATGGCATCCAAAACAATGTGACCGATACCTGAATATGGCATCTAACGGATCAGTAATCGACTGTTTTAAACAGCTATACAGTTCCTGTCATTGCTACCTCTAAGGATCATATAATCGGAACTTCAAGTATACAACTACAGTTATTAGCATCACCGATGCTATCACGAAATTCACAGATATCCAAGATGACTTGCATCAGCACAAAGACAGAGAACACATGCACAAAATAAATTGAGCATTCTCATTTTTTGCTCATATACCCGATTCATCTTGCTACTTCCGGAACGACAAATGAAAGAAGAAAACAAATGTAGGATAACATTATCACCTCAATCTACTGCCATGATGTAATTTCTGGAACAGTTTATATTTATTTGCATCTCATTGATATCATCCTAGGACAGTCAATATCTTACCAGATACATCTTCTCTACCACACAACATTTGAAGAACCTTCTTTGCCTCACGCATCCTTCCTTTGCTCACGAGCCATCGCGGGGACTCAGGCAAGAAAAATAACATGAGCAAAAAGTAAATAAGGGAGGGAACAGACAGGACCCCAAGCATCAACCGCCAGTTTGGCAAGTCCATAAGGGACATACTGAAAACCATGCAATACGATATAAACATGCCACCGGAACCGGTGAACTGAGGCAGTGTGTTCAGGGTACCCCTTATCTCGGGTGGAGCAGTCTCTGATATGTACAAAGGAACGAGAGTTACCGCCAGACCTACCCCAAGCCCATCCAAGAACCTCGCCAGTAAAAGCACATACACGTTTGGTGACCACAGCATGACCATTCCGCTAACGAAATAGAAGATGGATGATAATATCAACATCGGACGCCGGCCCAGCCAGTCCGCAACTGCCCCCGAGAATGTAGTAACTATAGTGGCAGCGATTAGGGACATGGCAACGATCAGCCCTTCGATGGCAGGTGCACTTTCCAAGCTGAATTCCCTCTTAATGTACAAGACCGCCCCTGCAGTCGAAAAGGGTCCATCATTCAATCATACAACGAAGTCCGTTGCTGCTATTCCAGCGAGAAATTCATCCTCCGAAGGACAAAAGGGACTGAAACAAATTATTTTGAGCAAGCAATACAAATCTATAGATGAAACGCCTCTCAACCTACAAATATTCTGAACCTTACGGATATTACCATCAATGTTGGCAGAACATGAGAGTGAGATTAGATTGATTACCAGCAATGGTTGCATTGTCCCAACCCTGAAGCAAATTACCAATGGCGGCAGCAACAGCAACAAGCACAGCTCCACTCATCTGGTCAGATTCCAATCAGAATATCTCCTGAACTAAGAAAAAAAACACACAAACCTTTGTTGGGGTCGAGAAAGAAGGTCCAGATCAGAATATTAACAAAAAAAGAAATGAAAAGAAAGAAGAACAGCCAACCACTCAGCTTTTGGAAGGAAACCCCCGTGAGTCGAAAAGCAACACCTCAACAGATTGACTTACACACCCACCGGACCTCAGAAAGACTACTTACCACCGACTGCTTCATAATGGAAAACACCAGCTTATAACATCAACCATTTCCCCACCCACAACATCAACAACGACCCAAAAAAGAATTGTGCCAGGGATGTGAGTGATGTCACCCGATGAACAACACCAACACGCAAAAGGATGTTATGGTTAGAAGCATAATACTCCCCACCATCTCCCTCGAACAAAAACCGACTGAGCAAACAACGACTCAAACTGATTATCCTACGATATGCAAATAGCCTTTGTCTGGATTGAGCAGACGAAAAGGCAAAAACGCTGAGCTGCCTTTGTTACCTTGCTGTAAAATAGTTGTAGATTCAAAAGATCTCCTCATACAATCAATTGATTACCCGGTTAAATACAAAATATATCAACTAATCAAGTGATTCTTTAGTCATTGGAAAATCAAAATGGTCCTTCTGAATAGTTCAGTTGTAAACTGATTGACAAGCCGACAAATTTCATTCATTAGTAGAGTGATGAGATTGAGACCAAAAAATGCTTTTGTTTGTTACACGTGTCGACGTGATATAAAAAAAAAAACCATTAGAATCATGAGTTGTATGTGTCTACTCTTGATTATGCCATGTGGCTCCGAGTTGATGAGGATGACGATAATGATAATAATATAATGAAAGAGGTGGCACAGCAGCACAGGGGAAGTGGGGCTGAGGAGTGACCTTTGTTTTTCAATGAGAAATTCCCTTTTCATACGATTTCCTTTTAAGTTAATAAAGTAATTTTATCAAGTAAATGTATTCTAAACAATTGTTCTATTTTTTAAGCGTCTTTTTTCTATTATTTCTTTAAATTTGTCCTTCATCCACCAACACTTGGCCAATTCTTACGTAGCACTTAAATTACAAACTTCCTTAAAGTTTAATGACTTTTCAGAGACATTTTTACATATTTAATTAAATATATCTTAATATTGAACGGTTGTATAATATACCATACTGGTTGCGCTTCAAAAATTAATAAAAATATTCAGAAAAATATCAATACTTTACAATATAAGTTATATTTAATTCAATTTTATTATTTGTTACTTAATTTGCATTATGAATTATGTTTAATAAATTATGTTACGGTTGCTATATTATGTTTCAATTAATTACGGTTGCTATGAAATCGCATTGAGTATTGTGATCATTAAAGTTATTATTGGGATATGTATATCGTTTGTTTAACGTGGTTTACGGTTTGATGTATGTTATTTTATAACTCACGGTTGGATAGAACATATGCTACGGTATATTATAATTAGGTTCTTTTTATGTCCTTTAAAATATTATTTCACTAAAGGGCCAAATTGACACTTCAAATAAAAAAAAGAAAATCCTTTATTAGATTTCACGTAAAGATTTGTGTGGCTTACGCTTACGGACAATGAGTTTCGTCATTTTTCCCTTCTTCATCGACAACAACCGTACATAAAAGAAAAGGGATGAAGATCTTGTGGGTTAGGTTTCCTCATTCATTGTTGAGGTAAATTTTTTTGTAGGTAAACGTAGATGTGCAATAAAGTTTTTGGGGTAAAAAATTATGTTAGGGGTAAGAAAATTATGAGGGCTAGTATAGGACTACGTGGCTTAATTGTCCGTCATATTTTGGACAAGCTCTGCGACTATAAATAGGAACTTTTCCCACATTTGTAAATCGACTCAATTGAGAAACATCGTGGTGGTCCACGGAAGGTTGACAATATCCAAGAAGAAGAAGAAGCGTGGCAATGATCCGAAGTGATTTCAGAGGTCTCAATTCTACGGGAAACGTGAAGAGGAGAACCTGGTGATGAGATTGTTTTGCCTAATGGTCTGGATGATGGAGTTCATGATTGTTTGGTACGTTTGGTCAAGGATGAGGAGTTTTGGTGTAGTAGTAGGAGGAGGAGAAACAAACAAAATGAACTGAAAGGAGGGACAGATTTTGCCAGCTTCGGGGGGGTGATTGAGTTCTGGTTGGGAATCGCTATTTAATAGTGGGTGTGGTAAGGTTGTGGGTCCAAACATCTTACCACAAAAATACTTGTATTACTTATAACTTAGCTGTGTACTAATCAATATCATCTTCATCATTTACCTTGATAACTTGCCATTTCGGTGAAAATGCTTGTTGCAGGGTTATGCCTTTTCTTTTGATTTTGTCTAATTGGTTTTGGGGAGGATTGGATGAACTTTGCAGTCTAATACCAACATTAGTGAGGCCGATTTATTCACTGATACACACACACACAAGAATAACTTTGACAGAAGGATACAAATTGGACCCATAAACATCCCACTGCATTCACCCACCCCTTACCTCTGCTATAATAATAAATTACTTACAACACCTTCCTATAACATTTGTATACTTATTCATCATTATACATAATCCAAGGAAACGGAAACCGTTCTCACTCGGGGAGCGGGGTGGTGGGAGTTAAAGGCTTCAGGAATTGGATACTATACTGGAGTGAACTTGATGACGCAATCGTAGAGGCGCCCTCCGAGGAACTCCGCCACCTCCGGGTGCTTCACCTGTGGAAAGTTTATTAAAAATTAGTTAGCCTGAAAAAAACAAAATGGAGATTGTCCAACAAGTGCAGTAAGAAATTGCACCCTTTACCATCCCGATCTTAAGAGAATCACACTTGAATTTTGCATAGAGATTCGTCTCTATTCCGCGACCCTGTGAATAAGAGAATATCATGTCACTATATAACAAAATAAAAGCGAAATCCTGAGAGCTAAGGAATAGTTTTTGTTGGTCCATGTCATCGAGTTTCGATCAGACTTTGTTCATTCAAGCGACTAAGCACTCACCATTCCTTCCAAGATGACAAGATCAGCATCGTTGGCTATATATGCTAATTCTTGAGAAACTCTTGAGAGATCAATGACCTGTGATTATTTGAAGCCAAATGCAGGTTGATAAGAACGTGCAGCTGAATCGCACGGTAGCACGGAGGAAGTAGCTAATTCATGGAATGAAGGTGAGAGCCGATATTCTTACCGGAAGATCGTTCCCAGAGCTGATGACCAACAAATTTGACGCATCCACTCCCATTAGCTTTCCATCCTCATCTTTCAACTAATCATTGCACCGAATGTGTTATGCTATATATCGAATAATAAAGATCTGCTGGAGCAACTAGTCTCTGCTCACCTTTGAGAGGATATCAATCAGTTCATAGTAAGTGACATCATTGACCGAAGGTAACTCATTAGCAGCAATCACCACCTACACAAAAATGAACTCATCTGAATGGAAGATATTATCAAATGAAACAGCCAGCATCGTCTTTCAGCATGACACTTAGAGCTGGTTTTTTGGGTTCTTGAATTCATACTTAACAGACCAAAGAAAAAAAATTATACGTGTCCGAAGCATCAGTTGGGAAGGCCCCTCAAAGAGGTCATTCACGTCAAATTTTACCTTACTCCTACAACTTACTAAATGTATATTTTGGTTGTAAAGATATAATGTGGACCAATTGACAACAATAACAAGCACAGAAAGCATCATACTTGTGTCCCACGACGAAGTAGCTCTCTTGCAAATGGCAAGATTCCCAGTATGATATCTGCACCGGAGTTATCGACACAAATGATAGCCTGTCACCAGAAGGCAATGTCAGAAGATCTTCACATACTTTCGAGCAAATGCTCCTAGAAGAATAGAAGCTTGCCTTCTTCCAAGATTTTCTGCTCCATGTTTGTTTGAAGCTGTCCAAGTCATCTATAACCCACGGTCTTGAAACAAGATTCTGGTAAGTGGCCAGAAATGACATGCCATTCTTGGAGAAAACCTTAGCAAGCTTCATACAATTGAAAGAGGCGTGTGAGAAACCATATGTGAATTTGAGGTCAAATTTCCAAAAAAAAAAACAGAGAACTCCCTCTCCCAGTCACCGAAAGAGCCCTTTGCGCGCGGCACTTAGTGACAACCACTGAATGAACACACATGATGATGGCATTGCCGTACCTCTCCAGATCCAAGGTCAAAAATATTTCCGGCGAAAACCCCTCTGATCAGGTTTTCTAGACGCTGGTCGTCATCTTCGATAGAATCGTTAAGCTGAACCACATGTGAAAAGAGCGATATCGCCTTTGCATTCTCCTCTTCCTAGACAAATTCATAAAGACAAGTCCACCATGAGAAGAAGGGACAAGGGATCAGTTGTCAAAGCTCTGAAAGTATGCGCTAAGAAGACAAAGGACGAATTCATTGAGTCATGAACCCATGCTTGTGCGAACATACCTTCACTCTCTTGAATATATCTCTGAATCCCAATTCTCTGAGAACTTGCTCGCGAATCCTGCAAAGCAGCTGTCGGCCAGAACCGACAAATTCAAGAACTGGGTCAGATACATGCTGCTATAGAGAAAATGCTATCACACTCTACTCGGTATGATGGTAGGAAGCAATGGGGCAGCTCACGATACAATCAGGGGGCCCGCCATGACTCTGGGGATCCCTCTTCATGTGCTCAAGTATTTGAGAATATCTGTGCCAGTATTACAACACCATCTTAGTATTAGCTGATCAGTGTGAGTGTTCCCCAGAATGAAAGCAAGGGGAGTGACAATACCTCTCAGCAAACATTCGTGCCCTATCAGCAGCATCAGGGACAGTTGGATCACTCTCTGCGCTCTTCCTACAAGCATTTACGCCCCAAACGTAAATAAAATATATGTTCGTAAACATGACATGGCGACAAACATGGCAATCAAGCAAGGGAGGGTTGCCTGAAGGAAGGGATGGAGTCGAGGAAGAGATCGATCCAGGCAATCTCGTCGGGGGTGGACCTCCGAGGGTTGTCGGAAGGGAAACGGAAAGGGATGGTGCAGGCCCTGTAGTTAGACTCCACAGGCGTCGTCAGCAGGGGGAAAGCCATCTTCTCCGACGAGCTCCCCATCCCTCCGACGTCCGCCGGGGTCGTCGGCGTCACCTCTTCTTCCTCCACCACCACCAGCTCCAAAGTCTTCGCCGCCGCGTGCGCTACATGGGACCCCCAAAAAAAAGAATGGAATAAAGGTGAAAAGACCAATTAGTCCTTGTAATAATATGTTTATTATCATCGTGGTCCTCCGGTGATGACGTGCTGCTAAAATGTGGCGACTTTCCACCATAAAACCAAGAAAGCGTCGTCGGACATAAATCAAACCCGCATATGGGAGGGGCCTAAATTTACTTGACGTGTCGCCAGAGAGATTGCCACAATTTGTTCTCAGGAAGATTGCCCAAATTTCTTGCCTATTTTATTTGAAAACGAATTTTAAGTGTGGCTAATTTTTGTCCGAAAAAATTAATTGGAAATATTTCTTTAGTAATTCTACTAAACTTGTTTTTTTATATTTTTAAGAAATTACTCTTAAATATTTTTTACTTGTCAATATTGAACTTATGAATGGCCGGTTTGAGTTGAAAATGGTTTCTTATTTTTAGGAAGCATTTACCAGACCAAAATATCTCCTCCATTGACCTGGTCACACGAACGATGACCATCGCAACCAATCACTGCTGATTACTTGAATTGGGCCACCATTAGCCATCGGAGCCGACTGATTCCAACATCTCCGCCGATGATGTCCGTCCGTCGATGAAAGCGCTCTCGAAGGTCAGGCAGCCTTGGATAAACCGGGCTGTTGACTCGGAGGTAGCAACATAAAAGACAAGCAAAGGCCCATAACGGCGCGCGCATATGCAAGTCTTGGGAAAGACTCACCCCCCCCAACACGGACACACACACAAACTTAAGTGAACTTAAGATTGATTATTTCTTCTGTAGCTGAAGTTTTAGAACGAGTGATACTAATTATTAAAAAAAAAATAAAAGAGAAAAAAGGGAAACATTCCGAAAAGAAAAAGAAATTCTTGCACACACACACACACATATAAAGTTAGGTTGTGTTTGTTGCATTAGTATTAATATGTTGGGAATGTACGGACAAAGCTTCAAAGTCTAGGGGAGTGAGTCGGGTCGAATGTCCATTTATTGAATAATTAGACCATCCCGGCCTGACGTCGCCTTGCCCGTAGTTTCGGCGACCAAACTAAAGGAATCATCGATCAAAATCACAATCTGCTCTGCTTTCAAAGACCAATCCCGGGATTCCCTTTAGATATATGTTCGTATGGATCAATTAGTGGACCTCGTTCGAGTCCAGCCACATAAGCGTGGTTTCAGCCGGAAAAATGCTTTGCGACGCTGATATGCACGTGATGCGAACATGGCCATTAAGGATGAGTCTATGTTCATGCGCGCTTGTAAACATATATATATATACCTGTGTGTTTTGCCGCCAAGGGATCAAGCTTAGAATGGCAGATGCCAACCCGTGGGCCAGCGGGGGAAGCCAGAACAGACCGGACCCTTAGGGTTTGGAGGGAGAAGGATCCGCCACGAAGGCCGAGTCGTGGCAGTTGAGGAGGGCAGTCGCTGAGTTGGGAAGGGGAAGGCGGGAGTAGCGACTTGATGGAGGAGAAGGCCTGGTGGATGGAGGTCTTCTCCATCATTGTTATTATTATGTTTGGGTGTGTATGTGTTGATGGAGAGCTTCTTCGTTCGTGACGACTTCGCTTGGTTTATATACACAAGGAAATGTGGGGAAGAAGCCGAGAATTAGGGAATTTAATAATAATGGGGGAAGTGGGGGCGATGGGAAAGGATGAATTATTTTTAGGAAAACGACAAAAGTAACGCAACCAACCAACCCTCCACTCCATGTCAACACGGACCATGCTGACATATACACGGGGGGTTCACCGGACTCGGCATACCAAAAAAAAAAAAAACATTTTACGACCAATTCCGGAAGAAGTGGTCATAAAATCATAAGCAATCTTTTTTTTTTTTTGGCTATTACCACGACGTGTCCTCCCCAGGTTCATCGATGCCCGGGATACAGTCGTAAGCGTTCAAATTGGACCTCGGTTTGATTATATATAATTCGACATCATGATGATGATGAGATGTTGGCTTATACTCACATGGGAATTTTCACTAATCCCATTCTATTGACCATCATTACATTATGATTTGTGTAGCAAAATCTCGCGGGAATATTAATGTAGAGTGATGTCCTAAAGAGACCCAATTCATGAAAAGATCAACGCGTATACACAAAAATTCATTCTATTTATCTTTTTTTTTAATTAAAATATCCTAATCAAATTTGGAATAATAATTCATTTTTTCATTATTCATTCATTCATATATTAATCGAGAAAAATAACTTTATACTGTCGAATATTATTAGGCCTATAGTAATTTTAATTGTTTTTGTCAATGAAACATACTCATAATACTGACGAAACGTTCCATTGGTTAATGAGATTTTATATATGTTATCATGCCCCCCCATATTTAAAATCACTAGGAGAAATAATGTTGTTATTTTAGTGTTATCATTCCCGTACTTTTATTGTTGTATATTGGTAATCCCAAAATAATAATAATAGTAAAAAAAGAATCTTAGTCCTGGGTAGGCGTGTCAATTAGGCGACATTCGTATATTGTTTGAATATATCATCACTCAACTCATAAACCCGGCAAATTTAATCAAGTTCTTGGTTGAGTAGTTGGCGATCTTTATTATATCATTAATTTAGTTCTATTTAATGAAATAGTAGATGGGGTGGAAGTGTTATGATTGAAGAGGCTGTTTGTGGGGACATCATATTTGATGGATCTGTTCTAAGCCGGTTATTACAAAATTGCTGTGCATCGCTTAGGTGTTGATTTCTGATCGGGAAACGTGATATCACATGTGAATATTTACTAAGTTTCTTGGGGCTTCCTTTCTTTAAAATTGATCGTCCAATAACATGAGCGCATGTTGCCATCTTCAAAATCTTCATATCTGGGATGGAAATAACAAAGATAATAATAATTTAAGACTAATAAGATATATATTTATGTACTCGATTTTTTTACACAATTTTATTACCAACTTATTTTATTTTGATCAATTTTGAATAATTTTGAATTTTGTCACGCAAAAGTACTTTTACATAGTCTAACATGTCTCCTATAATAGTGGACATCCAACATCTCCTCGTCATGTTCCTCTACCTCATCATCATCCGCCTTCCACCATAGCAGTAGCCCTCCAAAGCTCACCCATTAGTCATCCTTTATTGATTTTGCGCACTTGGCAACATCAGCAACCCATTTAATCAAGCCATATCTTAAACTAGAAAACATTGCTCCAAAATTATTTTCCTCTTTCTTTTTTTTTTGTCGATAAATGATATTATTTATTAAGGTTATTTTTGACTTTCGTCTTTAAAATTAACCAAAATTAATATAGAAAACGAAAGTCGATGACATTGTTTGATTCAAATTCGATTCCAAGATATTTTTTGCAATTAAAAATTCATCACTTAATAATTTAAATATTATTATTACGCCGTACAAGAACAAATATTAACCCCGTGATCTTCTCCTCTCTCTTTTTTTTTGTTTTAATTTCCCGGGAATGGGAACAGAGAGGGTGGATGATATTGATACCCCCCATTAGTTTCGGTGGCTAAGCTTTATGTTCCCTTTTAAGCAATTATTTTAAGCAATTATTGTTTTTGGTGGGGGGAGGGTGTTAATCATTGGTATCTTTTTTTGTTGGCAAAATATCGGATTTTGGCCTCAATTATCGGGCTATTTTCATATGTGGCCACAACTTTATTTTTTTTTATTTATGGCCATAACTATGACATTGATTTATTTTGTGGCCGCGTCGTAACGCCGTTACCTACGTTGACTAACGGCTGAACTCGTGGCAACAAACGTGGCCATCCTGTCTTTTAGAAAAAAGACAAAATATCGGATTTTGGCCTCAATTATCGGACTATTTTCATCTGCGACCCCAACTTTATGGCCATAACTATGACTTTATTTTAAAATTGCCACGCAGGATGGCCACGTTCGCACACTTCTTCAGCCGTTAGTTCACGTAGGCAACGACGTTACGACGCGGCCACAAAATAAAACGAAGTCATAGTTATGGCCACAAATAAAAAAAAACAAAGTTGTGGACACATATGAAAATGTGCCGATAATTTGGGCCAAATTCCGATATTTTGCCTTTTTTGTTTTATAAACAAAATACTATAGTATTAAATGAGTGGAAATCCGAGGTTGGTTCCGGAGATTGTGATGGGTGTGAATCAATAGGCCAGAGGGGGGGGGGGGGGGGGCGGGAACTTGTCATACAACCACGCCACTCCCCCCCCCAACCAATACCACCTCGCTGTCGGCTGGGCTGGTTTTGTTCTTCTCTACGAGAAAGAGGCCTTCAAGCCACTGCTCCTATCCTCTCCACGTATTTCTCTTCACCGACATGAATGATAGTGAACTACCAACTCAGGAAACCAAGAACGAGAAACTATTTGTCAATAATTCCCCCCATTTACAAGTCTTATCGTGGCTGTGATTTTGCCAATGCTTGGGATGCCCACTTACTACTATCAGCCACAATAATTTATAGTTAATTTTCCCTTTGCCATAATAGTCTTGTCAACTTTTATTTATACCAATTTAATTTGAGTAAGATGGGATCATTAAGATAAATAAATATATTTATTTGCGTAGGAATCTTTTTCATGTTATTTATCATATTTGGATTCAAAAACTCTAACTTTTTTTGTGAAAAAAATGTGAAATAAATATTGAATTGGCAAAATATACGTTTCTAGTCTTAAGTATGGTCGAACTTTTTTTTGTGTTCACATTTTTCTTTGCTATATAAAAACGTCCGCAACTTTGTATTGTACCTTTTTTCTAGCCAATTTCGTGACGGCGTTACCCTGGAGTCTGACGTGGTTTTGACGGCATCCTACATGGGTGTGTTGAGGTGGCAATGCTACGTGGAAAAAAAAGGCAAAATATACGTTTGTAGCCTTAAGTATGGTCGAACTTTCTTTTCTGTCAACATTTTACTTTGTTATATGAAAGTGTCTGCAACTATGTGTTGTACCTTTTTCCTAGCTAATTCATAACGGCATTACGCCTTACCATGACGTGACAGTAACAGAGTCCTACGTGTATCTTAATGTGGCAATCCTACCTGGACAAAAAACCATAACGTACGACAAAATATGTCATACCCCACAAGAGGAGTATGACTGCCCGATGACGCGGTGAAGATGCTGTTGACGGCGGTGACGCGGCCGGCGGTGAGGATGGGTTACGGGAGGGTGGAATGGGTGGTGCTCGACTGGAACTCGAACGCCATTGATGTTAACCATAATCGTCTTCGTCTTTGTCGATCCCTAAACCGTAATCGCTTTCTGAAATTTGAGGAAGAAACAATTAGGGTTAGGTTTTGGGGATAACAGCCTTTGGGGAAGAACCCCGATCTTTCTTCAACTTTTTTTAATTTTAACACTTAATAGTGCCACATCGGGCAGTCATACTCCTCTTGTGGGATGTGGCATATTTTGTCATACGTTGTGGTTTTTTGTCCGTACGAATTGGTTAGAAAAAAGGTACAACACATAGTTGTAGAAATTTTCATATAACAAAGTAAAATGTTGACAAAAAAGAAAGTTCGACCATACTTATGGCTACAAACATATATTTTGTTTTTTTCTTACACGTAGCATTGCCACCTCAACACCCACGTAGGACGCCGTCAAAGCCACGTCAGACTCCGGGGTAACGTCGTCACGAATTGGCTACAAAAAATGTACACTACAAAGTTGCAGATGATTTTATATAGCAAAGAAAAATGTGGACACAAAAGAAAGTTCGATCATACTTAGGGCTAAAAACGTATATTTTTCCTATTGAATTTGATTTGAAAAATAAACTTTCACCTATAAATGCGAGTTTTTAGAAAAGTTAAAACAATTGGCATATACCGTAGTACAACCTAAGATATCCACCCCTCGTGATGTTAAAGATAATTTATGATTCAATTAAATGTAGTATTAGTAACGGAAGTGTCATGACATTAAATAGGTTCAATGTATTTGGAGAGCTTCCGTGGCTAAGCATCTCTACTCCTTCCTATATATAGTGAAACATGTAGTATGAAGGAAAAAGAAAGTATTTTACGGCCTAAACACTTGAACTTCACCAAATATTTATCCATCGTAAATGCAACAACTTTATAGACCGACAATATATGACATATATTCTACTAGCATATTCTCCTTTCTTAGTCAATTCATTCACAAGTAATCCCAACACCTAACCTCTAGGTTCGTTTTGTGTATTCATCTTCTAGTTTCACATTCACGGGTTGAAAAAGGAAAACAAAAACCGTACAAATACGACAAATACAAAACGATTGTTTGTACTAGAGAATCACGAGGATTTTCTTTCCCACGAATTATTTTATGAAATAGATCTGTGAAATTAAAAATTGTAAAAAAATTAATATTTAAAAAAGAACCGAATTATTATGTTAATGGAGGGATTTCATTGAAGAACAAAGCAGGGAGAAACGTAGGAATAAAAGTAAGGAAACAGGAGATGGAAGCAAGGTATGGTGGGAATTAAACCTTGCACAATTCGAGGAAAAAAGCACATGGGATCGGAGAATCGGGCGAGTCCAATAATTGCGCATGCCACCCCCACCCCCAGACAACAACCCTATTCTATTCTATTTGATTTTATTTTTGATTTCTTTTAGAGAGTGCGACGTTCACGGTCACGACCGATTCTCTTAGAAGCTTCCCCCTCCCCCTTGTTTTGCCACCTCCACCTCTTTTGATTAAGACTCCTTCCTCTCGACAGTTTATAAAATTATATCATCATTCATCCTCGACCGATTTATGCTTTTGTTCATTTTTTCCTATTAAAATTTTTTAAAAAATAAAATAAATTCCTCATACTTGGCTTCTTAAATATTTCGTAGAGTTTCTTTTACCACTTCAAGGTCTACGCTCTAGGGGTTAGTAGACCAAATGTATCCTCGATGAGTTGGCTCAAAAACAAGTTGTGAATTTTTAAAGTTCATTAATAATATGTCTTTGGAGAAGAAATACCACGAAGACAAATGTTTACTTAACAAACAAGCGACGTCCCGGGAGTCTCTCTCGTCACGAAACTTAAAAATATTAATTAGTCTCAGCGTCTCAGTTGTGTTGTTCCTCTTATATTTGTTTAGGAAGAGGAACATTAAGCGCAATACACATCGAATTGGTGCAATTAAGGGTTATTTTAACGTGGTTGCCCTACATAATTTAAAGCAACATATGTCATGGAAGATGAAAGGAAAAATTCTATTGCAAGAAAAGAGTTTCACGAACGTAGAGAAATGTTTACACATACTTACAACCATGCTAGAACCCCTGAAAATTGAAACAACTAAAAGGCAGAATGTCCGATGCATAGAAGATGGCACCGGCCACGACAGGCACTCGGAGCTCCACTCCAACCAATATTCTTGTGTTTGGTCAGCCGGCCATGACCAAGTTTACTGTGATCGAGGAGGAAGTTGTTTAGAAGGACTACGCTGTTCACAGCTACATGTACTACAACAAAAGTTGTTTAAAATAGTCTCTAAAAGTCATAAATATTAGTTTATCACTGGTCGTCCCCACTTCCTTATAAGCTTTTTAATGACGTAATTAATCTGTAAACTCTAAATTTGAATATTATTTTACTTATTCTGAATTATATCATGATTATATTGTAAATAATTCATTTGAAAAAATATTTTCTTTTATGATTTTGATTAAATTACAATTAATTCTTAAATTAAAATTCATGAAATTGATGAAATTTTATTTATATAATTTTTTCAATTATTAGTATTATTATTTACCAATTATAATAAGATTAACTATTTGGTTTTCTTAAATTAAAATTTTTAAATTAGGTTACCAAATATTATGGTAAGATACCATTTACAATATTAATTTTATCATGCCAAAGAAAAAAAAATAAAAATGAATCCCGAATGAAAAAGGGCAAGAAAGTAGGGTAGAATAAATAAAAAATGATAAAGCTTGCATTTAATACAATATAATAAAAACATCTCAGTTACAAAATTATATTTGGGATGATTAATAGACTATATAATTTATAATATTATTTCCAAAGATTGATATAATTTAGAAAATTAGTCAATTGATATGAAAATAATCATTATTAAAAAAATAAATAAGATGATAGAAATAAACCCTTGATTTGTTTAGACATCCTCACGCCACTATCAACTGCAATTCCAAGCTCCCGGTTTGGCTAAATAATTGGCATCCCTACTCCATGATGAAACAAATGCCGAAAGAGATGCGCAAATGAATAGCAGAAAGAAAGAAAATGACAAGGGAGAGTTTCATCATATAAGCATGGAGAAGAAAGAAATGTACACAAAAGGAAATAAATTGACAACCAATTTTTACAATTCTTGCGTGCATTCAATTGATACAATTTTTAATTCTATTTGATTCTGAGTTTTTATCATGTTTATTTTAACTATATATGATGCATTTAATTTAATATCACGTTCTTATTCAGCTTATTTAAACATGAAAATTTAGTATTACAAAAAAAATTCTATATCATTATGCTATATTGTGATCATAGCAATATGTACTATTAGATTTTTTTGTGTTTTTTCGTGGAGCCAATAAAATTAAAAAGTTTAGTGACGAATTTTTAATTGGGTTATAAAAAACACACTTGTTGTGATGATTACATGGTTTGTCATAATACTAACTTTAAAGGAATTTTAATCGATTGTTGTGACTGAAAGTTTTTTTTATATAATTATAATTATATTCTAAAATAAGAAAAAACACAACTTACGAAACATATAAAACGCTAAATCACTAAATTTAGACCTTTAACCAGCGCCCTTAGATCACTCGTCGACAAAATCCTTATTGTAATAGTGATCGAACAATTGTCACTTAAGGTGCAATTTCTTGTGGTGATGCTTGGGACCACACTATGGAAGAATCACCATCACCTGCCACTTCGGTCGAGGATGAGGCTGTCGTACGTGCTAGCAGATGCGTGGACAATGAGAACTTCTTGAATATTTCGACCGATCTCTTCATGAGGAAACGTTTGATGGAATAAGTATCTTCTTTTCCAAGTACTAGTCTTATTAATACCATCACCCTCTGGATCTCAATTATTTGATCTTATTGTGATTCATTTAGATTACGGGCTTTCCTGTTAACGAACGAGCAATTACTTTTCAGTGTAGAATATCCGTTCAATGGGCTTGGGTGGGCCAAGCGGGCTGTGGTTAGGCCGTAAAGGATTAGACATCTCTGGTCCATCTCGCTGTGTGGCCCAATCAGACCCATTCAGCCCAATAAGCAGGCCCAGAAAAAATGCACGCTGGTCCCCATGATTTTTCGAGATTGAAATATAAATGCGTGTATGCGAGTTTAAGAAGTTGGTGTAAGATTTTAAATCCTAGGAAGGAAAGGAAAGAAGCTCTTCTCAATCAAAAGGGCAATAACTCCGATCCCATGTATCCACAAAACTCGAATTCGAAATGACGGGGGGTGGCTTGGCTTGGGTATAACGTCGGCAGTTCTTTCGTTCCGACGGAGAGGGGATTCCCGTGCCTCCTTTTATCTTTGACCAGGTAATAATGTCCCCCCCCAAAAAAAGAGAAAATGGGAAGAACGAAGAAAGAGATTGTCCCGGTAACCTAGGGATTGTCCAAAAGAAACCCTCTTTCAACTTTCCGACTGTCCCCCACTCCCTCAAGAACCCTAAGAAAACCCCTTTCCTTTCTAGTTTTCCCACTCCCCAACTCGCAGTGTGAATACCGAGACTTGCAATCTTCCAGCCATTTTCGAGGAGACCCCCCAGCATGGAAACCAAGCATACCATCCTCGTTGCAGGACTACTTCAAGCAATGGGTTTCCTCCTACTCGTGCTTCTTCTCCTCCTCAAACCTTGCAACTCCTATGTCCTGTCTGAGGATGAATGGCAGTCGGCTACAGCAACCCCTAATTACGGCCTCTCCTCCGCTTACGGAGGCTGGTGTAACTTCCCACAGAAGCACTTCGAGATGTCGGAGACGGCATTCTCCGAGATCGCAGTGGGGAAAGCTGACTTCGTACCAGTGCAGTTCAGAAGGTAGAATGGAACCCAGGAAAAAAAAAGACACATTTAATGCGTTGTCCATCAGCTGGACTGGGTTGGACCACTGTTCTTTCAGCTAATACTAAAGCTTTGGCGATGGCAGGGTGTCCTGCCTAAGAGCAGGAGGACTGAAATTCACGGTGAGCGGAAACACACAATTCTATCAAGTGCTGGTGACGAATGTCGGGTCAGATGGAGAAGTAATAGCAGTGAAGGTGAAGGGATCGAAAACAGGGTGGATCCCTATGGCAAGGAATTGGGGTCAAAACTGGCAGAGTGATGCAGACCTTAAGGGCCAGCCACTGTCGTTTGAGGTTACTACTAGTGATAGGAAGACACTCACCTCCTACAATGTAGCCCCAGGAAGTTGGCAATATGGTCAGACATTTGAAGGGAAGCAATTCTAGTTAAGACATGCAACAGCAAGCAAATGCCGTTCTCATTAGCTATGAATCTGAGCTGCAAAATCTTGTATACATTCCAATTGTACAATGTTACCACATGTAGAGGTTGACGGCAACACTAGTAAGACTACAAATTACATTTCCACATCTCCACGCCTTTGTCCTTGCAAAATAGCCGTCTATAACTACCCCATTAACCAGGACAACACTAAGAAACAAATAGAAGGGCATCCACAGAATCATCACTTATCACATTCGTATATTTGCCTCAAGCAGTTTTGTTCTGGCCCTAGAGCTCTTGAAATGTAGCAAGTGTCTGCCTGTTCTTCAGCAAAATGAAGGTACCTGCCCTACCAAGGAAACAAGAAACTTATAATCTCATTGCAATGAGAGGTTTTAAGAGGATTCTGCAGCTTTGAGGACGAGGTGAGTATAGCTTATAATTAATTGGGTAATAGGATCCAACCAAAAACTATCAGAACAGATACCTTAATGATTCAGCAAATAAGGAGCATATCGACAGCAAAGCTTTCAAATCCAGCGCTATCAAAGGTCTTGATTTATTGTCCATTGCGTCGGAACTTTGAGCTTATTAGACTGAATTCCACCCGGAAACAAGCTTATGTTTCGCAATTGGCTCTCTTATCTCTTCATGCTCCAGCAAGAAGTCCAGATTACCATAACACTTGACAGCGTCCTCCTTAATACCAGCAAAAGTAGCTTCCTGTGCAAATTCACCTAAACCATTTATGAGAATTCTGTAGGTTTCCCGATCTGGATCACACTCTATCTTGTTCATTAACTGGTAACATCCCACAGCTTTCTCGGCCAGGCCAGAGCTCACGAGAGTTCTCAGCAAAGTGTTGAATTTTTCCAAATCAGGCTTCAAATTATCTTCTTCTCTCAAGTAACTGTAAAGAAGGTTGACGTGCTCGAACAATCCATTGCGGGAAAACACTGAAAACATCTCGGAGTACAGTAATATCACGGGCTTATACCAGCTTTCCCTCCTAATATCTTCAAAAACCTGTCCAAGGAAGCAACATTCACGATGCGTGAGTTGATTCCTTGATAAAGAAAAATCCAGAAAACAAGTCATCCCTACATGATCAATGAGTGAATGCTATAATTGACTTCAAATCACCAAAGTGACGGCAAAGGATAGCCAACTGATCCACGCTGGAGCATTATATAGCCGCAACTAGCGCGATAGATTAGCTACCTTTTTTTTCTTAAATCAGAACTTTGCAAGAGTTTGAGAAATCACTGAGGTGATCGGTAGATTGATGTAACCCACTTTGCTGTGATTTCGGTGACTGCATCAATTCGGTTGCATTAAGGCCGACCAATTCGCTTACGTAATTAACACAGAAGCAAATTTGCCGAGGTAAAATCCCGTAATATCACTAGATTCAACAAGATTTTAAAGATTTTCACACAAATGATTTGGTGAACAATAGTCCGATTATGACCTTGAGCGCGAGGTGACACTGGTTCTGGCGGAGGAGTTCTCGAAGGACAGCAATCATGTCGAGCCTTAGGAGCCTCTTGAACTTGGAATCGTAGACTTGCTGGAACGTAGACTGGTCTGACTCCTCGCCGGCGTCGCATTCGCTTCGGCGGAAGGCGCGCTTCAGCGAGTGAACGGCCTGGATGGCCTCGATGCTGAGGTGGCGCCCCTTCTGCAGCGGCTTGCGGTTGTTGCTCCGGTCCCTCATACATACGCGGAACCCGGACCTCGTCGACTTGGCCGTCGCCGGCGAGGAGTATTTGAACGGAATGGTGGACGCAACCGAGTTCTGATACAGTAATTGCGCCGCCATCGGGGAGAGTCGCGTGGGTGGCGACGGCAGACCAAGGGGTAAGAAGTGAAGGGTCGGAAACTGCAGTTTAGTCTTTGAAGTTTAAACGAAATGGAAATTTGATCCCCATAGTGAAATGATGTAACAATCAAGTCCAACCGTTCAAAGCCTAACAAAGCAGGCCCAAAATGAAGCACAGAGCAGAGATAGATATAAGAGAGGGGGTTCGATTCTGGTTTCCGCAACTTCCTGCAATGAATCCGATCACTCCTCCTTCAGCTTGGGAAGAACCCGTCTACCGAGGTCTCCGCAAAGTGTAGCCAATGGAACAACTAGAGCTGCTCAGGATGTCGATCAGGGTCAATAGAAAAGCTCCTCAACAACTAGAGTTGCACTCGGCATTGGACAAAGTCAATAAAAATCTCCAGAAGAGGATAAGAGTGTACGTCAAAATTGATAAGTGATGTACAAGCCCAGTTAATTAGCAGATATGGTGAAGGTCCATAACCCAGGTGAGAAGTAGCTGCTGCTACTCTCTCTGCCTAAACCCAAATCTATTTTGACCAATCCACCGCAGGAGACATAATTGCTCATGACTAAAACCATGTGTTATTGGAAAGGAAAACGCTCATTATTCAATCGGCAGAAGAGGGAACAACCCCCCACAGGTCCAACCGAAAGGACCTCAGAGTTCTTTTTTTTTCTAGATCTCACTTACATGCTTAAATCACGAAAAAGCGCACACACCCCAAGAAAAGCCAACCTCCCACAACAACATGTCAAACACATAGGGGGCATCATCGTTGGTGTCCACAATGGCCGACTACTCACTGCGCTGGCGGGTCCTTCAACGCCACAACCTTAGCCCAGGCAGGCCTGGCCAGGATATCCGCCGCCCAGGCGCTGACACGAGGGCGGGCATCAAACATCTTCTTCACCTGGGTCCCCATGAGGTAGCTGAGGCCCGGCAGGTGGTGCATATCGGCCAGGGTGTAGCAATCGCCGGCTAGGTACTTGGACTGCCCGAGGCGGGCCTCGTAAACTTCGAGAACCTTGGAGAGCTTGGCCTCATTCTCCTCCACGACAGCAGGGTCGACAGGAATCCCCAACATGGTCTTGTAGACGAGCTCCCACTGCAGCTTCGACACCACTGGGTCAAACTGGTGAGCCTCGACCTCAAGCCAAACAGACAAGATGGCCATATCCCTCCCAGGAAGGATCAGCTGGATGCCCTTGTCGGCGTAGGCGTGGGCCAGGTGGGCTGTGATCGCCCTCGACTCTACAGGTCAACGATTCAATCAAACAAGGAAAAAAGATTAGGGTTTAGGAGGGCCGAAAGAATAAAACAAGGGAAAAGGGAATACAGACCGAAGAGCTTAAGGTCGCCGTCCTCCAAAGCGGGCACCTGACCAAAGGGCTGGAAACAAGAAAATGAAATGAGATGAGGAGGAGGAGGGAAGAGGATGAATCAAAGGAGGAAGGAAGGGGGGGGTTACGTTGAGGGAGAGGAAGGCGGGGGACTTGTGGGCGCCGGACTTCATGTCGACGAGGCAGAACTCGAAGTCGAAGTCCTTCTCGTAGAGGGCGGCGAGGGCCCTCATGGTGGCTGTGGAAATGGGGCTGCCGTGAAGCTTCATCCCCCCTGCCATTGATTGAATCTAAGCTGAAGGGAAAGGGAGGCGTTTTTATGAGATTAAGAGGATGTAGAAATGGGATTAGAGTCTTTTTATAATATAAAGGAAGTCGGGGCGGTGGGGATGAATAGTTACTCAGTCAAACATATGTGTTCTAGAATCATCGTCCAATTTTGGTTAATAATAATATTGTGGAATTTGTTTTTTTAAGACTTGTTATTTTTATTTAATCGTGTGAAGTCGTTTCGTACTAGTAGTAGTAGGCCAACAAGATCCGACGGCCTGTGTTTTTTTGGAAATAACTTTGGTCATAGTCTTCGTATCATCTACAACCAAACAGTTGTGCATGGGTTATTTTTTTGTAATAATTAAATGCATTAGAAGATTATAATTCTACTACATAAGTTGGTTTAGGTCCGAGGTAGATAAAAAATAACAAGAGCAGATAGTGATTAAGTAAGTAGTAAAATTAACGCAAAGTCTTGTGAGTCCACTCGAGTTCGACTAAACAGGCACATTGGAATCAATCTCACTAAATTACAGTCTAGTTTGGGAAATGTAAAATGAGAAACATGCTAGACTCTATTGAAAGTTAAAAAAAAAAAGATTTTTAAAATTTAACTTTTATAATCATGATATTTATAAAATTTAACTTTTATAATTATTGAATTGAAGGTATAGTAAATCACGAAAGAATACAAGTAATTTTAAATAGTTGTAATTAACTTTTATGCTGGTTGTGCAGGCGGCTAATCACATGTGAAAGAGAGTTTGTTACTTATTTTATTATTATTATTATTATTTCATTTCAAATAAATAAATAAACATGCGGTGGACGTGCCTCGTCTTTTATTTTATTTTTATTATTTTAAAAAATGAAAAAGGATACGTCTCTTTTGTGTTCAATTTGGCTCCTAACGTGTTCTTCCAATCAGACGTGGGAATGGTATTATTCCGGTAGGTGTGAAAGGCATATTCCCCCCACCCCCACCTCATCCTTGAAATGTGTGGGTTGGGGCGACCTCTATTTTGTCAATGTCTTTCCCCCCCATCTGCATTAATATGTGTTCCCTTTTGTTTGCCGGTCTCCTCTTCCCCGTAAATAAATAAATATAAATGAAACATCAAATGACTTATTAAAGAAATTCCTTATCCTCTAATTAAACTGGATTAGTCGCTATGTTGTTACGTGCCGATTATGGTTGTTCTCAAGGTTTTTAGTCGTTTCAAGTGTCATTCATCCTAAGACTGCAGAAAAGTGTTCTGTCACAACTCACTCCGCTAATCTATTCAATCTTCTCTTCACTGCCAGCGGATCCTCATATTTCCTCGGTAATCTATAAAACAATTTAGGCGATAATACAAAATCATCGGAAATTGGAAAGGTTGGATGAAGTCCGGTGTTATAATTTTATTTCATTGTTTTATTATTTTACTTTTTTTGTTTCATTAAATTTCTATTAATCAATAATTAATTAGTGATTTATGTCTTCTTAAAAGGAGTTGTGTCTCGCTCTATGCATAATAGCATGTTAAGGTCTACGTGATCATTTTATTTGTCTTTTATGCATTTCAGGTTTTATTATTGACGTGGTCCGGACGACTTATATTATTAGGCTTGTGTTGATATAAGTCTTTGATGGAGGGGCCGCTACTCCTAATATTAGTACGTACTAGAAAAGAGTGGACGACCCCACCACCGCCGGGTTTTTTGGTTATTTGCAAATCTCGTCGGTCATCCGAAAATTTTATAAATTCAATAATTAGTCTTTTTATTGATGCATGTTGAAGATGTGTATGAACCTTGTTATAATTTTGATTGCGGTGATCTTATTTTGGATTAATTTTTATTAAAAATTTTAACGAAGTTCTGTAATCATATATGATCTCCTATTCGTAATATGATACTTCGTATGTATTGCAAGTTTTCTATTTGAAATCTCAAATATTGAAGTTGTCGCGCAAATGATTTTGATTAGGGAAGCAACTTTAATGCTTTAGTTTATTCCCATGTTAAATAGGAGTTGTTGGATGGGTTTAATTGAAATACTAAGCGAAACCGATTTAGGTTGTGGGAAACCTTTTTGTATTTCAATTAAATTTAATATGTTGACATATGAGAAATTCATGTTATTCATGCTGAAAACAACTACACTTTCTTGTTAGATCGGATGTTTTATCCTACTTACAAAAAGAATTCAAATTGATATCTTTCTGTTGGATCGTTCAGAAACACTAAGAGGGGGGTGAATTAGTGTTTATAACTTTTTCGCCCTTTTCTGAGTGTAAGCGGAAGCGTAATGTAACTCAGCAGAGCGTTTCTCAAAATGAGATCTGTTTCGCTGACACTGTTACGATTTTGTCGAGTAGGTTTTCGTACGAGTATTGCGTGATCGTAATGGACACAGTAGTTTATAGTGGTTCGGTCTTAATCAACCTACGTCTACTTTTCACCAACAAGGTGATTCCACTATATAAAATAATGGGTGCAAAGAGCTCTTGCACTAGGCGTTTGGTTCTCACAAAGTGATATTTAGAATCCTGTACAATTGATGATCACTCCTGGCAACGATCAGCTCCTCACTCAGTGGACGTCTTCTCGTTTCCAGCAGAATGATACTTTTCCTCAGCAGTTGGTAGCTCAATGGATTCCACACAGAACGTTGTTGCTCAGATGTAAGCCTATCTATCAAAGCACACAGACAACGTTATGTTAGAGATTAAATCCTCAGATAATAATCCTTACAGTGACAGAAAGACTTCTCAGAGAGAGCTCGTTTCTGTTTCACAGTAGATGATTGCTTCAACACTTTTGTCGTTCAGCAGAAGATTTCCACACAGATCTTGTCTTTCCTGGAGAAGAGCCTGTACTTGCTTAAGAGACAACCACGAAGTTGATCACACAGTTTACCACAAAGACCACAAAGAGAAGAACCACAAAGATAACCACAAAGACCACTAAGGGAAGAACCACAAAGATAACCACAAAGACCACTAAGAAAGGGTATACGTCCTACACTCAGTTTGGACGTGCACGGTTACCACAGTCGTGACTCACTACACTGCACACCCAGTGCCTAGGGTGGAATTTTCTACTTCGACGGCTTCCACGTAACCTGCTCTACTATCCGTTCCCAGGAGTTCGAGACTTCAGCACAACACCCCTGTGCTCGGGAGGACCTCTTTCCACTCCGGCGGCGTTCCCACCTCCTGCTCTACCCTGCAGGCACGAGACTTCTGGCGCGCACCCGTAATTGCGTGTTTAACTGCTCAAACTCCGTAGGTTCGAGACTTCCCTGCGAAGAGACACGACAAGAACGGCTTCTTGCCGATGGGTTAGCAATTGGTTACTGAATTCAGCACAGGTATTCACTTAGCTTCCCTCAGACGATTCGCCAGCCGCTCGTTAAACACACCGAGGACAACTAGTCCCTCTCACGACGATCAAAGGATCTGACCTCAGCCCCTTGACACTCTCACACGCAGCTTGCAAGAGAAAGAACCAGGAGACACTTAGCACCTTTTGCTCTCCGTCGATGCACAAAGCTCATTTAGACCACTTAGACCACTCAGACAACTCAGACGCACAAAGGCACTTGGATCTGTCGTCTTTGGTCTGATTATAATGGAGAAGGAAGCACAGAAGACGTCCAGGTAATCTTCGAGATTTGTTGCCAAAATTGGCAGCCAGGACTCAGCAACGGTCTGCTGGACCGATCGCTGTGCTATGGAGAGTAAGTACCAACGGTAACTTTCCTCACTTATCTTAATCAAATAAATTATTTCTAATCTTTATAATCTGATCATAATCTTATCTGGTCGATTATGATCAATCAACAATATTTGATTAAATATTTCATCCTGTTCGTAACATTGTTGCAGGATATCAGAAACATGTTTTGTTTCTAAAAATAAACTTGGAAAGATAATCCCATAATATTTAGTTACCTAAATCTTTATAATGAGATCATTAAACCACCTTTAAATGAATTTGGACACTTAAACGAATAATCAGAGATAGCCCAAAATAAAACGTGGATATTGAAAATTTGTTTCCATATTTTCAATATATATTCGTAATATCACAGCAACAACTCACTGTAACATATAACAGTTACCAGCTATAATTCAGCGACACATTGCTCAAGCTCATCACTAGAGACAAGTACGTAACTCATGAAACATTACTGCTGACTATGAGTAACGTGTTGCTTAAGTTCATCTCAAAATCAGGTTAACACTTTCTTTGTGTTATTCTTACTCGTTGAAAATAGATTGCTCGCCAAGTTCAACTAGAAGAGATACGAGTTAAAGTCTTACCATTCGGGCGAAGGACAATGAAATGATAGTCGTCGCCTCATATTGTGTTTGTGTTTATTTAATAAAACTACACGAGGGCCAAAGATACGGTTCGGATGCAAATACTACTATTTGAATAAGCACTCTTTGTTTGAAAAAAAAAAAAGTACTCAAGGGTTGTTGGAATCCCGACACAGTCGCAAGTGGAGTTAATGGAAAAAATGCGCTGTGAGCTAGTCCTATGTTGATTCCAGAAACATGTACGTAATTGTTTATTGGAATCCTTCTTGAGTTGGGGCTTGTTTTATCTATTTCTGTTTTTGATAATATTAATAATAATTCGATATGTAACCCACCAACCTAGATAGGGTTGATCGTATAATTTTGATTTTAATTATAGATCGATTTGACATCTCATATTTGCTTGGTTCGCTCATTTGAAACACAACCATTACACAAGCTTTTGTGATTTGTGGTGTTTTAATGGTAAATGTTGATTATCGACTTGTAATATTTTCTTGGGAGAGGATACTATTTTCAATGAGTGTTACAAAGTCGAATCAGCTATGTTTGGCCGACGAAGTGATCAGCTGTATTAGTGAACGCTGTTCATACAATTGATTAACATACTTAAGGTATTTTGTATGCATAATTACGTAAACAAGTGGATCGATTACAATAACAAGCGAGGCTTCGCGGGCGCATGCATCTGGGTAAATTACTTCAAAGTTTCTTGGCTGTCAAAGTGGCTCAGCCAGACTGACAAATGAACTTTTCTTGCATTCGCATGTGTTATCAATAAGTGACAAATTTCATGTTTACGCTCTGAGTGTTTGGTCGTCAAAATGGCTCGCTTAGAGTGACAAGTGAAAATATTTTATCTTATTGAGGGTATGTTTGGAAACCTGAGTGTACTGGTATATGAATCTTTCTGTTTAAAGGTGCTTGATTCTTGCATTTAAGGCATTTTTAGTGCTTTGGGAGGTCAATTGCATGTTATAGACTCTGCCTAAAGGAAGTATGTGATGCTACATTGATCTCTATTTGATAGTGATACGGTTGTTAACTGTCATTGTATTTATTTCTTATTGGTTAACGAATTGCTCCGTCTAAACAATCTCTTTTGCGATGTGTGAAAATGATAATATTTTAGATGTCTTGAATGAGCTTGTGTGTGATAACAAATATTAGTTGTGCGATCACATGTTGTCATGACTTTCCTAATTACGTCATTTTGTTTGTTATGAGTTATATCATAAGATTCTGCAAGCATCCTGGAGTTGGGAGATTTCACATGATAATACGAGCATTTGGTTGCCAAAGCGACTTGCTAGTTGAGATTCATGAATATGCTTTTGTAATATATATTGTAGAGATTATGGGTGCAAGTAATTTGCTATATTATCCTTCTTTGATATTCAACTCGAATGTCGAGTTGTGCGAGAAGGTTTGATGAGCATCCCATTAGGGAAATTTCATGTAATGATACATGTGTTTTGTTGCCAAAGAACTTGCTTGTTCATATACGTGAAATCCACTTATGTTATATGCGTTTCCGTAAATGTAAGAGCACATGCTTTGGGATAATATTCATGATAATTTTATTAACCAGTTAATGAATTTTGTGACGTTTGATCAACACATTATAATGAGTTTGTGCTTAATAATATAACTAAAAGACTAAAGGCTTTAATTATAAGCGATTTGATCATATCTTGGATTAATCGGAGCTTTTCCTTGACAAATGCTTGGTCACAATAAACATTCTAAGGATAATACAAGTTCAAGAGATTAGGTGAAAAGTTTGTAAATAATTTGAATTAAAATTTATTTGTCTAAGTAGTTGTGAAAATTTGAACAGGAATATCACATAAAGTATTTTGTTTGAGTATTGCTCATATTTGATTTTAGAAACTATTTGGTAGTAAATTGTGAGATTAAAATTTTGGCACAAACAAAGAATATTTCCTTTTTCTTAAAGGTGGAATTCTCGACTTTAGACTGTAGACCATCTTTTTGTTCATTTTTTATGCTTTTCTTTACTTTTCTAGAATATGATTTGCCCTTGACAAGAGGTGCCTCAATCTTACATATGTAATTCCTTCTTATTAGTCTATTTTATGATGATATGAATAATCAGATCAGTGAGAGACATCTCTTTCTGCTTGTGCTTCAATTGTTGCTTGCAGTCATTCCATGATGCCGATATGTTTAATCAATAAACCTGCAACAATTACTTCAAAAAAGATGATACTTTTTCTTCGAGTTCCTCCACTAGCCCGTGATATTCATTGATCTGTGATCAAATATCATTTTCCTTTGTCATCTCCCATCGATGATATCTTCCTTTTATGAACTTCGGTCAAATTACATCCTTTGAGAATCACTGACTCTCTAATCCCATAAGCTTCCTTATAAGCCACGTAGACATCGGTGAGTTCATTTGAGAGGGTGGTTCTAATTATAGTATGACTTTATTAGCTTCAGTCCATGCTGCCAATTGTTTTGAATATATTGGGTTGTCTAGCTTTGGATTGGCCAATGCAATCATCATTCCATGATATAAGAGAGAAGATAAATCATTCTTGAAGTTATTGTCATCGAGCACCTCAAACTTAAAATGTACAGAAAAAGCTTAGGATGTTGAGTAGAAGGAACGAGACAAGCAATTGGGTGAACATAGTTTGATGTATGATGTTTTGTTTCAATTGCCTCTGGTGTCTTGAATAGAATCATCATTGTTAGTATCCATATTCCTTTATAATATTGTAAATTTTGTGCGGAATATGGATTGTTTTTAATATGAGTGTTGTCACTGGACATTAGGGCACCACCATAGATGAGTGTCATCGAATATTGAATCACCGGTGACGAAATTAGGCCACCACCATATATGAGGTTAAGCTAAGAAAGCCGAAGAATAGCCTCCAAAAACCTCATAATAAAAACTACTTGTATCATAATCCAAGAACACTAAGATAAAAGAATATTGTTATATTATAAAGATAAGAATGCGACAATTCTCCAAGAACTCGCAAGTTCATTCTTCCCGTTAGTACTACTCATGAACCAAGAATAAACATAAGAATCGAAATGTCATTATAACCCATAAGAATTTAAGAGAAAAAGAGAACGGACTAGTAAGAAACGGGGAGGAGTTTTTTGTATATGGGATTTGGGAGACCCAAAGCGTTAGAGCTCATAGGCTCTTGGTCCTTTCAAAACATTAATAAAGTGGAACAGTTATAGGCCCAAAGAGAGGGTTTTCCTTTCTTGAGACCCATTTTGATCTATATGGCCTTTTCAATGGTGTGTCTTCCATCGTACTGAAAAAACTTCATATTTTGTCCTTGCTGAGCTATAAGCCCAACAATGCAGAAAATTTGTGAAGGAATGAATCTATTGACAGAATCCACCACAGTGGGCCTTCAGAATAGTATGCCATCGTCTGTAAAGCTTAAGTGCGTTGATCTCGTTATGGTGCACAGCCACTGGAAGTCATCGCCCCTCTTGTAAAAATTCTCGACTTGAAAGCCCAGACTGGGCTTCCCATACACACATCTCAGATAGGTAAGGGGAGAGAGGGTCGCCTGGCATCAGCCCACATTGGCCGGGAAAAATAGGCATGCAATACACCGTTAATGCTCACCGAGAACCTCGGAGTTGATTCACATTTCATAGTCCAGTCAATCATCATCTGGGGGAAGCGGAAACATCTGAGTATTATGCTGATGAAGCAATATCAACCTTTATGTATGTCGTAGCCCTTCAGCCCTCTTATCCAGTATTCTTGACGTAATCGGAACCGGAGCTTTATCTGCCTAGACATAAAACGCGACCTCTTTTTCAAACGAGAAACCGTGCACTTGTAGAATTTCTTAAAAAAACCATACCACGTGACAACTAGCATTCTCCTCGGATCATCTGTTTCTTATGCACAAATATATGTATTTAATCATATATACTATAAATATCAAAGCTAATTTTTACTCCCCAACAAGGATCATAAGTATCATTCTTTCCAATATAATTTACAAAGAAAATTTAATATTATACCTCCTTCGTATAAAGCATTTGCTTTATGGACCCAATATCATTGCTAATTATTATTAAGTATTTATCTAATTATATTTAAGTTTCCTATTTTCATCATGATATTTTTTTAAAGTTTAGTTTAATCTCTAAATATGGATTATGACTGTTTGATACACATGCACGTTGAGTCTTAACAAATATAAACACGATATGATTTAAAACATTTTCAGATTTAGATTATTGTAATTTTCATCTCAAATTGCCGGCCCTAACCAAAACATACAAATTGTCAAGCTAGATTATTTAAAAAAGTCTATATTTTTAGTAAATATTTCTTCATAGGTAAGTTCACGTACAAAAGCCATAAAAATCCAAAATCTACTTAATTTAAGGTCAAAAGCTGACCATGATGTTCGAGAACCAGTTTAACCATGCAGGTCCCCTATTGCTTGCCTCCGGATCTAATATTAGAGTTGATTTATTAGCAAATGTCAGCTGTACGAAAGGTTTGGAACTTTCAAGTGAACGCGCAACATAAAAAATTTATATTTCATTTTTCGAAAATGTCACTACTAATTTCTTTGAACAGAAAAACTTCCCGAATCAAATCAAGGTTTGATTTTATATAGATCAAAAGTGAAGTACATATTTGTACCATGAAAAGTTTACCCCGAAAAGTGCAACCCCAAATTTCTTACAAACTGCCACTTATTGCTGCACAAAGCAATAAAAGACTTCCCTTCTAATTCGGCTAAAAACCCACTGACATAAAATTTACTGGGCTTAAGCATGCACAAATTAGAGAGAGAGCTTCATAATGCATACACATTCACCCTCAACTGCAGGGACGGTGTCGTTCTGGAAGATGATTGAATCCACGGCGCCCCCCCGATCAGTTCACCGAAACTTCAGGAACTGACTGCGGAACAACCTTATGAACTCCTCTGCCTTCAGGTCCACCTCGCCGTCAGGGGAGCGATTCGAGAAGCTCATCCGACAGGGTTCGAGGGGTAGGCTTGGGCTGTTTATGGAAATAAAAAGTGGGGTCCCCTTGACTGGAACGACCTTATCCCCGTTCTTCCCCGTGTAGTACTCGCTATCCACGTAGTCTTCAATGACGGTGGGGAGGCTGATGCAGGAGGGGATGTAGCGGCGCCTGTTCTTAGCCATCTCGAAGCTGACCATCGGGTTGGGGCTGTTCTTACACGAGAACTCGTAGCTGTGAAGATTGAAATCGATGTGGAAGACCTTTCCAGCACTACTCTCGAGCTTCCCCTGTTTGACGGTCTCAAAGATCGCACGGAGCAGCTTCCGGTGCTCGATCTTGAGCTTCTTCCAGATAACCATGAGGATGACCTTGAGGACCTTCCAGATGCCTTTGGCCATTGCCATTCTTTTGAAGGGAAGGCGTGCCTGGTAATGAAAGGAAGCAGGTTTAGTTGCGCTTCTGTTTTCCTTTGGCACAAATGGAAGGAGGGGAAGAAGCGTTGTTTATATAAGGGATAGAGAAATCGGGACTCTTTGATTGGAATATGCTGTCAAAGAATTCATCATAAGGAAAAGGAAATAGGGAGTATAATTTATTAGCGAAGGAGATTTGAGGGAGGAGGAAGGGAATCAGAGTATGTGGGGACAGCAGCAGGAGGTGAGTGAATTCCAAGACCATTTTTGTTATGTCCAAAAGATGGGCGTGGCGTTAACAAGAGGAGGAGGAGGAGAAGAATGTTGTTTGGGTGAGTGAGGTCACCACTCTGTTTGTTTTTCAATTTTATTGCCTTTAGGTCATCCATTGGGACGTCACGAGGAAGAGTGGGATCAATTTCCTGAACATTTCCAGGATGGTGTGAGCCAAGAAGCTTCAAGGAAACGTGTCCTGTTCAAAACAGAGTTATGAAAATTTTTGAATAAAATAAACTCATTCTTGCAGAATTTCAAACACAAATTTTTTTAAGTTTTGACATAGAAAAATAGATGTAAAACATTAGAGAGCAAGATGTTCCTTGAAGCATTTAAATATTCCTGAAAGTGGGATTATTTAGAATTTATAAAAAGGTCAAAAAAAAAACTTGGGAAATTTTAGTAAAACTTTTGAATGCAACCAAACTTCCGTAAAAGAAAAAGTTTAGGACAAAGGCTCGGGGAATGAACCCCTCTCTAGCAATTGGCTTGAAATTCAAAGGTAAGTTCGAAGGAATTGATGTTGACATTTGGGACCAAACTTCAGTAGAAATTTCATCGGCGCCGGTCTTATTTCATTTTCTATCGTACTGTTTCAAAGGCAACCCCCCAAGTAATTTCATTCTTTCGATCCCTTTTACCTAGCAAGCCGCTAAAGACCAGCACACTAGTAATTTAGTGAAGAAAGAAACACATTTTTATAGTAAAACATTATCGAGCAGTAACGATTTTAGTACATGTCCCGAACAATTTGGTACGGGCTCATGGGATTAGTAAAGCTTTATCATCGGTGTGCAGCCTATTACTAAATTGTCACCGTGGGCTTGAACAGTAAAAGTTAATAAATTACTATTCGCCCTTAATGGGACCGTATAGTATTAGTACATTTTACTAAGCCCATGATCATTTATTTAGTAAATTTTACTATGTTAATAAGCTCATTTTAGTAATTTACTAAACATGTCGAGTTTTAATAACGAGCCCATGAGTTTAGTAAATTATTATAGGCAATGAACAGGAATGGACTTAGTACATTGTACTAAACTGTAGTGATGAGAACTAAGTAATTTACTATACGTTATTAAAAACTTTTAGTAATTTACCTATTAATTCCACCAGGCGTAGTAAAATTACAGGCTTTTACCATGCCCATGGTAATATTACTAATTTTTTTAGTAAAAATTTACTAAGTTTTGTAAATTTACTAAGCTTTTACATCGTATATTAATAAAATGTTTAATAACATATAGTAAATCACTAAATTTCCACTATTACAATTTAGTACAATGCACTAAACATATTAGTATTCTTGCCTCTAATAATTTACTAAGCCCATGGACCCGTTATTAAAACCCGACATTGTTTAGTAAATTACTAAAATGAGGTGATTAACTTAGTAAAATTTACTAAATAAATGATCATGGGCTTAGGTTAATGTACTAACACTTTACGGACCCATTAAGAGCGAATTTAGTGCAAATCATCATTTAATAAATTATTAATAAAAAGTTTAGTACATTTTACAGGACTACGACGATAATTTAGTATAATTCGTCCGTGTACCTATATAGTAGTTTACTAAGCTCATCGGCCCGTTATCAAACTGTTCTAGGCCATGTACTAAAAATCATTACTATTTAAATCTTGTTTACTAAAAGAAAACATTTTTTTAGTAAAGTTCACGGAATGACACGTGAGCTGGTCTTTTGCCGCTTCCTTTTACTTAAAATAAATGTGAAAGTCTGATTAGGTTACTTGATCTCTTTCATTCAATCAGTGAATTCGCTTTTATTATTATATCCTCCCCCTCCCTTCTCTCCTGATTTTGCCACTACCGACCGACCTCTTGCTTATTCTGGCCGGTCGCGGTTCACTCAGGCTCATCTATTGGAACTGACTGATTAGCCATTGTCCGTGAAACAATTATTCCAGCCAACATCTCATCTCACATTATCTCAAGCTTCCCAGAAGTCCCCTAGAGCCAACATTTATGCTTGTCTTTAGGATATCTTGTTCCATTTCGAGTTTTCAGTCTGTTCGGCTAAAAAGGAACCCACACACACGATATAAACAGGAAATTAAAAACAATCGTGACCGCCGTAGAATCAATAGAATGTAACAAGATGAAAGAACACATAAGAACACTTACTGTCATTTATTCAAATTGATTACAACGCTTCGAACACAGCTAAATATTGCATTCGACTTGACCATCCTTGACTTCATTCAACTTGAAGCCAATTGTCCCCTCCTACTTCGCCCGTTTTAAATTGACCGTCTCCAAATGACATAGACTGAGTCTAGTCTCAGCAAACTAAGTCCAGTCGGCGTAGACTAACTCCTGTATCAGTGGACTAAGTCTAGTCTTAATCGATTGAGTCATGTTGACAAAAACTATCTCCAGTCTCAGCAGATATAGTTTAGTCAACTTTAGTCAACCGACTTCTATTTTATTCGTTGATTATCTCATGTTAAACACAATTGACGGCCAAAAATTACCTTGTGTAAATATTTACCCACTCACGGAATAAACTAACTTATGTGGTCGACATCCACTATCTTTCAAGGAGATTTCTTCAAAATAGATCGGTTCTAGTTGACGAATTAAGTACTCACAGGCCTCTTCACAGTCGGTTTTCTAATGGCAAGATGTCTCTGTCAACTAAATTTTTGGAGCGTTATGTACCTTTGGATCATTCTTAAGAGTTAATTGTCGAGTATTAATTAGAACATGCACCATGATGGGAACATGCACCGGATGCGATTTTTCTAATTACCGACAAAAGTTACATAATTGTTTCTTTTCTCTAAGAAGATCCTCGTCGACAACTAGTCTCCCAAATAGGCCGATCAACTAGAGACCTACTTATCGTCCCGTCATCCAACGCTAGCCTTGAATAGGTCCGTGATTGATATGACTCTTCATGCTCTTCCTCCAGGTCGACACATTTTGTGTAATGAAAAGGGGTTCCACAAAATAGGATTAATATTTACACCTCGTATAGGAGGAGCTAACCTTGATCGATTGGGACCAAGGTTTGAGTTCTTGAAGGCACCAGTGGCGTTATCGATAGGGGGAGGGGAACCATCAAGGTCAGTTTTGTGGAAGCTAACCTTGCGCTTTCTTTCAACAATTGATGCTCTTCTAGCCTGACTCATAAAAGACCATTCTTTCTCTCGGGACAATGATTCTAGTTTTACTATTAAAATACAAACTTCTTTATGAAGTTCATGAAAATGCTCCTTAAGCCCTAGATACACGTCCAGGGACGATCCTTGGCTGAGTTTGGACTGGTGCCTCAAAGGGGGGCATTTTCGTCTGGCAAACACAAAATTGCATGTGTGCCTTTTGGACAACGCGTAATTTCACAACAACATCATTGTCTCCCACTCTGGTCATCAAAACATGTTTGCATAAAAAGAAACCAACATGAGCGATATAAACAGGAAATGAAAAGAAATTGTGGTTGTCATAAAAACAATAGAATGTAACAAAATGAAGGAATACAAGAACACTTACTGCTATTTCTTCAATCTAATTACAATGCCTCGAAGAAAACGAAATGCCTATTTGGGTCTGAAGTGATTGTCCGTTGTCTTATTACAATCCAAACTACAATATATATAAATAAATGACAAATAACCACTAATAAACTCTTGGATTCATTGCATCACTTGCTTCTATCGTCCGCCAACCATCACATTCGACTAGACTATCCATCACTTCATTCAACTTGAACCCAATGGACCCTTTCTTCTTCGCTCGCTCCATTTATTGCCTCTAGTCGACGCAAACTGAGTCTAGTGGATGCAGACTGGCTCCAGTCTTAGCGGATTGAAGTCTAGTTGGTGTAGACCGGATCCATCTCAACGGTAGTTAATGAATCCCAATCCCATATGGTGAACACGCTCACATTGTTTTTGATTTGTTGAAGCCAATGATGGCTCAACTTCTACAAAGACAACTAGCCTCTTTAGATGCCCCAGTCATAGCTCCCAATAATGCCCCACCAGTTGCAATTCCCATTGCAACGTTGCCGCATAACGCCCACCTACCTCCCTTCATGTTGAGATCTTTGATGCCCACTAATGTATTGCCAGTGTTCAACACATATATCCATCCTTCTCTTGGGAAGGGATCAACTACCATGCCGACATTCAATTCCCTACAGGCCTCCAAACATTATTAGAGCATGCATTCCTAACATGAGACACCTATACATATCGATGTACAACCATCAAGCAGCATTTGGGCCGACTACCTATACATCAGGAACGTTTAGGCCAACTTCCCACACACAAGCTTCATCAGCAAGAATAGGGCCAACTTCATTTGTTCCCAATGTTGATCCTGTTTATCCAGTACCTCCAATCTTCAACTTTGAAGTACCTTCTTCATCGTTTAATGCTCGAAATCTACTAATGGAGATTCCTCAATCAAATTCAATGGCTCAGAATGCGGCAATAATAGAGGAGCTACTCGAGGAACGGGAACAAAACAATGCCTTTAAGACAATGCTCGAAGCTAGAGGGAATCTGACTACGTGAACCTTCTACCCTTGGATGAGGTAGGCTCGATGAGGGTGTGGACATGTACAGGAAAACCTATATTGAAGTCCCGTTGAGTGGTGGGAGAGGATGTTCTCCCTAGGATAGGTGATATGCCTGTCCGGGGAAGGGTGCCTATTGGGCTATGCTTGCTTCTGCCTTGAGGAACTAGGAAGTATTTGCCTTTGTTAGTTATGTAACTTTTGAATATATTCATTTCGGACAATATGAACTCTAGTCAACAAATCTTTAGCCCTTGAGGTGGGATGATATAGTCAAAATGGCCCTATGTGTTTTCCCGAGTCAATGAAAGTAGCGATTATGCATCACCATTGACCTGGCTATGCCTCTGCTTAGAGGGTTCTCAACTCTTTCTTGTGAAGGATCTTTGTTTGCTTTCAAAGGAATCTTGTTTTTTTTTTCCAAAAATCTTTAACTAACCCATTGAAGGAATCCTACTCATTTTCCAACAAATTTTCTTCTGAAGAAAAACTTTTGATAGTTCCTCTAGAAGGATCTTCCACATTTTTCGAAAGATCCTCTTCTTTTAAGGAATATGATTCAATAAGTTTAACATGTTTAGGTAGAAGACTTATTTGCACATTTGGTACAGGAGATGGGGCAATAGTGAATATGATAACTCTGTTATCAAGGAGCTAAATCATGAATCGGAGGGTAATACAATCTTTAGTGTCATCCCCCATTGTGGCAAAATAATAGTGACATACCGAATTGGAATTGTAACCAATAGAAGTAGGATTGATCCCCTTAGTTTCAACTAGTTTGAGGAAGCATAATTCCTTCAGCTAGAACAACACGATGTCCAACAGATCAGGAGTTGGAGTCAGATATTTATGCTATTCTAGTCTCGCCAAGCAGTGTGATTCTTCTTCCTGCACAAAGGATTAGAAGAGTCGTCTAAAAATGAACAAAATATTTATGAGAAAATTGTCGGAGGACCCTCCAAGTAGGGGCATAACGAGGTCAGTGATGATATATAATCGTAGGTTTCAAAGACCTTTGTAACTTTCCATAAAATTTTCTTTTTTCTGCCTAATGAAAAATCAATTAATCGTGTACATAATATAGAATTTATGAAATCAATTATCTTAATCAAACCATAATTCAAATGATTTGATTTAAACTTAATCCCTTTAAGTGTGGTTTTACTGTGGATAATATGACTTTCCATAATTAAAATATTTTTTCACATATCTTTTTTTGGGATCTTTAATTGATTTGTAATTAAATTTTATGATTTGTAACTTATAACATCTTTGTACCTTTTATTTTAAAAATGAAGTTCTCTTATTGTCTTTTTATTTCAATTTTAGTAATTTTCTTAAGGTATGTAAGTTATCTTTAAATTTTTTAATTTTTATTAACTCATGTAATATATGGTTTAGTAAAGGGATCAAATAAAATTGCAAGAAAGTACTTTGAAAATTTTCATTGTTTTTGCTTTAACAATTGATTACCATATAATTTGTAATATATATTGATAACTAAACGCACATAAAAGTGACCTTGATTATGAGTTATTATGCTGATAACCAATATGTCAGTGACATATTAGTCGATCGACTCATGCTATGCAAACCCATCAACTGGTAAAATCTACGCCTTTAATCATGAATTTTGATGTAGTCTACGGTTCTCATTGTACCAAATTTGTGATTATCTTTAGCAAAGGTTTGTCTCTTTACAAGCTCCGAAAGTGTCAGAAAAGTCTGGCCTAAAAGGAAATTCAGAGCCAGCGATGTATTTGAAATGTTGTCATAACCAAATGAACCGCTCGACCGAACTGATGAGCTCGGCCGAATGCTTGGAAAAAGAACACTCGCGTCTGTTTCACTAAGCTTTGAAGTTTGTGTTGGAAGGAGAATACCATCTGTGATGGCAATTGGGTTAGACTGGCGTGATCTCGCCCATGAATTCGTCAAATGAAACATCTCATTTCACAGAAATGATCGAGCATTGTCCGACACATAAAAATTATTTTTATGAATGGATGCGCAGCGTTGCTAGGTAGAAACTTTCTGCATTGCCAAAAATCTCTAGAAAATGACAAGGATTATCTTGCCAAAAGACCCCGGAGGAAAAATGAAATACTCAAAACTGTACAAAATATGTCCAGGTCCTTGAAGAAAATGACATGGCTATTTATTTATTAATGGAAACGTTTCGATGATAACATAATTGTTGGCTTTGATTTAAACAAAGAGCTCACGCTATATTATAGAGATGCAATCAACAGCAGCCTGTGTGCTATTCATTCCATAACAGTTCAGCTATCACGAGTGAGTTCATCGCCAATAGCAATGGCCCTAGTAGGTTTGCTATTCTTGATTACAGTCGGCTTCGGAGGGGCAATATCCCTTTGTGTTTTGACTGGAGCAATACCGAATGTCGGTGAAGTACGCAAGGAGTGCATCGATGAGGTCGACCCTCAGAGTAATTATCAATACGCGGTTGATGCGGTCGTGCCAACATTAATCAGGGAAACTCCAGCTAATGGCAACACTCATCAACTCCAGCAGGAAGAGGCAGGCGCTGTAGTTTCGGCAAATGCGGCTTGCTTCCACAACATCGCAGCGAGATTGTATACTGTGCCTAGAAGCTACGGATACGATCATGTACCGAGATTGTGGCTTCCCTCGATCAGCTCTAATATGGCTTAATGATTGCTACTTGCGAATTCAGAATGCCACCGTCGTTTAAACATCGTATCCAAAGCATTTGATTCATGATGTCTCCATTTCGGTAATGTATGCTTCCCGTTTAAGTGTCTGGGTTGAGAAAGTGAAGTCTGTCGGCGATGTATGATTTTAACATCTAAATACTATCAAATCCAAAAGATCTTGGCATAATTTGAGAATGATTATTTGGTCCTTCGTATTTCATAGAATGATTATAATTGTAATCAACAAGCGCATATTCAAACTAATTAGGCGCATGCATAATTCAGATTCCACTCAACATGGACATATTTTCATTGGTCTTTCTATTCGCTCCAGTGAACCGAAGTACATTAAAATAGAACGACAAAAAAACCTTTGGTAATCAGACAGAAACCTTCTCGCCACAAACTTCGTCTGTTTGTTCCAAAGAAACAAAAAAGTTGCACTATTAGCAATGGTTTTTCCCCGTTCGTAGCAAGGAACAAGTAAGATTCAATATACATTCATATTGAATATTATGGTATTGGTGAACTTCTTACCTATACGGACTCTGGAATTTCTTGCTGAAGTATGAAATGGTAATTGCATTTTCGTTTCTCAATGCTGGATAGATGTTACAGATAAGTGTGGAACACCACACCCCAGACGACCAAGCCGACATTATTGAGATCAAACTCAATTCTGCCGGCAATAGCTGAGGATGCAAATGTCTTCTAAGTTAAATGCATATTTCATATGTCAAATGACCTTTTTTTCGTATCCTATATAAAATGAGAATGCCAGCTTTTGTTGATAGTGGCCTCTGACATATTGAACAAATTCGGCAAGATAACCACCATGTAATCACACGCATATTGTCATCCTGCCAGCCGTCCGGATGGGTATTGACTGTCTCATATGCAAAAAGAAGCAACACTAATCCCAGTCATCTAATACAATTGATACCATTGCTTGAAGTTCAGATCAGTTTAACCCAAGTCACCGAAGTACGTGCGACTGGATTGCAGTCATTTGCAACAGTTTAAGACAGACGTTCATTATCATTATCCCAAAACTAAGACCGCAGATAGGACTCAAAGTAAACGAATGATACGAAAGTAAGGGAAGATAGACCCACCTCGTCAGCACCCCACTCAAAACCCCAATTCGATTATACACTCTCTCGTGTACTGACAGTTACTATACAAGAAGAACCGGATCTTGTCCGTCATGCAGGACAAGCTCATACCAATACAAAAACTAGAGCTTAACATTAGATATAAAACAAGCAAGAAATGATGGTTGGAAGGACTGATGTGGCACACACACACTGAAATTTAGAGGAACAATAAATGTTGCTGGTCCACACTTGAGTAAGTGATATGCTGCTACCACTCATCAAAGAATGAGGACAATGAGGAAGACGATCACCCCTACGACTACCATTGCCAAAACCCACCAACACTGTCATGTTAAGAAAAGGAACAAACGGAAAAGTGTGAGAACAAGATCAGTACAATAGATGCATGGGGATTTCTGTCCTAGATAATGGATTTCTAAAGTGATACACAGTTAACTGGAGCATCCTGAGCAAATTTCATGTTTATTTGTCTCAAAATTCAACTGTCTAGCAACCAGAATCGATCTCCACATGATTACTCTTTTTGAAAGCGACCTTCACTTTGACAAAACTTGAAAACTTTTTGCCATATAGATTTCAGGATTGTTAAAGGATTTCTTCGTTATTCAAGTGAAAGTTCACACTAATAATCACCCTTTTATCTTCTGCTCCTGTAACATTTTCATAACCATAGTTACAGATGCAACTACTTCCTTTTGCTAGTTATCTCTTTCTAGAGCACACCACAAGTCATTTGAAAAGGCAATATGTTGGACCGTCAGCAAAGATTAAAGACAGATGACACCAGCATTGAAGACTTGATGCTTACCCTAGAAGATCTAGATTTCACACTCTTTGAGGCCTTAACTAGCTGAACAGTGGCTTGATTTGTTGCGGCTGAGGAACTCTCTATATTTGAAGAGATGTCATCTGTCATGAAGACAGTGTACTCCAATGAAACCTGACCTGAGAATCCAACAAAGCAGTCAACAAACTGGAGGCAAAACTGAATTTTTGGTCCACGACCTTACCAATCATAACACCTTGCTCGTGAACTAACGCAGCCAAGTCTCTAAATATCTCATTAGCTTGCCCAATTTGATCATACACTTCCCTTATGCCTTGTTCTCTTTCTTCAATCATGGATTCATTGAAAGCAAATTCATTGTCCAGAAGAACAAGCTGCTGTCTGCATGATGCTATGCCTTCAGGCATAAACACTAAAACATGCAATGGGACTAACACCAAAGTGAAATTAGCCAAGCATCGCCTCTTCTGTTTCCCTTAGGAAAGGCTGGTACTCCGTGTCAGCTACTGTTTCGCCTCGTTCATTTGCCACAATTGTTATTTTTCATAAAAAGAAAAAGATGGTACTAAGAGGGGGTGAATTAGTGTAATGACCTTTTTTAGCCTTTTCTACAACTAATAAAACCCAGCAGTGGAATGTTATGTTTCTGTAGGTTACAGAACCCTTATACACAGCAGATCCCGAAGTGAACTACTTGATGAGAAAACCACCAACCAAAATCTGATCTGAGATATGATTATGCAGTCATGAGAAGGTTTCTACATTAGTAGAAGGTTGATGCAGAAGGTTGATGCTTATGCTATCAAGGTTCTGCAGATCCGACCACCGTAAATATGATCAGCAACGTCTACTCCAAGATCTGAAAGATACTGATAGTAGCAGAAGGTTGTTACAGAACCTTGTAGGTTTCTACACTACCAAGAGATGATCTGTGAGAGCTAGATCGAAGGAAACAACTCCAGAACCTGATTGGTTTCTGTAGCGTACGATGTTTGATGCAAGTCCTTTGGAGTCTTTGCTCAGACGTTCGCGTTGTGTCTGTTAATTTACTTTTCTGTTGGCGCAGAAAGTAAATGAGACACATAAGGTTTATAGTGGTTCGACAATTGCCTACTCCACTCTTCACAATTATTGGATGAAATTCACTATTGAACACTTATAGCGAATACAAGACTGACAAAAGAAATAAAACACTCCTGCAGAGGGTATTGTAGATAAGTCTTCGGCTTTTTCACAAAGGATGTACTAGCAGAAGGTACAAGGACACTTCTGTAGTATAGAAGGTGATGCAGATAGCCCTTCAGCTTTTCTACTCACAGAAACCCAATGAGTTGTAATCAATAACCCTTTGGGTCGTGCACAGATATTTGTGACTAACTCCAAAAACTCTCTGATTGAGGTTCTACACTGAAGACAGTGACTAACTCCACAATCCCTGTGGTTGGGGTTCTGTAGAACGTGGCAGCTCCACGCAAGCACGTAGCAGCCCTACGCAGACAGACAACCCATCTGTCCAAGGGTGGATTTTCCCTCCGGCGGTTCTATCTACACGAAAGAAATACACATGAATTTCACTCACTCTACACGAAAGTCCTCTACAATTCTATCTAACAAATGATCATATCTTATACAAAAAAGAAATACATTATTTATAGAAGGTACATTAGGTGACGAAAGTCTCTGCAAAATTTAGAAACAAAATGTCAGCCAAATAAAACATTCCCCCATTTGGGAGAGATGATTCGTATCACTTAAAGATCAATCATGCCATCTGGTCATGATTGTGTTCACGATGTTAGGTGACAGGGCTTGCAGAAGATTCAGACAGATAAGATCATGTCAAGCTTCCGTAAGTAGAAATCAGATAATCTTGGTTTCCAAAATTGGTTGGCAGACCTTCTGGATATTGACACGTGTGGGGTGCATCCATATTCAGATGGGTTATCCTTTGCCATGATTCATAACGAATCTGGATGTATTTAGATGCAGAACTTTGCATCGGAGGTTTCTATATATAAAGTGATTTCTACTCTTAAAGAGAGTAGATCAACTCACATGAAAATAAATCGTAATCAAAATAATTTAAAACCATTTTAATTAACATATAATACCATAAGAATGTATTTAAATAATCAGATGATTAATAATTCGTGGTCATAATTAGATGACAGAAGCTACGAAAAAGACTGTCCTTGTAGGTTAACCTTCTGCAAAGTAGTAGAAGCTTACCTTTTACACAACAGAAGCTTCCCTTCTGTATGGCATCATCAAAACCATACTAACAGAATTAGTCCAAAAAACATATTAATAATATGCTTTGGCTAGAGGGGGTCCAGAAGGCGCATAAGTAGACTCGCGCTCGTGGACCTTCTGGAAAGCGTTATCTGCAAACCCTTTGCAAGCATTTATTCAATTTTCTTGCCAGGCTACACAATTCTAAAATGGCATCAGCAGACTTTCCTGATCTAGTTCAAGTACTCCCGAATTAAACAGTCAAGTTTTGACTTCAGAAAACTGAATTCGACTTTTTTTTTGTTTACCCCTGAATGCATAAAAGGTGAAGCCGGACAGATTAATCCTAAACAGAAAGGGTCAAAATATCAATACAAGCCAGTCAATGGACCAGAGTTCTCAAGCCTAAAGCAATTCGACGGATCAAAACACACTGGCATTCCGCCAGATAAAAGAGCTAAAATGGTCAAAATGATCTGCAGATGACAAATTACATTGACATTAAGGTCGTGATCCAATTCTCTCAAAGACTTCAACTTAGCGGAAGTGTCCTTCACCGGATGCAGAACTCGTAAAAGTCTAAGTGTTGGTCTGTTCTTGTTGATCTGTTCGTGCTATACAAACTGTTGAGGGAGAAAATACCCGAAATCCAACAAGAGAAGAGAGGCTTGCAGCCCCAGCCTCGCCCTGATGGTTTCCACCGGGCGCAGCGGAAGCTCGTTTCGAAAAATACTGTTCGAAACACAGTCCCAGATCTTGTGATACGTATAAATCGAATAAAAACGTTAAATAAAACACGTACCTTGTTGTTTGAAAACAACGAACGTTGCAGATTAAACCGTCTTCCAGAGTCCCAACCGTGACTCCTCTAGAAGTATCCACGCACACGTTCAACGGATGCCTCAAGCTCGATCTCGGGTGCTAGCCCTCTGAGCTTTTCTAATCTTCTCGGAAGCTGAATTCTTTCTACGGAAGTTCTTCCTTTTTGTGTTTTTTCACTTTTCTGTGGATGTTGCTCCACCTTTCCTTCTATTTAAAAGTCTCTTGCCAATTTTATAATTAAAATAATGGACAACAAGCCAAGTAGCAAAGCTATGCTATAGGCAATTTTAATTTCTTAAAATTGGACACCGCCTTACGAATCCTACGTAAGAAAGGTACCATAATATAAAATAATATTATAATATTATAATTATATTATATTATATTATATTATATTATATAACACTAGGATTATAATTAAATTATATAAATTAAACATAGTTGATCAATTTAAATCAAACACTAGGATTTATTGCTTCCGATAGTTCAGAATAAATTTGTAGTCCAACAAATTCTAATTCTGAAAAATTTATACTTTTAATTCTTATGAATTAAATAATTAATTTCCGTGTTCACGTGCTTTTTGCGTGCGACCCTCTAGGTTCTATATACGAAGGCAGTGTACATCCATACACAGACTGAGGTAACCGTCTAGCAACAGTTTTCAGCCACCCAACGTAATAGAATATTAGTCATGAACTAAAACCACTATGAACCGATTTCTGTGTAATTCAATCTCTTCATCTCACCGACATCCTGATTAATTTAGTGCATTATGTGTCATCACTGAATTAATCATTTTACTTGATTTCTGAGATATAATAGATCTTAACTTGAATGATAAACATTCCTCCACGGCCGTGTGTTTAAAATCACTAATATCTCAATCAAGAGGCCAGGATGTCAACTCTCTAATTCAAGAGAGCGATGAATCCTATATTGACTCAACACTATCCTCTCTACGCTTCGCTGCACACCCAATAACCGTATTACTCACAATCCGATTAAAGACTGCTTTTAACGGCATCAAAGTGAACAACTCCACGCATAGAATAAATGGAGGTCTCAAGTCAGGAGATCAGTTACACTCGTTCAACAAGAGAAGTGACCAATGACACTTAATATGTGGTATTCTCTATAAACGGGTCGAGTCCAGTGTACCATAAACTTAGGCACCCCCGAGTATAACTTGAATATCCATTCCTTTGTCTAACTCGACCTTAGTTATACTCGGCGTTGATCTAGATGTTTATGTCCCATCTAAACATCTATCCGATCAAGGACAATGCTAGATTGACAAATAATCAATCTATGGGACTTTACCGTAAAGATAATTACGAGCAGAAAAGTAATTAATAAACAATAAATACTTGCCTTTATTAACAACTATTCACATATATTACAAAGTGTCTTGGCACATACGTGCACACACTAACAATCTCCCACTTGCACTATTGCCAAGCACTATGAACTCTCAGTCCTAGGCCCCCACATGGGACTCATGTTTCTGCTGAGGTAAGGCCTTAGTGAGTGGATCTGCGATATTCTCGCTAGTGTCTACTTTACTTACCAACACATCACCCCTCATAACTATTTCTCTGAGGATGTGATATTTCCGCAGTACATGCTTAGATCGCTGGTGAGACCTTGGTTCCTTTGCCTGTGCTATGGCAGCATTGTTGTCACAGTATAGTAGAACTGGACCGTGACTACTAGGAACCACTTCAAGTTCCGTCGTAAAATTCTTGATCCAAACAGCTTCTTTTGCCGCTTCTGAAGCTGCTATGTACTCGGACTCTGCTGTAGAATCCGCAACTGTTTCTTGCTTTGAACTTTTCCAGCAAACAGCTGCTCCATTTAGACAAAATACGTAACCTAGCTGCGATTTCAGATCGTCACGATCTGTCTGGAAACTGGCGTCAGTATATCCTCTGACAACCAATTCCTCATCTCCTCCATAGACCAAGAACATATCTTTTGTTCTTCTTAGATACTTGAGGATAGTTTTGACTGCTGTCCAATGACCCTCTCCAGGATCACCCTGATATCTACTTGTCATGCTCAAAGCATACGATACATCAGGTCTTGTACATATCATAGCATACATGATGGATCCAATAGCCGAAGCATATGGTATCTTACCCATTCTATTTCTCTCCTCTAGTGTCTGTGGACATATCGCCTTGGAGAGTTGTATACCATGTGACAGTGGCAAGAATCCTCTCTTGGAATCTTGCATATTGAATCTCTTTAGTACCTTGTCAATATATGTACTTTGACTTAGTCCTAGCAGTCTTCTTTGTCTATCTCGGTATATTCTAATACCTAAGATATAAGTTGCTTCCCCAAGATCCTTCATTGCAAAACACTTATTCAGCCAATCTTTAGTAGATTCTAGGCTGAACTTATCATTTCCAACAAGAAGTATATCATCAACATACAGCACTAGGAAGACAATACTGCTCCCACTAACCCTTTTGTAAACGCAAGGTTCATCTGGATTCTTGATGAAGCCAAAATCCTTAACTGCTTCATCAAATCTTATGTTCCAGCTCCGAGAAGCTTGCTTTAATCCATAAATGGATCTCTTCAGCTTACATACTTTATCTGTATTCTCGGACGTTATAAAACCAGGAGGTTGTACCATATACACTTCCTCCTCTAGCCTTCCGTTTAAGAAAGCAGTTTTAACGTCCATTTGCCAGATCTCGTAATCCTTGTAAGTTGCAATAGCAAGTAAAATCCGAATAGACTTCAGCATTGCAACTGGCGAAAATGTTTCCTCATAGTCGATCCCTTGACGTTGAGTGAAACCTTTTGCCACTAGCCTTGCTTTATAGGTATTAACATTCCCATCCATGTCGATCTTCTTCTTGAAGACCCACTTGCATCCAATAGGTTTTATCCCAATTGGTGCATCTACTAACTCCCAAACTTGGTTGGTATACATGGAGTCCATTTCGGAATTCATGGCATCTAGCCATCTCTCGGAATCTATTGAAGCAACTGCTTCCTCATAAGTCAACGGTTCGTCGTTCTCGACGAGTAATACATCCTCATGTGGTGTTACGATCCACCCATATCTCTCGGGTTCTTGATGTACTCTTGTAGACTTACGTATATCTTGCGTTTCTTGAACATGTTCTGGTAATGGAGTCACTTGTACTTGTGGTACCATCTCCATATCCAATTGTTCATTTTCCAACTTGTCTGTAGTGTCTGAAATTTCTTCCAGACTTATTTTACTCCCACTACCCCTTTTAGAAATAAACTCTCTTTCTAAAAAGGTAGCATATCGAGCAATAATAACTTTGTGCTCACTTGGAAGATAAAAATAGTATCCCTTTGTTTCTTTGGGATAACCTACAAACATACACTTAATGGATCTTGCTGCAAGCTTATCAGAACTATCGTTCTTCACATAAGCATCGCAACCCCATACTTTGAGATAAGACAAATTTGGTTTCTTGCCAAACCATAACTCATATGGTGTCTTATCTGCAGCTTTGGTTGGAACTCGGTTAAGCATGTATGCTGCCGTTTCTAAGGCATAGCCCCAAAATGATAATGGAAGACTTGCATGACTCATCATTGATCTAACCATATCCATGAGTGTGCGGTTTCTCCTTTCTGAAACACCATTCCACTCTGGCGTTCGAGGAGGTGTAAGTTGTGAAATTATGCCACACTCCTTGAGGTAATCAATGAATTCTTGACTAAGATATTCGCCCCCTCGATCACTTCGAAGGATCTTAATCTTCTTGTCAAGTTGGTTTTCTACTTCATTCTTAAACTCCTTAAAATTTTTAAGAGTTTCTGACTTTTGCCGCATTAAATAGATATATCCATATCTGCTAAAATCATCGGTAAAAGTCACGAAGTAGATATAAGCTCCTCTGGCCTGAACTGACAATGGTCCACACACATCACTATGTATGAGTTCTAGTAGTTCATTCGCTCTTTCTCCAATCTTGGAAAAAGGCTTTTTGGCCATCTTTCCTTGTAAACAAGCTTCGCATGTATCTATGGATTCTAATTCAAATGAATCCAAATACCCATCATTGAGTAACTTAGCAATGCGCTTCTCGTTTATATGACCAAGTCTACAATGCCAAAGGTAAGATGGGTTCGAGTCAGACGATTTCTGTTTCTTATTCTCGATGCAATGTACCGGCTCATGTAAGTTTAAAACATACAAACCATTGTTTAATGATCCATTTCCATAGAAAACATCATCTAGATAAAATGAACACTTCTTGTCCTTAAATTCAAAAACAAAGCCCTTGGTGTCTAAACTGGACACCGAGATGATGTTCTTAGAAAAACTTGGAACATAACAACAGTTTTCTAGTTTCAAAACAAGTCCACTGGGCAAACTTATTTTATAAGTCCCTACAGCTAATACAGCTACTCTTGCTCCATTAGCCACTCGTAGGTCCATCTCGCCCTTGGACAACCGTCTGCATTCACTTAGTCCCTGTAGGTCCACACAGATATGAGAACTACATCCTGAATCTAGGACCCATGAGGATGAAACAAAAAAATTACATTCAATCATAAAAATACCTGAAGCACCTGTCCCACTGGTATTTTTCTTTTGAAAGAGGTAGCAATTCTTCTTCCAGTGGCCTTTCTTGCCACAGTGAAAGCATATAGCTTCCTTTTCATCAGATTGGGGAATCTGTTGGCCTTTCTTCACTTTGGGCTTTTGGCCCGGGTAAGCAGACATCTTTGATTTCTTGACCTTGGGGTTGAACTTCCCCTTGCTCATTCTCTTGTTGGTATTTCTCACCAACATTGCATTTGAAACAGTCTTCTGTTTCATGTCTTTCTCTGCTGTCTTGAGCATGGTCAACAGATCGGCAAGACTCTTCTCCATGTTGTTCATATTGAAGTTCATCACGAACGGAGAGAACGATGGAGGCAGGGAACACAAAATGGCATCAACAGCCAAATGAGTATCCATCTTGGAGCCCAAACTTGCGAGCTTCTCTATGTACCCTATCATCTTGAGTACATGAGGCCCGACAGGGTTCCCCTCCTGCAATTTCATCCCGAAAAACGCTCGAGAGATTTCAAATCTCTCAGTCCTTGCACTTTCTTGGAAGAGCTCGCGCAAATGGATATCAATATCCCTAGCGCTCATATTCTCATGCTGCTTCTGCAACTCTGGAGACATTGCAGATAGCATAATACATTGCACGTCAATAGCATCTTCCACATAATGATCATAAATGATTCGATCTGCTTCTGAAGTGTCTGCATTTGGCACTGCTGGTGGCTCAAAATCTAGTACATGAAACTTTCTCTCTTGTTTCAGTACAATCTTGAGCTTCCGATACCAGTCCAGGTAGTTTGGTCCTTGGAGGATATTTTCTTTCTCCAAAATACTTCGCAGCGAAAGGTTAGTCGACATCTACAACAAATAAAATTTTGAATCATTATTTGTGAATAGTTATATAAAGGACTTTTATAAACTCCCACTATTTTATTCAAACCTAATAGCCCCCACCATTAGGCTCGGGAATTAGTTGGTAATAATTCCTAGCGGGACCGAATACTTAAATCCTATAGTATGCACACAACTGAGCTGTACCTACACACCATAGTCATTAAGTGGGCACTACTCGCCAGTCACAAATCCATGTAACCATCAGTATTCTTAACTTGGGTTAATATTTTCTTAAACCCCTCGCCCATCAAATCAATTGACCTTAGCTGAGCTAACAAATCAATTAATCTGAGTTAAGTCAACCCATCAATAAATTATGAAAAACTACAACTGTACTAACGCGAGCCCACAACTGAGCTGTACCGACTCACGAAGTACGTCGACAATTTTCATTATTATTGATGGAGGGCAAATAAAACTTGACTTAATATTTAGGGGTTTTTGATTAATTGTCTCACCTATATTTATTGATGGGCTTAACTATTTTAATTTAAGCCCATTTTGTAACCCATTATTTTCTAATCCATATATTAAGTTGGGCTAAAAACACTATCTCTCTCGGCCTTTTAATTTCAAATTCAAACTATAACATTATAAGATTTAGCCCTATTATCACTTGGGCCCCTTTTTTGATTATCCGTAAAATTTAACTTTGATTAATTGTCCACACACCTTGCATCCTTGCATTTGTGTTCTTGTGACAATTAAAATCAACAACCTCATCATAAAATTGATTCTGTGGGGTATCAATTTATAAATTTTATTTCCCAAAACAAAAATACGATAGTCAAATTGTTTAACATAAATCAATATGATTGAATTCACTGTTTGCTTGAATTCGTATAGGGCACCTTTTAGTTTTGCAGATTCAATACCCATCGTTAGCTTTGATTATTATAAAACTTTTACCGAACAATCGAACGTTATAATTAAAACAACGTTCAAAATTTTCGATTTATACGATACGATCACAAAAAGCTCGGATACCACTGATGGTTTCCACCGGGCGCAGCGGAAGCTCGTTTCGAAAAATACTGTTCGAAACACAGTCCCAGATCTTGTGATACGTATAAATCGAATAAAAACGTTAAATAAAACACGTACCTTGTTGTTTGAAAACAACGAACGTTGCAGATTAAACCGTCTTCCAGAGTCCCAACCGTGACTCCTCTAGAAGTATCCACGCACACGTTCAACGGATGCCTCAAGCTCGATCTCGGGTGCTAGCCCTCTGAGCTTTTCTAATCTTCTCGGAAGCTGAATTCTTTCTACGGAAGTTCTTCCTTTTTGTGTTTTTTCACTTTTCTGTGGATGTTGCTCCACCTTTCCTTCTATTTAAAAGTCTCTTGCCAATTTTATAATTAAAATAATGGACAACAAGCCAAGTAGCAAAGCTATGCTATAGGCAATTTTAATTTCTTAAAATTGGACACCGCCTTACGAATCCTACGTAAGAAAGGTACCATAATATAAAATAATATTATAATATTATATCATATTATATAACACTAGGATTATAATTAAATTATATAAATTAAACATAGTTGATCAATTTAAATCAAACACTAGGATTTATTGCTTCCGATAGTTCAGAATAAATTTGTAGTCCAACAAATTCTAATTCTGAAAAATTTATACTTTTAATTCTTATGAATTAAATAATTAATTTCCGTGTTCACGTGCTTTTTGCGTGCGACCCTCTAGGTTCTATATACGAAGGCAGTGTACATCCATACACAGACTGAGGTAACCGTCTAGCAACAGTTTTCAGCCACCCAACGTAATAGAATATTAGTCATGAACTAAAACCACTATGAACCGATTTCTGTGTAATTCAATCTCTTCATCTCACCGACATCCTGATTAATTTAGTGCATTATGTGTCATCACTGAATTAATCATTTTACTTGATTTCTGAGATATAATAGATCTTAACTTGAATGATAAACATTCCTCCACGGCCGTGTGTTTAAAATCACTAATATCTCAATCAAGAGGCCAGGATGTCAACTCTCTAATTCAAGAGAGCGATGAATCCTATATTGACTCAACACTATCCTCTCTACGCTTCGCTGCACACCCAATAACCGTATTACTCACAATCCGATTAAAGACTGCTTTTAACGGCATCAAAGTGAACAACTCCACGCATAGAATAAATGGAGGTCTCAAGTCAGGAGATCAGTTACACTCGTTCAACAAGAGAAGTGACCAATGACACTTAATATGTGGTATTCTCTATAAACGGGTCGAGTCCAGTGTACCATAAACTTAGGCACCCCCGAGTATAACTTGAATATCCATTCCTTTGTCTAACTCGACCTTAGTTATACTCGGCGTTGATCTAGATGTTTATGTCCCATCTAAACATCTATCCGATCAAGGACAATGCTAGATTGACAAATAATCAATCTATGGGACTTTACCGTAAAGATAATTACGAGCAGAAAAGTAATTAATAAACAGTAAATACTTGCCTTTATTAACAACTATTCACATATATTACAAAGTGTCTTGGCACATACGTGCACACACTAACACGCCCTCCCCTCATCGTACCAAGGACTCCCTCCTAGTTTGCACGTGGAATCTTAGACGTAGTATATCATCCCAACTTCTGTGAGGCTTATGTGGGGGATGTTCAGCGCCACGGCCGGTCCCCTGCAGTTTTTCCGGAGGAAAGAGTAGCCCATGTCTATCACCAGCTTCTTCAAGATAGAGGACGATCTCCTCGCTTTTATGTGCGAGTGTCCCATAATGTAGGTGACCCCTGCTTCTTTCGCCTCCACCAGCTCTTGCAATTCATCCCTCACGACAGGGTCCATTCCCGGGTTGGTTGGTACCTGGAACTTCATCCTGCGTCTCCTTGCCTGAGGGTTCTCTTCCTCGTAGGCGGACCGCAGGCTCTGAAGCATTGCAGACTTGCTGCACGGGACAGAGTTGATGAGATCAAAATCCTCCACCTCGGATATAACTAGGCTCATGTTTGATTGAATGGTTCTGGTGCTAATTACGGCCATCCTCCCGTCGAGGGATGAAGTCTCCGACCCCGATAATTGCGCCTCTCCAGCCTCCATCTGTATAAACTCTGCAATGCTCTGTACAAGCAGGTTCTCAAAATCTCCGTCATCTAGCTGAATGTCCTTGTAACCGTATCTCACTATGCATCTGTACATGCGATAGGGTCTAGGGAAAACGCGGCCAACGAGAAACCTTTCCTCGGGAGAGACATATGGAACCGGGACAGACTTTACGCACACAAATACGAGAACCTGATGGAATGCCGGGAGGTTTGTTACAAAGTGAGAGAAGATTGCTGGGACTCCCGTTGCCAATTCAGAGTATATGAGACCAATACCAGGGACACGCACTATACCGAGGCTCGGACCTAATCCGAGGAGCCATTTCAGGGAGACCTTGTTGTGCAGATCGTAACTGTACTTCCTCCTTGTCCCATAATACCAGACATACATCACTACCATGAAGATGCATGAGAGTACTATGGGTACCCAGCCTCCTTGCGGCACTTTCATGATAGCTGAAGATAAGTAGACACCCTCAATGAGCCAAAAGAAGAGTAGGAACCCAGCTGCTAGAAATATACTTCTCTGCCAGACAAATACTATCACCAGCGACATCAGAAAAGTTGTGACAAACATGACCGTCATAAACGCAAGTCCTGCAATAAAGCGAAGAAAACAAAAACACAATCAGAAACACAAACCCATTGCATCTATTGATCTTCCAGAAAAGACCCGCCTCTGTTCATCAATTACCATCACATCTTCCATGCTTTTCTATATGTCCAGCTTCAATCACAATGTAATTATCTTGCATGGAAGCAATAAAAGGGACAGAGGGAAAGGGACATACCATAAGCATTTCATATCAAAGTTGTGTCATGGAACCCAATAGGAACTGCGAGGGTCAGAATCATAAGGATCCAGTTTATCTCAGGAATGTAGATCTGTCCATATATATGTTTTGACGTGTGGACAATTTTCACCTGCGGAAAGCAACCAAGTGCATGACATTGCTTGACAATGGAGAATGTCGCAGTGATGACTGACTGACTTCAAACAATAGCTGCAAGAGTGGCGATGACGAAGACGGGCCAGAACACGGGACCTGCAATGAGAGGACCAAATCAGTAACACTTGTTGAACAAGAATCTAAAAATTGGAATATTTGGGGATTATTCAGTAGAGAAGCTGGACCAGGTATCGAGTGGTAAAAACTGTGAGGGATGGAGGAGACGTTCTTGGAAAGAAATGCAGCTTGACCCATGTACTGAATTACCAGACAAGGGTATATCACCAGAGCAAATGCAATCTGCGACGGCACAAAGCATCAAATCTCAAATCAAATGATCAGACAGAAGCATCAACTGGAGTTAGCGCCAAGAAATATGACAAGAGAAAATGCATCATGAAAAAAAAAGAAAACAAAAAAGGATCTGCTGAGGCAAAGACTTCTCTTCAATGTAGTTTCCTCCGCTGACTTTACTTTTCACAGGAAAATTTAGTATTGGTGGCAGCCTTTTCTAAAGTCAATATTACACGCAGTAAAGGACCGTAGTTAACATGGAAATCAAGTCCCCCACCCGTATCAGAATGTGAATTCTTTAGCAGAACAATTAAAAACTCACCCTTATCGAGAAAGCAGTAAAATGGCCGAGATATGCAAACATAGTCTCAGTACCTGGGCAAAATCAAGCAGAGCCGCAACAAACATTAGAAGATCCAAAAACTAGATTAACAAGTGAGACTCACATAATATTTATAGAGAAGATACCTGTAACTGAGAGCAGGATACCTCCGAGTGAAATCCAACCATCTTTCCCATTCTCCTTAAAGAACTTAATAATATAATACGGAGAAAGTGCTTGCACAATTTTCGGATTCCAACTTATGATATTATATAATCCAATGCACAAAATGGATATCAGCCACATGATGATTATAGGAGCAAACAAGAAAGCCACCTTGTGAGTGCCAAAATGCTGTAATGCAAACAGAGCAACCAGAATGACACAGGCAATCAAGAGCACTTCACCTAAGACAAGTTAAAACAAAATTAGGCAAGAACATCAATCCGATTTGATTAATGACACCTCAAACTTGAAAGCCTACTCACCACTTGTCAGTTTCTCCTTTTCATCTTTCAATCCTGACACCGCCGACAAAACTATCAAAGAAAACGTATTTTTGAGTAAATAGCAGAAGAAGAACAAAGACAAACTCAACCAAGTTGAAACCATCAAAATAATCTTCTAAGCATACAGTACAGATGCACAATTGCAGCAAAGAGAAAACCGAGTACGAGACATTCACCCAAATTTTAGGTACGTCTAAGAAACTCACACTGTCATTAAACATATTTCATGAAGGCTTGTTTCCCCATTATGATACATAAAAGAGAATGTTTACTCAAAGCTATGAAACCTTTGCTTCAACTATTTTTTCCTTAAGCCAAGAAAAAGAAAACAAACAAGCTGAGGTAAACCTGTCATCTATTCCATTGTTGCTAATCCTCAATACTGAAAAGTATACAACTCCCATAGGGATGTCAAACCACAAAGATAGTGATTAGAGTCAGACAACCTACCTGAAATGGCTGGAGTAACCACGCCATCTCCAATTACCATGCAGGTACCAAACAGCACAACCAAGAGGAGAGCCGTCCTTAGTTTCTTATGCTTCTCCAGGAATCTCTTCAGTGGAGAACTGGAACCGTTTTGGGTCATTGGTCCATATTTATACGCAGAGAGCTCCTCATCAGCAGCTTGTTGATTGGGAAGTAAACTAAGTTTTGCATGCCTACAAAGCAGTGAATAAAGGGCAAATGTCCCACCTGATTAGTGGGAAAATCTTTCAGAGACTTTCTCAATCCCCCATCCCCGGCCCCCAAATACGAAAGAGAAAACTAGTGAGTAACAGGGAACTAAAAACAGAACTTTTGGCACACCTTCACCCTTATCATCAGCGGCCAGCATAATGAAGACATATTTGAGCAACGGTATCAACGTGACGGTCCAGAAGATCAAGGAGAAAGCACCAAATATGGAATCCTCATTTTCATGCTCCTGCAGTTTCCCGATGAACGTGCTCTTGTAAACAAAAAGTGGCGAGGTCTCCGTACACCACGCCAAAGCTCTGGTAGGCCAGTAACAGATTCCTCGATAGATTCACCCAGGAAAGCTACAAAAACAAATAATTCAAGCTCAGAACTCAACGACTAAGCAGTTCAGACTTCTAAAAAGATGCCAGAGTCAACTCCCCGAGGATATCCCAGTCCGTAACTAAAAGTCGTGTTACCTAACTAAATTAACTGTTGGTAGAACAGTACCAATATCAGTCTGTCCTAGCCAAAGAATCATTCACTCAAAAAACAGTTGAAAAATCATAAAAAGTCGACTTCCTCTAGCTCCGAAGGCCAACATATCAAACGCCAAGCAGAACAACCAGTTCCTTCTTTCTCCACGAAACCTGCCCTTCCAGAAGAATACGCCGGCAAAACCACCAACACCCGCAGAAGAGGCTCAACAGCAGCACCAAAGCGAATCGTTCATAATGCTCAGCATCCCCCCTGTCTCCCCCAAATTTTTTGACAATAAAACCAATGAATGAAACTAGAATAAATCCCATCCCCATCTGAATAAACAAACCAACAATCCATCGAACCCATTTCCAGAACACCAAACGCAATACGTTAGGTTCAATCACAACAAATGAACAACAGCAGGTGCAACAACGACTTAAAAGAAGGAATTATTTATACTAACAAAAGGAGGATTGCTCGGGCCAGGGGGGATCCCAGGTTCGGGCTCCATGGTGGTGGGAAAGGAAGAGTGCTCGAATCCTCGGACGAAGAGAAGAAGGAACAATAAAAAGCTTTTTTTGTTTGTTTGTCTGTCGGAAGACCCAGAAGGGAAAAACGAATCTTTGGGACTTATTCCAACTCACGAATCATCATGACCTTCCTCTAATGAAAGGCCCATCATCATCATCATCGTCATCGTCACCACCACCAGAACACCATAATTCTTTCTTTCCTACTCCTCAATAATGAACCATACGAATACAAACATCTCTACGTCTTCTCTGTCTCCCTTTTATTGTAATTACATTATTTGGAAGGAAATAAAAAGAGAGACAAAACTCTTTGGGTGAAACAAAAAAACAAAAATGAAAGGGGAAGGCTTGGAACAGAACAGAAAGAGAGAGGAGGAGGGATTTCGATTATTAGAAAAAGGGGGGCACTATATTCATTTTAACTTTGATCTTAAATTTTAAGACATATACATTAATTCCATCACCTTGGTGTGTCCCGTTTTGGACTTTGAAGCTGAACATAGTGCTTATGTGATTAGATGAATATCAGGGTTTGGTCTAAAGTTATAGAAGGCAATTCGTCTGTGCTTCCTTTCACATATTAAAGATATGGAAATTCAATATTCCTTGCAAAACGGAGTTGGTATTAGGAGAAGAAGATAATGCCCATCCCGTGCACATACGCACACGCATGCCCTGTTTGCCAATTCGGGTCTCATCTGTCCAGCCTTATTCAACTCCGTTTATTTATAAAACAAAATACTACAAGTGTCAAACTGATTAACCCTTTCTTCAAATAACAAATATTCTAAATTTTATTACAATACATATCAAGTTAAGATAATGTAATTAGTTATGTTAATATAATGACATACGCACTTTTAAAATCAAACCCGGACAGAAATATTTGAGTATATAAAAAGAATTCCACTGTCATAATTATTGAATCTTGTATAGATACATTTTAAATTTAGGAATATTACCTGTTCCGTATCTTCGTCGTCGGTTGGTTACATTTTCGGAGGAAAGTTGTCATTTGAGAAAAATTTCATACGAATACGGTCTCATCTTTTGAAGATTCAACAAGAAGTTAATTTTTAAAGTTTTTCGTATTTTCCTAACGCAATCTACTAAAGCGTCGTTTCCCTTGACGAAGGCAACCGTACAGGTTTAATTAAAATAAAATCAAGGTGATTTGATTGATGATGTACTTACTTCCTAACAAATCTTTAAAATCCATCGTCATCTCCCCGCCTACCCTAACCCTGACCCTATAAGACGTCTTGTCTGTCTGTATGGACGAAACAATTATACGAGCCTGACATGTTGACTTTCACTGCCCAGGGTCGGATGATATCCCAATCCGTCATTTTCCTTGTCCTTTTCCTTTGGGCGGGCGCATTGTATGGACAACATGCCTTGTTCTTATATACCCGCCGGACCCGACATCCTCCCGTTCCCGAATGGAGGAGACACGACGACCATGTGTTTCAAAATTACTATCTAAATGAAAAAGAAAGATAAACAAAGAGAAAAATATTAATGATCTTCGACTTTTTTATGCTTAAACTACATGAATCGCAGCTTGGATAAATATTATTATTATTATTATTGTTGTTGGGGAGAGGTACTTTAGTCCGCTTGAGGAGTCCGAGTGACGAAAATGAACTTCCTTAGCTCGTCGCTGGACCACTTCTCTTTTTACAAAGTCAGTTTGTCCAGACACCACGATCCGCAAAATAGTTCACGATTTAATGTGATGTAACCCTTTGCTCCGCGGCTATTCCTCCATTTGCGTATATTGTGGACTTGATATTTGAGCTTCTGTTTGAAGAGTAACGAACATTCCGTCCGACGACAAGTATCGTGAAACAGAACACAGGGAATCGAGTTTTCGTGGGTGTGATTAGCGCCGCAGTCAAGCGCTAAACAAACATAAACAATGAAACCTTTGATAACGTAAACATTCGGAAAAGAAAGAGGGTTGAGAAATTCGGCACACTAAAATTACACAATATCACGTAAATGAGGAAGGAGCCTCCAAACACAGGCACGAGTTTGGGCTTCAGCGGACCGAACTTTCATTTCACCTAGGCTTCCTTTTTGGTGGCATTTCCTCCTAATTCTTTGGTGGGGTAAGATTTTGTTCTTTTCAATATTTATATTCGATAAATACATTATGCTAAGACAACCAAACGACCCTTTTCACACCTTCACAAGCTGTTTGCACGTTTCGCATTTTCTGGAAGAGTGGTTGCCCTCTAAATCATCATCCTAGGAACTCCCCCTCCAACCCTAATTTCGGGCGATCGGGGGCAGCTGTGGAATAAGGGTCACGAAGTACCGAGTTCAGGTGTTTCAGGCAAATGTCTCCCTCTCTACCGGGACCACTAGCCAAGCAACTGGCACTGCACAATGGCTCTGGTTCCCATTAGGATCTGCTGAACAACTTGGTGATGGAATGGTTGGGTGACTTGGAACTGCATCGGATGAGGATTTGTGCAGTTCATCGAGTGCCTCGTCTCGTAGTTCCGCATCCAAAGAGGCGGCAAACTTCATCAAAGCCTGGCGCATCCACTCGTACCTGCAGAGCTCAAACGCCTCCTTTACATTTACCTGTTACATGAGCATTTTAAGCTCAAACAATTTAAATTTGCAACAAGGAGACTAGCTAGCATTGCTTCGCAAAAGCCACAAACCCATCTCCGACTGTGATTATCTTGCTCAGGCCAGGCGTGGAGCTCCTCAGTGACTTCTAGAGTGAACATATGACCTCGGCATCCTCCGACCGGGCTGCTGCAATCCTCCTCCTGACTGCTCTTGCTTCTGAACTCCCACATCCCAATTGATTTCTCCTAAGAAGAAGAAAATATAAACCTCATCAGCTTGAAACGACGTAGCATGTATCTAATTAACTAGAGAATCATAATAATGTCTTGAGCCCTCACACTGAGTATTCCTTTGACGCCGGCTTCCTCGAATGCTTCGCGGCAGGCGGCTTCCTCGACCGTCTCGTCATCCTCCCATCCGCCCTGAAATCACACGCGGAAGAAACTTTGAAAAAAAAACTGAATATGAGCCATCGAGAAACATTCGACGTGATATGTAACTGTTCGCATCACCTTGGGGAAAACTAGGTCGTCGCGATTCGGGGAGGTGACCATGAGGACTTCGACCCTTTTCTCGGGCTGATCGTTGTCGTCCTCCACGATCCGGTAGGGTATGCATCTGATCCAAATCAAAGCATCACAAGCTTAGAAAGAATAAAGAAACACTATCGACAAGAAATGCAAAAAACAAAAGTGAACTATATTATTAAAGAATTCATCTTATCTCTCGATAATCATCGCAAACAGCCAAAAAAAAATAGATATTTAAATAAGATGATTACAATTCAATTTGAGTTTCCCGACAAAAAGTACAGGCAATAAACAATTAATATATTCAAAATGCAAAGACGGCCATGACGTGGAAGGGATAATTGTTTTCATTATAATAATTGGCCTCCTTAATATTCCACATATAAAGACAAATCAGAGTTTTGTTTTGCATTGATTTACAATGAGAAGACAAATGACCAACACGACACAGAAAAGTTCGATTTAATTTCTTTTTTTTTTTCAAACAATTTTTTTTTTTGCATCGGATCAATTTGTCCTTCTCCGTCCAATTTTATTTATATTAGATATATGTATATTCATGAGATTGATGTTGGGTGTATTTTATCCTAATCTGTTTGTCGTTGTCCAACAAAAATAAATAGTTCTGATTTATGGAGTCAAAGGGTGAGTCGAAACTCTTCCATTTTAGCTAATTGCTATAACACACGAATATATTAATGAACTACAGATTTCATACTCATTCAAGAAACCCTACCACAAAATAAAGAAAAAAAATATGACAAAGAAAAGAAAGAGAGGAACGCCCGCCATGACACAACATGCAGCGGAAAAATAAAAACTTCCAGTTTTTCTCCTCCTCCTCTTAATATTTCTCTTTTGTTTTATCATGAAAGGAAAAGAAAAAAGGGAAGCACTTCCATACGTCACTAATACTAACGACCCATACGCTACGACAACAGCATTTAGCTCAATGGGTGGTGATGGCATGGCCATGTAAAATGGTCTCCCAAATGGAACAAGCTGGAACCACACCACTTGGTTCACGATAAGAGATTTTCACCTTAACTTTGAAGCCCATTATCTTCTCTTTGACTAATAACCACCTGAATAACACCAATGATAAAAAAATATAATACCCGGAGACCAGCCGCAGGTTGTCCTCGTAACGTTGACGGTCTCGACCGACCCTTGCCGGCAACGACATGATAACCTATCTCGATCCTTTGCACAATAGCGATAACCTTCTCGCTAAAAGAAATCCAACACAAAAAAAATCAAATGAGAAAAAGGGAGAACGTGCCTCTCTCATCGCCTGACGTTCCTGGAAATAATTCGTTTCAGGAATCATTTTGAGAAAAAAGGAAAAGAAAAAAAAACCCAGAAAATATTTGTCTTGGAAAAAGGCTTTAGCGAATGAATCAAAAGGAAAAGGAAAAAACCTTAACATCAATGCCCTCCTCCTTTGACTGGGTCCATCTTTGTTTCTTGTCTTTGTATGGGTGAAGAAACGCACATGAAAGAAATCCTCAGGTAAACACCCCCCCCCTCCCCCCTGTTCTTTTTTAGGAAATATCAAAACGGGTAATATTGATTTCAACTGCTTTGAGGTTTCTGGGGAATTTGAAGAAGATGGAGAAAGGTAGGAGGAAGAAGAGAGAGAGGGAGAGAGATGAATGAAGAATTCAATGAATGACGAAGGGGAGGCGGAAAGAGGTAACAGAAAGAAGACAAAGGATTATTGTTGTTGTTGTTGTTTCGTTGGAATGATGATTGGAAGAGGATGGATTTTATTTATAGGGAAGAAGAGAAGGCGAAGAAATGTACAAGGGAGGGGGGCGCATGCCAAGTGACGGTTACTTCAACCCCCCCTCGTAATAATACCCGATATCAATTTTGGTTTATGTTCGCCGTCATCTATTAAAATTTCTTTCTTTAAAAAACCTTTTTAATCGTATATTTGAAAGAATGCAAAAGAACTGATTACATACACTGCAAGCTACATCTCTTATATGATTTTATCTCTAATTAAACAAGAAAAAACTGTTTGGTGACACCCCCTTGGAACACCCTCTCATTCATCTAATAGAACTAATCTAACTTCACAATAATCGCGACGGACGGCCGTCTGGAATGAATTAAATTAATGTTCGTGCATAAACATGGGCAATAATACTCTCACACAATCGCTATGAGAGCTCAGTTTATTATTATTTAACCAATGAAGATTAGATCTAGTCAAACCCCTTATCAAGTTAAAGGAGTTACTTGCGATCCAATTGGGCCCTCGAGTAAAGGTGAATCGATCCGATTTCTCTCAAAGATGAGCTCGAGACGTGCTCTTTTGATAATCGAAGCAAAGGCCGACGATGACCAAGTTCCAAGGTATGATAAGATTGCGGTTTACTTCACGTTCTGTAGTTGGGAATAGTCGGTGGATCTGATTTTGACTTGAAAGAGTTTTAAGACCTAAAAAATAGGATGTCTACGATGTATTCTTAGATGTAATTGTTTCGTTTAGTTTTATACTCGCTCTAATTAGTCACGCACTTTAACCAAAATCTTTCATTTACAAAAGCTAAAGCAAACCTAATAATAGAAAGGAGTTCTAGTTTTATATCTAGTAAAAGACTAGGAAAATTGAGTAATCTCAAAATTAAACTGTATATGCATTAAATGTCGTCGTTTTGTATAAGCGATCTTATCTCAAATATAATCAACAGGGAAAAACTCTTTTCTACTACAAGACTCGAGATTTTAACTTATCAGTTCGTTTTTAATAACCCGGTTTCCTGAAGGGATTTGATACAAGCAGTCACGTGATACTCCACGAGCTCACGGCCATCAAATGAATCAGACCCAACCGAGGCTAAAACCTGACGTATGCCCCCGGTCGAGATTCGGATATGAGTTCTCCGGCGGAATCCTGAAGGTGTTACCACTAAACTGTCCCCTTTAGTACTCATTCACCGGTTTTGTACCAATTCAAACGATGAGAAACGTACTATGTGAATTTTCTTTAAAGTTTCTGTTTGTATTCCAAAAACCACTTTAGTGGGTTGTCCTGCCCTGCGTTCGGAAAAGCAGAACGAGGTTAACCAAAAAGGGCTGACCTACTAAAACCAGTGATTATTCAAATTTGGGCAACTTCCGAAGCTTCATGGAAATTTCAACATTCTCTCTTTATCTTCCTTTTAGATTTATTTTCCCCATTGTCGAAAGATCAACCACCACATGCTAAAAAATATTTCTTAAAAAAGCATATTAATACGTTAAAAATAAAATGATTGGAACATATAATGCAACTCTATATGCGAAATAAATCAAATAGAAATAGTACGGTTTTATCAAAGTTATTATGGAATTGGACCCCCGAATTTTGAGTATCCTACTTTCACACGATTAGCAGGTTTCAACGGGCAGTTCGAAAAGTTGAGATGAGAGGGATGACGCAGGCCTCCGGATGTTCTATACATGCCATGCTCTAAACTCCCTCAATCGCATCCTTCCCAAGTGCTTTTTTCCATATATGGGTGGCCTTCAACCACTTAGTAATTATATCACTTTTTTGGATATTATGGAGTGTCTAGTCATCATGTCTTGGCGTCGCAACTTACGGCACGTCCTGAAAGACTAGTTTTTATGTGCTTTTCTTTCAGAAAAATTCAATCGATGTTTTCAAAAATATACCTTGAATTTTGATAATTCTTAATCCATTAGCTTTCGAGCTCTTGATGGGAATTATGACCAGCAATGACTAATCCACGTGAGATATGATGGGAATCATTGAACAATTGATGATGGGAGGGGTGGGGACCTAACACATTGCTCATTATTCTGTACTGACTGACAATCAAAAGGTAAATTATTTGCCCTGATTAGTGGGGGTTGGGGAGAGCAGACAATTTCTGACAAGATACTTTGCAGATCAGAGGGGGCAGTTCGTGGAGGAAAGGTTGTCTGACAGCTTCATCTCCGGGAAAATTTGTTTTTTGTTTTTGTGTTGTATCGAGCACGAGTCAAGTCAGTTCGGTCCTAGTTTTAATTATATATCTTAGGAATATTGTAACTTCGCCCCTGACAGTTCTAATATGGTTATTATTTTGATTTGTTTGTTACATGTTTTGCGATGTTAATTATATTTGGTCGATAAATCTTGCTTTAATGGTTTTTTTTTTATATGCTTAGATAAATGTTCTTTAACATGGGCCACCTTTTTCCGGCAGCCGTTCGTGGAAACCCTAACGATTTCCCAAGAGATCATCCTCTTTACTGTGTTCTTAATGCCGATTTTATCTCATGAACCCCCACAAGTTCGTGAATTTTATGTAGTAACGATATTTCTAATTGCCTCATTTGCGGGGTCGACCGTCATTCAGTTTAGGTAAGATCCTTATCAGCAAACTGATACCTGATCCGAAGCCGATGTATTGGGGCATGAATGTTTAGTAATCAAAATGCATGTGGCGTATCGTCAAATTCGGTGACGCGACGTGATTCTAGACACTAGTGCTAGCCGCCGCCAGATAGATGTCGCATTAGCCGGAAGGATCTGTGTGGCTAGCCAGTCACAGCAATTGACCTTTCCCCGAAAACCACCCAATAAAACATGAATGAACTATCGGTGAAATGCATGAATCTGAAAAAGCTCGCCATGTTCGAACTCTTTCTGAAACCCTAAATATCAATAATCACTCCCCTCCTCATAGGAAGAATTGGGAGTGTCCGCATGTGGATTAGGACAAAGTTGCAGCAATCAACCAACCTTGTTTGAAAACTAGGGGGGAAAACCAGAGACACACATGCCAAACCTTCTCTACCAACCCATATTATTTTGTTGGGAGAGCATCATGGGAAATTAGCTAACCTTATCGAGACGTGTTAAACATGGTTAACCTTTTTGAAATATCTTCTGGCTATTAGATTCTCTCACAGTATTACCCTCCCGATAAAACTCAGAATCCACTTAGACATAGAATTTTAATTCCCAAGTGCATCTAAACAAAAATATATCCACATTTTTTATTACATATATTTAAACTCATGCTGAAATACCGTCATTTAATTCTTATCATAGCCCTTCTCTGTCTTTGACAAAATGATCATGTCATAAAGGAGTTGAAGCAGCCTATCATCTTTCATGCAAAGTGCCAACAATATTTACATCAACTTTTCCAACCACGTGGAGTGGAAAAAGACGAGAGAAGTTAAGAAGATATGATTTTCCTTTTCTTGTTAGCGTATGGATCCATTTTGATCAACATATAAGATGATAAAGCAAAAAACTTCTATTGAGACAAAGAACAAAATCCCCCGGCCCACCTAGTTTAAAGCTGCCGCGCTTTCGCGGTAAGCATTCAAGAACGAAGAATCATTTATTTTTATTATTATATATAAGGCAATAAAAAACTGTTGAAGTGGTTTTAACGATGAGTATTGACCTTATGCGAAACAGAAGTCAACCCTCTACAATAATGTTATTCTTGATGAAAACCTTACGTAAGGAAATATTTTTGCAATTAATAATTAATTATGAAATTAAAAATGAATATTCCATGAGAATTATCCAATTTGATCAGGATAATTATCTTATTGAAATCAAATGATTTCGTTATCAAATAAATAAAAAGAATAATATATTTTCAATTGAAGTAAATAAATTATCTATTTATGAAAGGTTCTACATGATTGAATATATATCATGCTATCTTCCATTAATAATTTTTCTTTGGATAACAAAAACATGTTATTTGTTTAGATTCATCAAAATAATCTAATTAATCTGACAAAATAACTTGTGGAAATTAATTTTTAATTATTTCCATTCATAAAAGGTTTTGGTAACCTTCAAGTATCCCAAAGATATTTGATTAAAATAAATTATTTTTAATCAGATTTTATCTCCATCAAATACTTACCAATGAGAGACGTCATTTTCTTATTAATGGAATTAATATTAATGATTTATTCGTTTTCCATTTAAATGTAGAAGCTATATTAGTCAAGTCTACCTTCTATGCTTAACGTTTTGTAATTGTGTATAAATAGGGGTTCGGTTGTATTGTAAAGTGTACAAAAAACATCAGAAACATTTGTAAGACATTGGAGCTTTGTAATTTTTCGTTGGTATGAGATTTGTTAGTCACACACGAGGGAAGTGAGTTGCAGAAGGTTGTATTGTTGGTGAAGTCTTCTGAGAAAGTGATCTGGAGGCCACGAGGGACTCGGCTGGAAGCTGCAGGATACGTTGGTGGAGGCGTGCGACAGGTTGCTGGCATGGCCAACGTGAAGTGAGACGGAGAGAAGGATAGATACCCTAGGAGCACGGAAGGTGAGGGACTAACCAGCTTATGTTGTGTAACGTTCTGTGTGTGCAGGAACCTAGGACAGAGGCTGCTGTCTGCTTGCATGGGGTTTGCTGCGTGCTTGCGTAGGGTTAGCTGTGTGCTTACGTAGGGCTTGCTACGTGCTTGCGTGGAGTTCACCACATAGTCGCTATCTCGAGGAGGTCGTGTAGATCGTGTGGAGCCGCCGAGGGAAAATCCATCCTTCGATAAGGGTCGCTGTCTGCTTGCGTAGGGTTCGCTACGTGCTCGTGTGGGGTACGCCACGAAGTCGTTGTCCCGTGGGGATTGCGCTTGGTTATCTTTGTTAATCACGGTAACACGTATACTAAGTCACTGTGGTACAGAACCTTGCGGTCAATGCTGTGAAATTTAGTCATCTGTAGTGCAAAACCTTCTAGTCTGTGCCGTAGAAGGTTGACACATTTGATACAGAATCTTCTGGTTTGTGATGTAGAAGGTCGATCTCATATCGCTTTCTGTAATCGTTACTACATTGATTTTGAGTGATAACCATCCAAATTCTGGATGAAGAGTGGATGTAGGCAAGTTGCCGAACCATTATAAAAGTCTTGCGTGCATCAAACAAATTGCAATCACATTCGTACGTTATGTCTTACAGAAACTTGTCTCCGGTTCTGTTTTACAGAAGCTTTCTTTCGCTACGCGGTTTGACGAAAAGGAGTTAAAAATCATTAATTGGACCGTAAAAGACAAATAAAGATTTATTTATTTATTTTTAGCTGGGTTTTTGAAATCATTTTCTCCTTTGCATGATGGCAATATCTTCTTCTCTGTGGGGTTTAGGCTGAACTCACTACAGGGATGGAGACGTGACAGAAAAGTACAAGTCCATCGTATTTGTAAATTCTAACATGAGACTCACAGAACATCACTTGTTCCTCGGGAGTAAGTAATATAACGGAGGCCCATGATAGTGGCTTCTGAGACAAACATAAGGAGAAGATGTCGAAATCGCAATGATGATGGCAGTAATCGAGTTTTATTTTAGAATTCTATTCTTACATCATGCCATCCGATATCTTATGGCGGAGAATAAACCCATGTGATGGGAGGGATTTAATTTTTCTTTAGAACGATCTAATTGTTATCTGGTTTTAATCGCCTCCTGTAATTATTTTCTTAGTGTACTTTTAATACCATTGCTAGTGCTATGGGCTACACTAACGTAATGAAGAAACCGATTTCACAATTATTTTAAATAAAGATAACAATCTTTATTTTAAAAGAAATAATGTGATTCTATTTGTGTTGGACAGTCATTTTTTATTATTAATGAATTGTTTATCAATCTCTCATACCCATTTAAATACAAGCAATACTTTTATGAAATTTGCTATTTGCACCCGTCTTTCTAACTTAAAACACAATAATTATTGTAGTCGGACACTAATAGCCTCACGAATCGGAGTTTTGTAATGATTGTGAAATACTGTTCATATGTTTAGTAAAATATGGATTTATCGTCAAATGAAAACGTGCCTCCTAAATTACAAAGAGGGCTGGTTTGAGGAAAACAGCAAGGGGCGGATCTTCAAAACCCGCACCTATGACGCTAGTGCCATCAACATGAATGCACGTTTTGAACACCCTCCTTCATGTAAAGACATGTTTTCAAAACGCGCCTTCCAAGGGGCGGGTTTCCATCCCTCCAACACTTGTAATTTTTCGACGCCAACATTTAGACGGACTCTATGTTCGAAAACTTAGACAAAAAGAATCTTCAAAAAAATAAAACAATTTTTCGATGCAACATTTAGACGAACTCGATGTATTCGAAAACTTAGAAAAAAAGAATTTTCAAAGAAATAAAACAATTTTGTTGCCCTTAGGATTCGAACCCAAGACTTCTTGTAAGTTAAATAAAAACTTTAACCAACTGAGCCAGAAGATTTATTTTGTTGAATTTTTTTCGAAAGACGGGTTTTGAAAACTCGCTCTTTGTTTATTTAGTTAAAGGGAGGGGGGTTTTCTTATTCATCTAGTAAAGAGGGCAGGTTTTCAACCCCCTTCCGACACATCCTCCTTCGATTGTTTTAATATTTTACAAATATAATAGGGCGGGTTCTCAAAATCCTTTAAGACGTATTCAACAAATGAGTAAAGTTAGTTTGTTCCTAGTTTTAATTAAATCGGCCTCTTTAAGATGTATTCTATATCTTGAAATCACACAATCATGTCGAATTTTAAATAGCAGTGATTTATCGACCTTTTCCAGAAAAAACTATTTCGAAAGTAGATTAGGAAATTTACTTTCAAAAGAGCTCGAACTATTCTGTGGGTGAAATTAATGAACTCTGACCAGCTCGCCAAAATTCTACTCTTTCTAAACGCCAAAATATCTACGTATGAAGATTAGGACAAAGTTGCAACGAGGGTCTCATGGGGAATCAGATAAAGCAACTTAATAAATATCATTCAGACATGTAAAAACAAGTGTAATCTTTTGAATTGCCTTCTAGATATTGTCTTTTCTCACAATTTCACAAGAAATTTAGAGTATAAATTTCAGGTCGTGATCTTCTTAATTCTACTATTATCTTTTATCGTTAAATTTTAAAAAGTCTTACATACCCTTATAATGATTATAAAAATATGAATAAATTAAAATAATATTTACGGTTTAGGTTTTGATGTTAGTGATTTATTATTTATGGTTAAGATATAATATTTAGGATTTTAGGGTTTAATGTAAAGTGTTCATGATTTAGAATTCAATGCCTACTTTCATGGTTCAGTGTTTAATGTTTAGCATTTAGTGCTTAGTATTTATGATTTAGGTTTTATTGATTACTATCTATTATAAATTTTATAATATATGTTTAGATTTTAGATAGCATGATTTAGACAAGAAGATAGTAAGATAAATTATAAACATATTTAAAAGAGGTAGGGTGATATGAAATATAAAAAGTAAAATTTACCATTTTTTTAATATATTTAAAATATAAATACATTTATTTATATGAAAAAATTTCTACCATCGGATGAATATTAGAAGAATCATGACCGTGAAGTTCACACTCTCAATGCGACCATTACACAAGAGCCACTCACGTGTTGGGCCTTTGGGCCTCAACTGAAATTGGACCGGGCCCAGAGGGGATGTAGTGGGGCCGAGCCTGAGGCTCGCAGGCTTGTCAAAGAGCCTTCGAGTCTCGTGAGATGGCTCGCAAAAAGTAAGTCCGCCACGAATCTCGCTGATATACTAAATAATTTTAATATTCTGTTAGTAGTTCTACTTTGATTAATTTGGTGATATAATTTGTGTGGCTTTCTTATTAATTTGAGCATATGGCTAGACAACTTTTTCTAACATAGAGGCCCAAGAAAGAGTTACATGGAGTTTATTATATGTTAAGTTGTCATACGTGGCAATATGAGAATAAGACTTATTACTTATTCACATGATATCTATAATCAGATATAAGTCCGTGTTATAAAGCTATAACTGTCTTTAGTGGAGTGAATGTGATGTCTACGGAAGTGATATTCTCTGTTTAATGGTTTTCTTGTTGGAGGTTGAAATGAAGCGGCATAGAGATGCTTATCCTTACTTAGTTTTAATTTTTGTTGAATTAACTAAGTCAAAGTTCATTTGGTTTGGTTAGTCACGTGCACTTGACTTACAAGGAAAGATACATTTGTATCTTTTCCTTGAATATACTCATCTTATTTTATGAAAATTGACTAATGAACCAAATATATGAGATTTGGGGAAGTATTTGAAAAGGAAACCTGTTTTTTTTTTTCTTTTGAATACGCATATTCTTTTAGGCCAACCCACAAAGGTATGCGTGGAGTGTGTTGATCGAGACTCTGGCTTCTCCACAAAGTATATATCCCTGTAATCTTGTAATCATGTAGCAATTCAAAGATTTTAGCATCTTAGCGAGCTTTTCATTAGAGATCGAATCAAGGAGAAAATGATAATAGAATCTAATAGTCATTATGATGAATTTGGAAAGTTTTTTTTTGGGATTAAAATTCACCTTAAACATAAACACAATGAAATGCATGAAGTTGATTTTTTAAGAGCATTTTGCGTGCATATTCTTCAGTCTTCTTCATTCATTTTGTTGCTCGAGAGTGATCGCCTCGCAGATGGTAAAGTTGGGGAATAGGTAGTGTATACGTACGTCAAGTAGTAGTCGTCGTGCCGAAGGCCGTGGTTGCAGCGGTATCTTTCTTGGAAAGCATAATTAAAATTTTATTTATCTTAGCTATTTCAGGAAAACTTTTCAAAATAGACAATAGTAAAAAGGTTCAAGATACAAATCAAAATTTGTTCCTATTAACAAAGTAATCTGACGGATTAATGGTTAAATTTCGCCCTTTCGAGTAAAAGTGGATGCTTTGAATTCTTCTACATTTTCATGTATATGAATTACGAAATAATAAAATATATTATTTTTTTAATGAATTTATCAATAATTATTCAAATCGCTTAAAAACTCAAAATCAGTTAAAATATTTATATAATTTTATCAACTAATGGCTGATAAGGTTCCGGGCAGTATGTTCCAAACGTGAATATGGGATCCACCCTAGTTGCTTATTTTTAAAACCTAAACCCTATTCGTGAATCTAAAATTCATCCAAAAACCTGCCTCGTCGATTTTGATATTGGTTCGGTTCCAAATCGATTCCGATTTCCATGTCTAATTGTGCAACGTGATTGTTTAATTTGTAGTTTAGTTTAACCCAAATTGGTTAGATTTTTTATATATATATTATGATCCTTCTAAAACGTGAGATTGAGTACTTTAAGCCAAGATTAACTGTGTTTAGGATTATTGACTCAATCTTACGTATTTTAAGTGGGAGAGATGAAAACTTTTGTATAAAAGAAAAAAATGCATCGGACATACTGAGTCCTAATATTGACAACACGTTTTCGGGAGAGAAATTAGTGTCATGTTTGAGGATAATTAGGGCGAATTTAAAATTTATTATTATAAATTATAAATATAACTTTTAATTTCTTACTTCTAAAAATTGATTATACGATGTCATCATGTTCTTACTTCTCAATATTGATTACGAGTTGAGATTCTCGAACGGCAATTGATATTACCGATTCTAAAAAAATTTGGAACCTTATTGGTTAATTTAACCGGAACCGTTGCTCGGTCCTAATTATACAGCTAAGCAATCTTCCCGAATTTATTTTTATGGAAAATATAAATAGGAAACACGGAAATCAGCGGTGAAGTTCATCCGGTCTTCTCCTTCCAACAGTCACCGGGAATCCCAATCCCCACCCTCCAACCAAACCCTCCGTAGTCTTCTCTGTCGCCGTTCATCGGCCGCCGGCGAACTGCGGCGGCGGCTGAGGAGGAGGAATCGAGTTCTATCGACGGGGAAATTCGGAAAGCCTGTGTGCGCGTCGTAGAGAGAGAAAGAGAGAGCGACGGAGGGAGAGTGTTTTTTTTGTGTGTGGGGTGAATGTTGGTGTGTCGTCGCGGAGTCGCTTTCTGTCGGCGTTGCCTGTATCCAACGATGATACAGAGATTCGTTAATATTAAATCATTGATTAGGACGATCAATCATCATCCCCTTCAGCGGCAGCGCCAACGGCAACAACCTTCCTTTCTTTTATATTTGCTTTAATCAACATTATTTTGATCTTCTTTACTTTAATCGCATTGCGTGTACAGCGAGTGAGGTTTAAATTTTTTTATTCTCTTCTTTCTTTGCGTGTGATTATTTTTTTGTGGTATATTAGTTTATTGGTTTGCGGTTTTGTATTGTTATTATTAGTTGTATTACGACTTCGAACAACCGTACTTGAAACTACCCTATCAAAGCAGTTGCCAGGCAAAAAGGAATTGTTATAATTGTAAATCAGCAGTGGCATTGCCTTTTGGTCCGGTTCCCCGTCAGTCGCTATTCATCTTTCAGATGCACAGAGTTGAGTTTTGAGGATCGGATCGGGATTCCTTGATTGATTGTGTATGTAAGTGTAGATAGAGAAAGGGAGAGCGGTGCGAGGTTCTGCGCGGCATTTTGATGTGAGGATGAGGGGGGTTTGCTGAGTTGAGGTGGTTGTTGCTGTTGGAAAGAGATCGAGTACTTGACCGGAGAAATGAGGCCGAGTGCTCTGTTGATTATGCTGTGTTCTATCCCAGGTGAGCGGCTTTTCGGAATTATGTTTAGTTTTCTAATGTTGTCGGCTGGCTTCACAGATTGTGTTTAGGGATTGTGCTGCTTCGCATTATATATGTTGACTTTGAGTAGAGATGGTCAAATTGTTCCTGTCTTAGCATTCTTTTGATTCTCTGTTGTTCCACGTTGCTGATGCCATTAACCATCGCCACAGAGTCTAAAATAAGATGGTTGTTGAGATTTATTGTTGAAGTTGTAATGTCACCAATTACGTTGCTAGCTAGATTTGGTACAATAATTCTGACTGCACTCTGTTTTCATTGTTCCACCGCCAACGGATCCATAGAAGGTACCCATGACATGAGAACATGAAGTTGCACTTCATGATTGAGACTGGTCATTTGAAGCAAGTCCAGTAGATAGAGGTTCTGCATTAACCAGAATTTTGGCTGAAGAATTCTGCGGCTGTAATATGATTAGCAACATTGCCCTTATTGTGCAGAGATTGAGATTCCTTTTTAATCCTAGAAGCTATATGGATACGATATGACTCACTTGTTATCATCTGAACTGAACCAACTATAAAATGCCGACTATATTCCGAATGATTAAGCTTTAAACAGATATTGGGACATCTCTCTTTATTGGTGACTGCAATAAATATGCTTTAATTGTAATGTTATTTGTCGGGATTTAACTCGGTGCTAATTTTTTGACAGATTCATGATTTCTCGCAAGGCCTTTGTCCTTGTATTCATTTCATTGGATAGCGCCGTGCACGAGCTTTTGTTTGTATTCGTTTCACATATATGGTAAATTCTTCCTAACTTGATTGTTCTTCCTTGTCACACTTCTATTACAGGGTGGATATACTCATGCCCGCAACTACCAACAATTTTTACCCTCTAGCAAAAGTGGTTCCCATACCAGATGTCAGGGACTCTTGCAGCAATTCTAGGGGGTGCTGCAGGAGCCGTGGCATCGGTAGGGATAGTGATATTAGTTATATGGCTCTGCAGAAGACGCACATCAGCAACTTCTGAGTCTGGTTCCTCTGAGGGTTCAGTTCAAGGTATCCATACAATTGGTTGCTTATTTGCCCATGCTTGAGATGAAAGAAATCATGTCGTGGGGGCATTGTTTTTCCTGTCTAAGTGTACAACCCTTTTTTTTACCTTGTTCTGTCTGCAGCAGGAAGACATGCAGGGATTGAAATGTCTCTGCAAGAAGCTCGGCGCTTTGATTTGGAAGAATTGTCCATGGCTACAAAAAATTTCAGCGACAGAAGTTTGATTGGGGTGGGAAAATTTGGTGAGGTATATAAGGGTCTGCTTAATGATGGGAAGCTTGTAGCAGTTAAGAAACGTTTCGGTGCCCCGAGTCAAGAATTTGTGGAGGAGGTGAAATTCTTATTGTCATGTGATTTTGAACTTCTTATCTTTCCCTTTCCAGCAAATATTGAACAAAAATTAGGGCAAAGTGGGGACCAAAATAACCTGATTGGGTACTGATACGCCATTTTTTTTTTCTAGAATTACCATTGCTTCTAAGTTGACTGGATATGAATCATGCATATACCATGCAGATCATGTAACATAACCAGTGTTGTTGTTTTCATCAGCTTAATTGCTTTCCTTTGTGTATCTGGCCTTCACCAACCTATTCCTCTATTTGTTCTTTCCTCTTGTTTCCTGTCAGGTAACATTTTTTGTTTTGCTTGATTTTTTCCAGGTCCGGTACCTTTCATCTATCCATCATCGAAATATTGTCTCCTTGTTGGGCTACTGCCAGGACCGCATTCTACAGATTCTTGTGTATGAATACATTCCCAATGGAAGCGTCTCCACTCACCTCTATGGTATTACTCTTGCCTTTGATGAATGCTTTCGTGGCACCAAATCTATTCCATTTCTCTGTACTTCTGCACTGCTTCTAATCAATGGAAGTAACCCAGGGCATGCTTTCGACCTTACTTGTGGAAACTGATCAGCTTGCATGCCATGCTTTCTTTTGTTGAAGTCTGGTTGCCCAAGGTTATTCCGATTTGTGAAATGTGTGGCTTTCCTTTTGTAGGTCCTGCTCAGGTTTCCGATGAAAAGCTAGAATTCAAGAATAGACTTTCAATAGCATTAGGGGCTGCAAAAGGTGATCCTCTGCAAAATCAGTGAGCATTAATGGCTTTCCTGGTATTAGTTTGTCTCTTCTTTAGAGAGCATTGAGACTATGGAAGTCATTCTTCAGGAGTTTCTTATAGAATAAATATGGCCTATGATTTTATTTTCGTGTTTTCTTGTGAATGTGGAGAAATTGACTTGAAAGAGGAATTTTTTATAATTTTAAAACCTCCATCGACATTTCTTGTGTACAGGCCTTGCTCATTTGCATTCTTTAACTCCCCGATTGATTCACAAGGATTTTAAGACAGCCAACGTCCTTGTTGATGAAAATTTCATCCCAAAAGTTGCTGACGCTGGACTTCGGAACTTCCTTGGAAAATCTGATCCTGCTGGGCCATCCTCACAGGTGACGGTGGATGAGATATTCCTTGCACCAGAGTAATACCCTGTAGACCTTGTAATAACAGTCCGAGAATATTATTCTTCCTTTTGCGTTTCTGGCTATATTAATTTAAAAAATCCTTTCAGGGTAAGAGAGTTCTGGAGATTTTCTGAGAAGAGTGATGTGTACAGCTTTGGTGTCTTTCTCCTGGAATTAGTGAGCGGCAGAGAAGCAACAGATTCACCTTCTCTTGAATCCAACCAGAGTTTAGTAGAGTGGGTAAGTGATGCCATGGCACAATGCTTTATCTTCAGACTAGTTTGTGTTGGAATGTTTTGCATCCACAGAAATAGAAGGTCTTCGAATACCCGATTGAAACTTTAGATTAATGAACTTCTGATTAGCTGCATCATAACGACATATTTATGAAACATGTCAGGCCAGATGGGCAAATGTCTGAAGCCACGTTTGGTGCCCACCATATTACAATTCAGTTCTTTTTCCGTATCATTACTGTCGTCACTCGACATCAATCGGATGCATAACCACTGACCCATTCTCTCTTTTGTCAGTTGCAGCTCAATCAGGACTACAGCAACTTCTCCAGCATCATCGACCGGAGGCTCAGCAGCAGCTTCACCCTGGAGGGAATGGAGGAGTTCATACGGCTGGTGATCCGATGTGTTGACCTGTCGAGCGAGAGGCGGCCCTCCATGGGCCAGGTGACGAGGGAACTGGAGGGGATACTTGACAAGGAGATGAGCCTCACGACAGCCATGGTCAAAGGTATGCCAGACGTTATCCTCGGAAGCCAGTTATTCCAAAGCATAAAATAAGCACAATAAATGAAAAAAAAAATAAATAAAACAGAAGAAGAAAAGAAACAAAGAAAGAAAGCACAAAAGAATACTATAGTAGTGATATCTGATCGTGTGATTTCTGTGCATGATACCCAAAAAAGATATTGTTTATACCATTTTGTCATTTTATCATATGCAATGGAGGAGAGTTGGTGATTCAACTGCTTAAAGGAGGGGATTTGTCTGATTTGTTTTTATTGGTTTTGGGTATAGTGAGGGTGAATGACAACCATTGTAAATTGGTCTTTTGATTGGTATTTGGGGCGATGATGATATGTTAAAATTCAAAAGCATATGGATCTGGTCGTCAGATTTCCTGTGTCTTCTCTGCTCCAATAAGATTCTTTGACAAGGACATCATCATGGCTGCCCTTGGACAGAGAACTGGTCTCATTGTTGGTTTTCTGGCTTTTCCTTAGGCATAAAACTAATCTGGGGTTCCTTACGGCTGACCCGTCAAGAAGAATGTCTATGCAAACCTCTACTCATAAGCTACCGTGATATTTTTATGACCGGAGAAAAAATAAAAATAAAAATTTGATTTAACAGTTTATTAGATAATTTATAAATGAAAGATATAGACGGAGTTCTTTGCAACCGGCCGATGTTTAACCTTGTTATCTTCCAAGTAGTTGTACTTGGGTGCCTTGAGAGCTCCTTCCTAGACCTCCTATATGTCAGTAATGAAAACCATGGTACAGGCAAAACCACCCCCAGCTTCTATCCACAGGGAAGCATTTAGCCATCGGGCGGATTCTCAGGCGGCTCCAAATGGCACCAGAAGAAGAAGTGGATGGATCCTCAAACCATTGCGACTGCATTGTCGGAGAAGGAATCGCCCTGTTCTCACCTCGGTAGACATGCCCCCAGGCCCAGCCATTAGTAGTGGAGATCATTTTCCTACTATTGGACATCTGCATCAGAATTTTTTAAGACACCCAGATGCATCGACGGGGTGGAGGAACCGCTGGACTCGACCCCACTCAAATGGGATAAACCCTCCCAATTCCATTTGGGGCCTTCTCAATGGCAGGAACTCACCCACTATATTAACCAAAAATTAACATACTCATCTGAAATTGCAGGGGTGCAGCAAACCCCATGTTAATTCGTCACTTCATGGAGCTTTACAACACCTACAAGCCTGTCCTAGCAATTGTCTCATAAACGAGGATTGTTGGTTATACGGCTTTCACCATTGTTGCCTGCCTAACCATGGATCTACCCTGTTCCATGGAGTCCGCTGGATTCACAAGAGGCATCTGGATAATGTGGGAGACGACCTACATCTATCTTCATTTGCTAACAACCGAGCATGAGATCCATGCGGAGGTCAAATTACCCTCCCCCAACTCTCCTTGGTTAATATCTGTAATCAATCCTAGAATTAGGCTAGCCAAAAAGGGAATTAGTTTAGAAAAAATTTAGCACTACTGCCGACATAGTTAGTCAACCTTGGTTACCAGTAGGTGATTTCAACAGTATACTACATTCATATGAAAAAGTAAGAGGTAGGCAGTGACCCTGTCACAAACTAGGAGTTTTATGGACTGTCTAGACTAAAACTCCCTAATACATTTGGGCTACTTTGGTCCTAGAACTACTTAGAGTAACCTACAAAGCACTGGGCGGATCTCTGAGAGCATAGACAGAGCTGTTGCTAATCTCCAGTGGCCGACCCTCCCTCTCTCCTGAAGCTAAGGTTACCTGCCTGCCAAGAATATACTTGAACCACAGACTATTAATGCTAAACCTCCAGCACACAACATCCCAAAAGCTTCCCAGGCCTTTCCGATTCTAAACGACATGGTTGACTCATGAGGAGCATCCAGAGTCAGTAGAAGCATCTTGAAATGAAAGCAACCACGACTATGCAAAAGCAGCAAAACTATCCCAAGAAAGGGCACAAAAATGGAATAAAGAAATGCTTGAGAATGTCCTTCACAAAACGAAACGCTTTGCAAGCACCACTACAAGGAAAGCAAAGAGCTTTGGAGGAAAGGCACTCCAATTTCTTAATAAAGGTAAATAGAGAGCTACCAAGGAGTACAACACCATATCAATCCAAGAAGAATAGGTTTGGAACATGAAATCAATAACTAATTGGATTATAGAGGGGGAAAGGAACTCAAGGTTTTTTCATGCAACAAACATGGCTAGGAGAAGAGCGAACAGAATATCGAGGCTCAAGATAGACGGCTAGTGGCGGGAAGAATAGACCACACTAGCTGATGCCGTTAGATCAACCTTTAGTAAGCGGTAAACGTAATCAATTCATCATCCATCTAAAATACCCAAAATGGATCACTCCTAAACATCCCCAGGATTAGACAGTCACATCAAATATCTTTGGACAAAATGTGTAGTACCTTGGAAGAGATCAAGTCTGCCATCTTCTCTCTATCCCCCACCAAAGCCCCTGGCCCATTCCAATCTTTTTTTTTTTTCCGAAATAACCAAACTATCTTTCCTTCAATCTGCACAACGTGCTTTCAGAGACGAAAATCGGGGAAGAACTAGGAGACTTGACCATCACTTTAATCCCCAAGATAACTCATCCAGAAATAATTGAGCAGCTGACTTACATCTCTCCTTTCAACCCAGTCCACAAGAACATAACAAAGATTCTGATACACAGGATAAGACGAATCACAAATGACCTTGTAGCACCCTACCGGAGTAGTTTTACTCCAGGACGCAGAGCATCAGACTATTACATCATAACACATGACCTAATACATTCCTATTCAGCAAAAACAAGGCACGACAAAATTCATGGCTGTCATGGTTGACCTCAGTAAAACTTTTGAAACGATGCCGACACTATTAGACTTTCCCCGAAAAATGAAAGAGCTCATAATGAGCTGCATCAGTTCTCCAACCTGCTCAATACTTTAATGGTGGAGAACTACAACCAAATACCCCTTCCAAAGGCCTTAGACATGGTAGTGGTTGACAAGGCCAGGGTTAAGCTACAGGCAGGCATGGCTAGGCAAAACTCTCTCTATGGAAAGAAGAATGGTTTGTGTTAAAATCAACAACAGAGGACCTACCAGCATACCAAATGAGCTGCCCATAGTTTCCCAGGAAGACACATGAAGAGCTTGATAGAATATACACAAACTTCCTCTGGGTCAACAACCGAGTAGCAGAAAAGTACACCTTATTAATTTCGTGCTAGGGCATCGTATGTTGAAAGTGTGGAGAAATCGCTTGCGCTGGAGTTGACCCTGAGGAAATTTTGTGCCTATTTACAGTAAGTGAGCCCACGAAAATCTACGAGAGACGATTTTATGATCTCTTGGTAAGTTGACGAGGTACGCCCGGGCCAAGTATACGAAGACTAGTTTCTGTGGAGAAAAAAAAGGCTGGCGTTGGATTGGAGGGTTTGAGTTTTTAAGTTTCTTCAATTCAGTGCCAGCCGATGTCCTGCACGGCCATCTCTTCTTATATATTTTACAAGTAAAGCACGTGCCCCCGGTGTGGGACTCAGTTGTGATACAGAAAGGGGGGGAAGGCGCATTGTTGGGATGGGAAGCCTTTTCCTTGAAAACATTTATCTTTTATAATGTAAATTACAATTTTTAAAAATCATTTTAAGATTAAAAAAAAGAATAATATTAATTTTTTTGACTTAGAGATGTGGGGTTCAGATTAACTATACTCTAAAACAGAAGGTTTTATCTCCAGTGGCTACTACATATTGCTTGTGCGTTTATCAAAGGATGAAAAAGTACGAGTAGTTTAACTGGAACTGCTCCGACATTCGATGAGGAAGACTCAATGATAAATGTCAAATTGTGAACACCGTTTGCAATAAACTTATTCAAGGACAGAAAGGCCTATCACCAATTCACCAACTCTAGTGGTGGCCAAGGGTGAAAAACGACTTGAGTGCGGGTAGTCCCCGATTGACACTTGGGTAACTCTCAAAAATGAATTAACGGACTAGTTCCTGCCTGACAATATGGGTCGGATTGTCAGGGGGGGCCTTGAAGAGCCTCAAACGCACCAACACTGCGAGGGAGAACGTGAAAGAGCTCATGTTGTTAATGCTGGAAATATCGAACATATTTGAGGCGGACGAGTTGTTTAACTTTGTTGATGGACACAACAATAGGCACAGTTGGAACTTAGCCGACAAGGCATGCGAGGCCTGCCCTCGGCGATCGTGGCTGCGGATGATCTACTTGATCTCCAGATGGGAAGGTGCAGTGAGGAATTCGGGAGGTACATAACCAAAAAGAAATGACCGCGAAATGATGATTACAATAAAAGACATGATGGTCAGTCCAAACTAAAGCGGGGGGATGGCAATGACTACATCAACAGAGTAAGGGGCAACGGACGAATCCAAAGGCTCGCGCGAGCTGCTTTATTTGTGAAGGACCTCATAGGTCAAGGAACTGCCCAAGAAAGGAGGACCTCATAGTCTCGTATACCGTGACATAACCTATTTTATCAAAACGTAAATTAACAATTGATTATAGCTAATAGGAATTTTATAAAAATAAAATAAAATAAAAATAAAATTTAACATACTCGCTTGGGCTATGATCAATTACAAAGAAAATATTTTGAAAATGACTATCAGGCTGTACACAAATATGGCTAACACAATACATAATACGCGAGACAACATCTCAAGAACAACCCCAACCATTAATGTCACTAATTTTGAATCATAGTCGTCGACACACCATTAAACGATGTTGGAAAATCATGATCACAAACGCCAATAACACTAATGTCAATGGGTCAATGTGGCGATGTAACAAAAAATAACAACCCTGAATGTAATCTAAATAATGTTATTTTTGACTGGTCCTCATCTTTATTTAACTTTACGCCCACAATGAGCCAAAAGGACAATAGAGCGGAACCACTGTATAACATGTCTCATAAACCTTAACGCGTACAAACTGCAAAGTGCTTTATTAGAGACAAAATATATTGACAAAACTATCATACTCAAGCCAAGCAACAAATCTCAAGATTTTTTTTAACAATCAAATAACTCTGTAACCTTTGCAGTCAAAGTACATAATCCGTAACCTTTATTTTCAGAGAAATCAGAGTACCCATCTGTAACTTTCATGCTTCCAAGAAGCCATATGAAATCAATCTCCTCCGTAACCTTAATGTTTTACATAGTCAGAGAAAAACATATCTATAGCATAAATACTTAATAAAATCAGTGTAGTCATTCGTAACCTTTACGCTTTCAAGAAGTCGAATGAAATTAATACTTTAGATGATGTATACTTACATCTTGTGAAAGAGGTAGCCTAACTCTGCTTGCATCCAATTTTTTTTAATCAGAAATGTTGTTTTACTTGCGAATGTAGTATCCATCGGGGTGAAGGGCCAGTAATTGAGACAATTTTTGAAGTCAAATAACGCATGATAGTGGTGACAAGTATGGTTGGATGGCACTGTCTTGAAACGAGTCATTAGTTTTCTGCATTCTAAAACAAAAGAAATAAATGAAAAAAGAGGAATACTACCAAGGCTGTGGATTTGAGAAAGAAAGAAAATCGCAAATGTGATTATTGTGCTCAAGAACTTGATCCACGTGGTGCTTCATCGCTTTCTTTAAAACTGATTAAAATTTATTGATCGGACTTTTACTACATGGGCATACTAATGATACGAGCTTTTAGAGTGGTGTATGTGATAAAACACAAGAATAAACGAAAATTTAAGATACATCTTTCTTAAATTAGATTTCCAATATCTCCTGGACTTGTGGACGACTGGTGATTGATTAACTTTGAGAGATGTCATTCTCGTATGTTTTATTCGACTCAACTAAATGTCGATATCTTTTGTTCTAGTATGTTTGATTATTGCTCGTATAGAGAATAACTCTTTCTACCTACAAAATATAGAGACAAATTGATCAACCTCAAGAATCTTTACGATATTTGGTTTCAGGGAAATTGATTTTCTTAAAATGAAAAAGTTTAAGGCAAAATATCGATATTTGGCCTTATTAATAGGCAAACTTTAGGTTTTGGCATATCGTTTAAAAATTTTTGAATTTGGCCTTATTTCGATTTTACTTTTGAATTTGACCCTATTCCTAAAGAACGTTACGATTTCAACGATAAGCTTTTAGATTATCCTAGGTGTCTTGAAAATTTATTTTTCCTAAGTGAACTACGGCAACAAAATTCTCCCAGTCACGTGGAAGAACCCCAGTCCCCTCTCAAAACCTCCTAGCTACGTCAATCTTCTTCTACCCCAACCCCGCCTCACCTCAACTCCCATCCCAAAGCCACCATCCTCAGCCGCCGCAGACGACGACAAAGATGATACTGCCAGAGCCAGAGACGGGTCCTGTCCTTGGGAATCCGGATCTCAGCGACCCATTTCCCTAGTGCCTGTGCCTGACCCATTTCTCTTGAACCCACCAGCCATGTCTCCATCACTGTCCTGTGGCTCGGGGAGGTTTGTGGCCCTCCGTGACGGGGATATCGTCTCCCTCGCCATCCAATAGCAAGAATGTCGGCACCTTGGCTGATCACCGGGGGTACGAGAGGCTGAGGGATTTTGTTGACAGGAAGGGGGACGGGGCAGGGGATTCGCCTGCCTTGGCGGCTATCGGGAGGCAGAGGAGCACTAGCGAGATCGGTAGGTTCGAGAACAACGGTCGAGATAAGGATGTCAAGAAGAGCGCTAAAGAGAACCACAGACCAACACTCGGAGGTTCGATGAGATACACCGGGAAGCTGCTCTTCCCTGGAAGGAAATCATCGTTGTTGTCGAACGGTGATGTGGCGAGCCCTCCTCCAGCGATTCCATCAAGATACTCCATTGATGAAAGTGCGCTTTACAAGAAAGTGAAGAGGAGAAACGGCGAACCTCCTCTGGACCCGGAGTCGGAATGCAGCGATATGTCCTCTTTCGCAACGATGGTACCTAGAGTTGGTCCTTGTGGTGATCGTACTCCCTAACAATGAGAGACCCAGTCCCATCCATGATTCTTTCCCAGTACCACCACTCTTTGGTTTGATTTACAACAAGGGCAATGGGGGAGCTTGGGGCAGCCAGAGGAATAGAAGAGAAGGAAAGAGAAAAAGGAAGAAGAAGAATAGGAGGAGAGAAGCGCAAAGAGAAATCCAAGAAAAGACACGGTGTTTTTTTTAAAAGTAAGAAAAAAGACAAGTTAAACAGGGGTGAGCGGTTCCGTGTAAAAACGGAAACCTGTCGGAACTGGTACCATAGGGTCGGTGTCAGTACAGGTTCTCGAATAGATCGGGTAGATTGTAGGTTCTAAATTTTACAAAACCGGCGGTACCAAGTACGGTTCCAGGTTCTCCCCCCGGAACCAACCTGGAGAATCTGGAACCCAACCTAAATTTTACCCAACCCAACCCTATAACCTACTCTAAATCTTACCCAACCCAATAACCTAACTTAAACTTTACCCTACCACAAACAATTGTCCCCCTCTTCACAACAACGTCTTCATCAAACGGTTCCAGGGGTTACGGTTTCTTACGGTAAGTCAGCTCCTAATCTACTTTTTCCCTTCTTCCCCGCCTTGCCTTGTCAATTTTTATTTACGATTCTTTCTGGGTTAGGTTAGGTTGAGCCGTGGGTGATGAGAATATTTTCTTAAAAGTTCTTTTTGTCTGAACATAGCCGATCAGGGGGTGATTCTGTGGGGTTTGGATTTTGATTTTGATGTAATTTGAGGCGTTGGTGCTCTGGATCATCTGTTTGGGTGTCTTAATCAGAATCGAAACACGAACCGCTCATAGGGCGACGCCGATGACCGAACCAGAATTGAAACTCAGAGGGCGACGCCGCTAACAGAACCGAAACAGAACCGGTAGGGTAGGTTCTTGGGTGGGTCTTTGATTAATCGGGTAGGTTCTATGTTCTAAAAATTAAGAACCGGACATTATAAGGTAGGGTCCAGGTTCCACGTCCCGAACCTGAAAACCTGGAACCTGCTCACCCCTAACGTTAAACATACGTCGGAGCACCAAGGAAAGAGAAAATAGACGTTATAGACACGTTAGCTATTCGTAACGGCCGTTAGAAATAAGGTCAAACGAAAAATAAAATCGAAATAAGGCCAAATTCAAAAATTTTTAAACGATATTTCAAAATCTAAAGTTGGGATATTGAAAAGCAAAATATCGACATTTCGCGGAATTTTAAATATTTCAATTTTGCATTATGTTTGTTGGGCGTTTAGATTGGGATTATAACGGAAAACGTTAAATGTGAAAGAAGGATAAATAAAGATAGTTAAAAAGAAGCCAAAAGTGAGATTACTTATATTTTTTTAGTAATAACTATTTTATTTAGTTTTACATTTCAAAATTTTTTGCAAATAAGAAAACAAGAGTTGATTATACTAACAAAATGAAAACCATTAATGAAAATATCAATCAGAAAAATCACAAATCTATGGCGACTTTCAGCGAAAAGAGACACATCAGTTTTTCTACAACATTGTCATTATAAACGAGGAACTCTCATATTATCTTGACCTAAATTTAGCTGCAAATTATTTAAAAGATTTTGTCGAGCATAGACGACTACCCGAAAGAAGAAAAAAAAATTTGAAGGTAAAATCAAGGTAATTAATGTCTGGTATTTGTGTTAATTTCCATCCATTCATTCCCTTATTTAACCGCTTTTAGATTTAACTAGTTAACTGTGAGACTCCTTTAGAATTCGCTATATAATAAGACCACGGGCATGCAGAGGTCTCACGCAAAAACACAACAGGGTGTTGAAGACAATAGCAGACATGGGAAGTGCCAGGCTCAAACTTTCCCCTGTTTTTAAGACTTTCGCGGTCCTCTTGTTTACCGCTCTGATAGTAACACCGAGGCCGGTCACAGCGCATAAGCTTCACACGAGCTCCCGATGGATCGTGGACGAAGGCGGGAACCGGGTGAAGCTCGCTTGCATCAATTGGCTCTCCAATCTCCAGCCCATCCTCGCCGAGGGACTTCACAGGCAACCCGTCGACGCCTTATCCGCCAGCATCAAGTCTATGGGATTTAACTGTGTCAGGTTTACGTGGCCGTTGTACTTGGCGACTAATGAGAGCCTCTCTACACGCACAGTCAGACAAACCTTCCAGGAACTGGGTCTGCACGATGCAATTGCTGGGATCGAGTCCAATAACCCTTCCATTGTTGACCTTCCCACCATAGAAGCCTATAAGGTGAGGGCGAACCGAGCATCGACGTCTTCTTGAATACTTGACATGATAGATTGACCAAGGCTTCTAATTTTTTTATATGTTTATTTCGTTCTTTTCCTAATCGTGGAACCAAGGCGGTCTTGACGAGCCTCCGGAACAACAACGTGATGGTTATCCTTGACAACCACATAAGCACCCCTGGTATGTGTTGTATTTACGATGACGGTAACTCTTTCTTTGGCGACCGGTATCTCGATCCAGTCCAATGGATGGAAGGCCTCCGGTTCATGGCCACTCTTGCCACTGGATTCGAAAATGTGGTGGGCATGAGCTTGAGGAATGAGCTTCGAGGCCCCCGACAGAATGTGGATCTTTGGTACAAGTACGTGGATGATAACCTCAACTCTATTTGCTCGTGTGTTCATTAGATATAAGTGATGTGGAGTAATCAGATGCTTTCTATGGCAGGTACATGCAGCAGGGAGCAGAGACGGTGCACGCCGCGAATCCGAATGTCCTGGTGATCCTGTCGGGCTTAGACTACGACACAAACCTGTCCTTTCTCCAAAACCGACAGGTGAACGTTACGTTCACGAAGAAGGTCGTGTTCGAGCTGCACTGGTATGCGGTCTCGAGCTCAAATTCGCTGAGTGAGTGGGTAAACGGAAACTTGAACGAAGTGTGTGCCCGAGTATCGAGTAAGGTGGAGCAAACATCAATATTCCTCCGACGTCAAGGATTCCCTCTCTTCCTGAGTGAGTTCGGGGTTGATCAAACGGGAACGGATGAGAATGATGCAAGGTTCTTCACTTGTTTACTGCGTACAACAGCCATGCTCGACCTAGACTTTGCATTGTGGGGCCTTCTCGGAAGCTACTATCTCAGAGATGGCATTATAGATAGGGATGAGTCCTACGGAATTTTGAATCATAACTGGACTGGAGTCAGGAATTCCACGTTCCTGCAAAGGATATCTGCCATTCAGCCTCCCTTCAGAGGTTAGTGATCCGGATTTCTCGCACATAAATGGACGTGGACGGAATACAAATTTGATTCCGTTAATCGTTCATTGCTCTTCTCACGGAAAAACAACACAAATTGTTTCATAATAACAGGGCCGGGACTAAAGGAGACGGGTCAACATAACATCATATTCCATCCGCTGACGGGAATGTGCGTAATAAGGGAATCGCCAACTTCACCTCTCAAGTTGGGCTCGTGCAAGCAATCTGTCAACTGGATTTACACTCCCAGGAAGAACTTAATGCTGAAGAAGAAGAAGATGACTCGGCGTTACCTCCAGACAGGCGGACCAGGGAAGGCGGTAACAATCGGACTAAACCTAACGACGTGGGAGAGGATTTCGGCCAGCAGGATGCACTTGGCTACGAACGTAGGAGGAAAACGGGCATGTTTGGATGTCGAGGGGCAGCTGGAGTTGGTGGCGAGAGACTGTAAGTGCCTGAGTGGGGATGCTTCATGTGATCCGTCGAGCCAGTGGTTCATCCCGCTTAGCAGCACAAGGTTGTGGCGAAACCTCCGATCCAACTAAAAACCGTGGATTTGTACACATCCTTGTATTGTATGTTTAAGATATTGATAATAATAATAATAATAATAATAATACTATTATTATTATTAATATCGGAGTATTTCTTTTAGATTAGAATATTGGCCTTTGCTCCATATTCAATATTGTAGATCACGGAATAAGCTAAGATGAAAGACCATTAAGAAGTAAGCTAAAGTGTCACTACACTTTGTGGCTTTTATACTTAAATAGTACGATAAAATACAAGCACAAAGATAGAAGGGTGCTCCGGTGTCATCAGACGGACTTATTTGTAAAAAGTAGATTTATGCATGAACGGGGTTGCGCTTTAACTTCGGGTGGAATCGGGAAATGTTTGTAACGATAACATCGACATGTAGGGACCAACAAATATCAATTCATGTCATAAAACTGAAACCACCTTTGAATTTGCCCCACCCCTATTAAACTTATAAAATCAATCAAATACACTTTTACGGGGAATAAATGCCTCAAAATAGTAATGTCTTATATGTTTGTTTGATAATGTATTCATTTTTCTCTGAGTTTTATCATTTTATAAAATAAGGCATATATTATAAGAATCTTTGCGATGCTTAGTTTAAGGAAAATCGACTTTCTTAAAATAAAAAATTTAAAACACTTCATTTTTTTTAAGTTTGTTGGTGGTTTAGATCGGGATTATAAGGGAAAGGGTTAAATGTAAAAGCATGGATAAAAAAAGAAAGCTAAAAAGAACTTAAAAGTGAGATTATTTGAGTGTCTTTCGTAATGACTATTTTATTTAGACTTAGATTTCACAAATTTTTTTAAATAGGATAAAATGAGTTGATTAATTAAAATATCAACCAGAAAAATCACTAATCCGAAGCAACATTCAACAAGAAGTGACAGATTTAGTTTTTCCGCAACACTGTCATTACAAACGAGGAAGTATCCCAGGCCCATATTTCGCTGCGAATTTTTTAAAAATACTTTCGAGAATAGACGTTTACCCGAAAGAAGAAAACAAGTTTGAAGGTAAAATCAAGGTAATTAATGTCTGGTATTTGTGTTAATTTCCATCCATTCATTCCCTTATTTAACCGCTTTTAGATTTAACTAGTTAACTGTGAGACTCCTTTAGAATTCGCTATAGAATAAGACCACGGGCATGCAGAGGTCTCACGCAAAAACACAACAGGGTGTTGAAGACAATAGCAGACATGGGAAGTGCCAGGCTCAAACTTTCCCCTGTTTTTAAGACTTTCGCGGTCCTCTTGTTTACCGCTCTGATAGTAACACCGAGGCCGGTCACAGCGCAGAAGCTTCACACGAGCTCCCGATGGATCGTGGACGAAGGCGGGAACCGGGTGAAGCTCGCTTGCATCAATTGGCTCTCCAATCTCCAGCCCATCCTCGCCGAGGGACTTCACAGGCAACCCGTCGACGCCTTATCCGCCAGCATCAAGTCTATGGGATTTAACTGTGTCAGGTTTACGTGGCCGTTGTACTTGGCGACTAATGAGAGCCTCTCTACACGCACAGTCAGACAAACCTTCCAGGAACTGGGTCTGCACGATGCAATTGCTGGGATCGAGTCCAATAACCCTTCCATTGTTGACCTTCCCACCATAGAAGCCTATAAGGTGAGGGCGAACCGAGCATCGACGTCTTCTTGAATACTTGACATGATAGATTGACCAAGGCTTCTAATTTTTTTATATGTTTATTTCGTTCTTTTCCTAATCGTGGAACCAAGGCGGTCTTGACGAGCCTCCGGAACAACAACGTGATGGTTATCCTTGACAACCACATAAGCACCCCTGGTATGTGTTGTATTTACGATGACGGTAACTCTTTCTTTGGCGACCGGTATCTCGATCCAGTCCAATGGATGGAAGGCCTCCGGTTCATGGCCACTCTTGCCACTGGATTCGAAAATGTGGTGGGCATGAGCTTGAGGAATGAGCTTCGAGGCCCCCGACAGAATGTGGATCTTTGGTACAAGTACGTGGATGATAACCGCAACTCTATTTGCTCGTGTGTTCATTAGATATAAGTGATGTGGAGTAATCAGATGCTTTCTATGGCAGGTACATGCAGCAGGGAGCAGAGACGGTGCACGCCGCGAATCCGAATGTCCTGGTGATCCTGTCGGGCTTAGACTACGACACAAACCTGTCCTTTCTCCAAAACCGACAGGTGAACGTTACGTTCACGAAGAAGGTCGTGTTCGAGCTGCACTGGTATGCGGTCTCGAGCTCAAATTCGCTGAGTGAGTGGGTAAACGGAAACTTGAACGAAGTGTGTGCCCGAGTATCGAGTAAGGTGGAGCAAACATCAATATTCCTCCGACGTCAAGGATTCCCTCTCTTCCTGAGTGAGTTCGGGGTTGATCAAACGGGAACGGATGAGAATGATGCAAGGTTCTTCACTTGTTTACTGCGTACAACAGCCATGCTCGACCTAGACTTTGCATTGTGGGGCCTTCTCGGAAGCTACTATCTCAGAGATGGCATTATAGATAGGGATGAGTCCTACGGAATTTTGAATCATAACTGGACTGGAGTCAGGAATTCCACGTTCCTGCAAAGGATATCTGCCATTCAGCCTCCCTTCAGAGGTTAGTGATCCGGATTTCTCGCACATAAATGGACGTGGACGGAATACAAATTTGATTCCGTTAATCGTTCATTGCTCTTCTCACGGAAAATCGACACAAATTGTTTCATAATAACAGGGCCGGGACTAAAGGAGACGGGTCAACATAACATCATATTCCATCCGCTGACGGGAATGTGCGTAATAAGGGAATCGCCAACTTCACCTCTCAAGTTGGGCTCGTGCAAGCAATCTGTCAACTGGATTTACACTCCCAGGAAGAACTTAATGCTGAAGAAGAAGAAGATGACTCGGCGTTACCTCCAGACAGGCGGACCAGGGAAGGCGGTAACAATCGGACTAAACCTAACGACGTGGGAGAGGATTTCGGCCAGCAGGATGCACTTGGCTACGAACGTAGGAGGAAAACGGGCATGTTTGGATGTCGAGGGGCAGCTGGAGTTGGTGGCGAGAGACTGTAAGTGCCTGAGTGGGGATGCTTCATGTGATCCGTCGAGCCAGTGGTTCATCCTGCTTAGCAGCACAAGGTTGTGGCGAAACCTCCGATCCAACTAAAAACCGTGGATTTGTACACATCCTTGTATTGTATGTTTAAGATATTGATAATAATAATAATAATAATAATAATACTATTATTATTATTAATATCGGAGTATTTCTTTTAGATTAGAATATTGGCCTTTGCTCCATATTCAATATTGTAGATCACGGAATAAGCTAAGATGAAAGACCATTAAGAAGTAAGCTAAAGTGTCACTACACTTTGTGGCTTTTATACTTAAATAGTACGATAAAATACAAGCACAAAGATAGAAGGGTGCTCCGGTGTCATCGGACGGACTTATTTGTAAAAAGTAGATTTATGCATGAACGGGGTTGCGCTTTAACTTCGGGTGGAATCGGGAAATGTTTGTAACGATAACATCGACATGTAGGGACCAACAAATATCAATTCATGTCATAAAACTGAAACCACCTTTGAATTTGCCCCACCCCTATTAAACTTATAAAATCAATCAAATACACTTTTACGGGGAATAAATGCCTCAAAATAGTAATGTCTTATATGTTTGTTTGATAATGTATTCATTTTTCTCTGAGTTTTATCATTTTATAAAATAAGGCATATATTATAAGAATCTTTGCGATGCTTAGTTTAAGGAAAATCGACTTTCTTAAAATAAAAAATTTAAAACACTTCATTTTTTTTAAGTTTGTTGGTGGTTTAGATCGGGATTATAAGGGAAAGGGTTAAATGTAAAAGCATGGATAAAAAAAGAAAGCTAAAAAGAACTTAAAAGTGAGATTATTTGAGTGTCTTTCGTAATGACTATTTTATTTAGACTTAGATTTCACAAATTTTTTTAAATAGGATAAAATGAGTTGATTAATTAAAATATCAACCAGAAAAATCACTAATCCGAAGCAACATTCAACAAGAAGTGACAGATTTAGTTTTTCCGCAACACTGTCATTACAAACGAGGAAGTATCCCAGGCCCATATTTCGCTGCGAATTTTTTAAAAATACTTTCGAGAATAGACGTTTACCCGAAAGAAGAAAACAAGTGTGAAGGTAAAATCAATGTAATTAATGTCTGGTATTTGTGTTAATTTCCATCCATTCATTCCCTTATTTAACCGCTTTTAGATTTAACTAGTTAACTGTGAGACTCCTTTAGAATTCGCTATATAATAAGACCACGGGCATGCAGAGGTCTCACGCAAAAACACAACAGGGTGTTGAAGACAATAGCAGACATGGGAAGTGCCAGGCTCAAACTTTCCCCTGTTTTTAAGACTTTCGCGGTCCTCTTGTTTACCGCTCTGATAGTAACACCGAGGCCGGTCACAGCGCAGAAGCTTCACACGAGCTCCCGATGGATCGTGGACGAAGGCGGGAACCGGGTGAAGCTCGCTTGCATCAATTGGCTCTCCAATCTCCAGCCCATCCTCGCCGAGGGACTTCACAGGCAACCCGTCGACGCCTTATCCGCCAGCATCAAGTCTATGGGATTTAACTGTGTCAGGTTTACGTGGCCGTTGTACTTGGCGACTAATGAGAGCCTCTCTACACGCACAGTCAGACAAACCTTCCAGGAACTGGGTCTGCACGATGCAATTGCTGGGATCGAGTCCAATAACCCTTCCATTGTTGACCTTCCCACCATAGAAGCCTATAAGGTGAGGGCGAACCGAGCATCGACGTCTTCTTGAATACTTGACATGATAGATTGACCAAGGCTTCTAATTTTTTTATATGTTTATTTCGTTCTTTTCCTAATCGTGGAACCAAGGCGGTCTTGACGAGCCTCCGGAACAACAACGTGATGGTTATCCTTGACAACCACATAAGCACCCCTGGTATGTGTTGTATTTACGATGACGGTAACTCTTTCTTTGGCGACCGGTATCTCGATCCAGTCCAATGGATGGAAGGCCTCCGGTTCATGGCCACTCTTGCCACTGGATTCGAAAATGTGGTGGGCATGAGCTTGAGGAATGAGCTTCGAGGCCCCCGACAGAATGTGGATCTTTGGTACAAGTACGTGGATGATAACCGCAACTCTATTTGCTCGTGTGTTCATTAGATATAAGTGATGTGGAGTAATCAGATGCTTTCTATGGCAGGTACATGCAGCAGGGAGCAGAGACGGTGCACGCCGCGAATCCGAATGTCCTGGTGATCCTGTCGGGCTTAGACTACGACACAAACCTGTCCTTTCTCCAAAACCGACAGGTGAACGTTACGTTCACGAAGAAGGTCGTGTTCGAGCTGCACTGGTATGCGGTCTCGAGCTCAAATTCGCTGAGTGAGTGGGTAAACGGAAACTTGAACGAAGTGTGTGCCCGAGTATCGAGTAAGGTGGAGCAAACATCAATATTCCTCCGACGTCAAGGATTCCCTCTCTTCCTGAGTGAGTTCGGGGTTGATCAAACGGGAACGGATGAGAATGATGCAAGGTTCTTCACTTGTTTACTGCGTACAACAGCCATGCTCGACCTAGACTTTGCATTGTGGGGCCTTCTCGGAAGCTACTATCTCAGAGATGGCATTATAGATAGGGATGAGTCCTACGGAATTTTGAATCATAACTGGACTGGAGTCAGGAATTCCACGTTCCTGCAAAGGATATCTGCCATTCAGCCTCCCTTCAGAGGTTAGTGATCCGGATTTCTCGCACATAAATGGACGTGGACGGAATACAAATTTGATTCCGTTAATCGTTCATTGCTCTTCTCACGGAAAATCGACACAAATTGTTTCATAATAACAGGGCCGGGACTAAAGGAGACGGGTCAACATAACATCATATTCCATCCGCTGACGGGAATGTGCGTAATAAGGGAATCGCCAACTTCACCTCTCAAGTTGGGCTCGTGCAAGCAATCTGTCAACTGGATTTACACTCCCAGGAAGAACTTAATGCTGAAGAAGAAGAAGATGACTCGGCGTTACCTCCAGACAGGCGGACCAGGGAAGGCGGTAACAATCGGACTAAACCTAACGACGTGGGAGAGGATTTCGGCCAGCAGGATGCACTTGGCTACGAACGTAGGAGGAAAACGGGCATGTTTGGATGTCGAGGGGCAGCTGGAGTTGGTGGCGAGAGACTGTAAGTGCCTGAGTGGGGATGCTTCATGTGATCCGTCGAGCCAGTGGTTCATCCCGCTTAGCAGCACAAGGTTGTGGCGAAACCTCCGATCCAACTAAAAACCGTGGATTTGTACACATCCTTGTATTGTATGTTTAAGATATTGATAATAATAATAATAATAATAATAATACTATTATTATTATTAATATCGGAGTATTTCTTTTAGATTAGAATATTGGCCTTTGCTCCATATTCAATATTGTAGATCACGGAATAAGCTAAGATGAAAGACCATTAAGAAGTAAGCTAAAGTGTCACTACACTTTGTGGCTTTTATACTTAAATAGTACGATAAAATACAAGCACAAAGATAGAAGGGTGCTCCGGTGTCATCGGACGGACTTATTTGTAAAAAGTAGATTTATGCATGAACGGGGTTGCGCTTTAACTTCGGGTGGAACCGGGAAATGTTTGTAACGATAACATCGACATGTAGGGACCAACAAATATCAATTCATGTCATAAAACTGAAACCACCTTTGAATTTGCCCCACCCCTATTAAACTTATAAAATCAATCAAATACACTTTTACGGGGAATAAATGCCTCAAAATAGTAATGTCTTATATGTTTGTTTGATAATGTATTCATTTTTCTCTGAGTTTTATCATTTTATAAAATAAGGCATATATTATAAGAATCTTTGCGATGCTTAGTTTAAGGAAAATCGACTTTCTTAAAATAAAAAATTTAAAACACTTCATTTTTTTTAAGTTTGTTGGTGGTTTAGATCGGGATTATAAGGGAAAGGGTTAAATGTAAAAGCATGGATAAAAAAAGAAAGCTAAAAAGAACTTAAAAGTGAGATTATTTGAGTGTCTTTCGTAATGACTATTTTATTTAGACTTAGATTTCACAAATTTTTTTAAATAGGATAAAATGAGTTGATTAATTAAAATATCAACCAGAAAAATCACTAATCCGAAGCAACATTCAACAAGAAGTGACAGATTTAGTTTTTCCGCAACACTGTCCTTACAAACGAGGAAGTATCCCAGGCCCATATTTCGCTGCGAATTTTTTAAAAATACTTTCGAGAATAGACGTTTACCCGAAAGAAGAAAACAAGTTTGAAGGTAAAATCAAGGTAATTAATGTCTGGTATTTGTGTTAATTTCCATCCATTCATTCCCTTATTTAACCGCTTTTAGATTTAACTAGTTAACTGTGAGACTCCTTTAGAATTCGCTATATAATAAGACCACGGGCATGCAGAGGTCTCACGCAAAAACACAACAGGGTGTTGAAGACAATAGCAGACATGGGAAGTGCCAGGCTCAAACTTTCCCCTGTTTTTAAGACTTTCGCGGTCCTCTTGTTTACCGCTCTGATAGTAACACCGAGGCCGGTCACAGCGCAGAAGCTTCACACGAGCTCCCGATGGATCGTGGACGAAGGCGGGAACCGGGTGAAGCTCGCTTGCATCAATTGGCTCTCCAATCTCCAGCCCATCCTCGCCGAGGGACTTCACAGGCAACCCGTCGACGCCTTATCCGCCAGCATCAAGTCTATGGGATTTAACTGTGTCAGGTTTACGTGGCCGTTGTACTTGGCGACTAATGAGAGCCTCTCTACACGCACAGTCAGACAAACCTTCCAGGAACTGGGTCTGCACGATGCAATTGCTGGGATCGAGTCCAATAACCCTTCCATTGTTGACCTTCCCACCATAGAAGCCTATAAGGTGAGGGCGAACCGAGCATCGACGTCTTCTTGAATACTTGACATGATAGATTGACCAAGGCTTCTAATTTTTTTATATGTTTATTTCGTTCTTTTCCTAATCGTGGAACCAAGGCGGTCTTGACGAGCCTCCGGAACAACAACGTGATGGTTATCCTTGACAACCACATAAGCACCCCTGGTATGTGTTGTATTTACGATGACGGTAACTCTTTCTTTGGCGACCGGTATCTCGATCCAGTCCAATGGATGGAAGGCCTCCGGTTCATGGCCACTCTTGCCACTGGATTCGAAAATGTGGTGGGCATGAGCTTGAGGAATGAGCTTCGAGGCCCCCGACAGAATGTGGATCTTTGGTACAAGTACGTGGATGATAACCGCAACTCTATTTGCTCGTGTGTTCATTAGATATAAGTGATGTGGAGTAATCAGATGCTTTCTATGGCAGGTACATGCAGCAGGGAGCAGAGACGGTGCACGCCGCGAATCCGAATGTCCTGGTGATCCTGTCGGGCTTAGACTACGACACAAACCTGTCCTTTCTCCAAAACCGACAGGTGAACGTTACGTTCACGAAGAAGGTCGTGTTCGAGCTGCACTGGTATGCGGTCTCGAGCTCAAATTCGCTGAGTGAGTGGGTAAACGGAAACTTGAACGAAGTGTGTGCCCGAGTATCGAGTAAGGTGGAGCAAACATCAATATTCCTCCGACGTCAAGGATTCCCTCTCTTCCTGAGTGAGTTCGGGGTTGATCAAACGGGAACGGATGAGAATGATGCAAGGTTCTTCACTTGTTTACTGCGTACAACAGCCATGCTCGACCTAGACTTTGCATTGTGGGGCCTTCTCGGAAGCTACTATCTCAGAGATGGCATTATAGATAGGGATGAGTCCTACGGAATTTTGAATCATAACTGGACTGGAGTCAGGAATTCCACGTTCCTGCAAAGGATATCTGCCATTCAGCCTCCCTAGAGAGGTTAGTGATCCGGATTTCTCGCACATAAATGGACGTGGACGGAATACAAATTTGATTCCGTTAATCGTTCATTGCTCTTCTCACGGAAAAACGACACAAATTGTTTCATAATAACAGGGCCGGGACTAAAGGAGACGGGTCAACATAACATCATATTCCATCCGCTGACGGGAATGTGCGTAATAAGGGAATCGCCAACTTCACCTCTCAAGTTGGGCTCGTGCAAGCAATCTGTCAACTGGATTTACACTCCCAGGAAGAACTTAATGCTGAAGAAGAAGAAGATGACTCGGCGTTACCTCCAGACAGGCGGACCAGGGAAGGCGGTAACAATCGGACTAAACCTAACGACGTGGGAGAGGATTTCGGCCAGCAGGATGCACTTGGCTACGAACGTAGGAGGAAAACGGGCATGTTTGGATGTCGAGGGGCAGCTGGAGTTGGTGGCGAGAGACTGTAAGTGCCTGAGTGGGGATGCTTCATGTGATCCGTCGAGCCAGTGGTTCATCCCGCTTAGCAGCACAAGGTTGTGGCGAAACCTCCGATCCAACTAAAAACCGTGGATTTGTACACATCCTTGTATTGTATGTTTAAGATATTGATAATAATAATAATAATAATAATAATACTATTATTATTATTAATATCGGAGTATTTCTTTTAGATTAGAATATTGGCCTTTGCTCCATATTCAATATTGTAGATCACGGAATAAGCTAAGATGAAAGACCATTAAGAAGTAAGCTAAAGTGTCACTACACTTTGTGGCTTTTATACTTAAATAGTACGATAAAATACAAGCACAAAGATAGAAGGGTGCTCCGGTGTCGTCGGACGGACTTATTTGTAAAAAGTAGATTTATGCATGAACGGGGTTGCGCTTTAACTTCGGGTGGAATCGGGAAATGTTTGTAACGATAACATCGACATGTAGGGACCAACAAATATCAATTCATGTCATAAAACTGAAACCACCTTTGAATTTGCCCCACCCCTATTAAACTTATAAAATCAATCAAATACACTTTTACGGGGAATAAATGCCTCAAAATAGTAATGTCTTATATGTTTGTTTGATAATGTATTCATTTTTCTCTGAGTTTTATCATTTTATAAAATAAGGCATATATTATAAGAATCTTTGCGATGCTTAGTTTAAGGAAAATCGACTTTCTTAAAATAAAAAATTTAAAACACTTCATTTTTTTTAAGTTTGTTGGTGGTTTAGATCGGGATTATAAGGGAAAGGGTTAAATGTAAAAGCATGGATAAAAAAAGAAAGCTAAAAAGAACTTAAAAGTGAGATTATTTGAGTGTCTTTCGTAATGACTATTTTATTTAGACTTAGATTTCACAAATTTTTTTAAATAGGATAAAATGAGTTGATTAATTAAAATATCAACCAGAAAAATCACTAATCCGAAGCAACATTCAACAAGAAGTGACAGATTTAGTTTGTACGCGCACCTTCCGGCCTAGCACGCGCGCAGCGGTTCGGACGACCCGAGGATCCGGGCCCGCTCCCCTAGGCTCAACCGGTCGGCGTCGCGACTCGAGCGTCGAACGCTGCGGAAAAGACCAGGGTGGTCCCTCCTTCGATTCCTGACCGGGTCTGCCCAGACTCTTCGCCGATCGTCTCCATGCTCCTTAAGAGGCGACGGGCGAAAAGAAGCGCATGGCCCGAGGAGGAAGCTTCAGGAGGTTCCAAGAGCGGCTCGTGTCGTCAGTCCCTCATCCAAAATGACTTCGTAAAAAAATGTGTTGTTTAACTTAGGTAAACTATTACGGAGTCGCCACCGACTTATTTAAAAGATTGGTTTAAGTCGGAAAACCAGAGTAGATTCGGGGATTCCTAGTTACTAAATCTTACATTTAAACATGCGAAAAGGTGGCGTTTGCTCCAAAAGGTTTGCTTTTGGTTGACGGGTGTTGGGCCCGATTCAGGCGTTGGACCCGAATTCATGTGTATTAGTTTAGCAAATCGCATGCGACGATAAACCTATGTGCCTAAGGCATGCGAACAAGCACAGACAATGATTGAGATCAAAGAGGGCGGGGAAGGATGGTGACCGTGGGCCTATGCACTTGGACCCACGGCCCGTTACACGTGGAATTAAAGAAAATCGGGAGGCCCGCACCTCCCTCATGTACCTGAGGCCCGCCGGGATGGCTTTACATCGGTAGGGCTTGTCAGTTGAGGCCGCTCTCGAGATGTGCTTCCACCATGGGTTTCTTCACGCGCTTCCAGTCTTCGAAATTCGCTTTGTCGAACTCCCGTGAAGCTCAATTGATTTTCATAAATCAAACCAGAATGCGGTGGTCAGAAAATTCTAATTGAATTTTTGAAACAATTCAAATTAACTATAATAAGTCGGAGTGAGACTTACGGTGCGTTGTGTGGCCCGTTGATGTCGATCTTCCGTGATGTAGGAAGATAACGGGGCGTCGTGTGGCCCGTTGATATTGATCTTCAGTGATGATGAAAATAGATGTCCGGGGCGTTGTGTAGCCCGTTGATGTCGATATTCCGAAGTTGCATGCTCAGTGTTCATGCAAAACAAAATGTAAGTGTGAGTAGATTTTTCTAATGGAAACATGTAATCCAATTAGAATAAATCAAGTAAGTCGAAATGAGACTTACACGGGATAATTTCTATTCCCGAATGTCGGAGAATTACTTCTTGGTGCTTCCATACCAAGATAACCGGACGATGTCTTGGTGTCCCAAATAAATCCAACACGTCGTTGATGTATTTTTCATGTAAGATGAACATGAAATATGCGTTAGTTATCATAATAATCCTATCAATCGATCTAAACGCATGTAAAAGGGGCGTACACACATTTAAAGGATAGTAATTAGATATACAAGTAAAGAGAAATCGATCACTGCAATGTTTATGAACAAACAGTCACACACATTTGTTCAAATCATATTCGGAGTAAAGATAAAATTTGTCGAAGCAAAAAGTCTTGGCAGATACGTGAGAGAGCAGGAAAAGAAATAAAATAATAATAAAAACAAGCAAACGATCAGAAAACATCACAATTGCTTTGACCAAGTCAAAATTGATTGAGTGAGAAAGGAATTATTACCCCCGTGAGATGAAATGGAGGAAGCCTTCGACCTTGCTGGTCATTTGTGTTTGAAAATAAAAGGCGACACCCATGGAATCCCACTTTTTGAACTTGTAGCATGGAGGTTGCAACCCACGCCCGAATTTGGGAGGCCGATGGTTCGTTGGGTCATCGAGCATGACAACCACAGCGGCGAGGGAAGAGAAGTCGGGATCAGATCTGGTGAGGGTAATGTCGTCGGGGGCCGCAGATTTGGGCGTGGGAGGAGCTGTTCGGGGCGGATCCGGAGCCAAGGTGGTCAAGAGCGTCAAGCGGAGGTCGGGGATCCGAGATGGTGGCCGCTAGAGACGTCGGGTGCGAGCTGTTTAAGTCTGGGGAGTCCAGAGGCGCGACGTCGTCGTCGGGAAAACTTGTCAGGCTGCTGTGAAATCCGAGACCGCCGGGGGAAGGTGGCCTGCCACCATGAAGCTCGGGGACGCCGGGGAGAGGTTGCTGGTCCACCGTCGGTTCTGAGGATTTGGGGAGAAGAGGTAGGATGCCGCTGCAGGTCTTAGGGACGTCGGGGGGTGGATCCGTCGATCGCTGAGCCGGCTGAGGACGACCACGAAGAGCAGGTCACTGGTTCGTCGCTGATGGAGAGATCATAAGGACGCGTGGTCGAAGGAGCCGTCTGGGAAGTCCAAGTCTGTCGCCGCTGGTCCTAGACGCCTGGGAGGGAGTGGGCTGCCATGGTTGAACTCAAGGCGGCCGCTGCTGGAAAGACACCGGAGGGAGTAGCGGTTTGCCGCTGCTGGTTATGCGGGAATCGAGGAGGGGCCGACAGTATGAACCGCTTTGGGGTTGGAGGTGGAGAGAAGGTGGAGTCGCCGATGCTGAAGGGGGATGGATGCGCCGTCGCTGGTTCTGAGAAGTCGTGGAGACAGGTTGCTGCCAAGAGGGAGCAAGGAGCCCATTTTACCTCGTTCAACATGCTTGATTGGAAGATGATGATGACGCCGTCAGGGGAAGAGCAGAAACTTTTTGGTCCTCCGCCGGAAGGCCATCCTCCGAAGGGTGAGTCATGGGTGTTCTCTTGTATCTGTCTCTTTTGTAACTCCCTCTGCTGTTTATGTCCCCCCGACTCCCAGGAAAAACTTCCGTTTCCGAAACTCTCGGGGAATTGTGGGAGTCGAGACTGTTGATATTTTTTTGAATAAGATAACCGATGTTATGCTCCATCTTCCTTACAGGATACGTGGATAACGGGAGGAGTTTGTCCAGTGTGGGAAAGAATGTTTGTTTTATGTATATATATTTTTTATTTTGGGTAAAATGGGTCCTTTGGTTGTATGGACTTGGGCTTTGGCCATCTTGGAGAATGCACCTTGGGTTTATTATTGTTCGTGGCCTGTGTATCAATTTGAGGTATTACAGTTTGCCCCTCCTTGGGAGGGAATCTGGAAAGATTCGCTCGCAAGGACATCGGGAATACCTCAAATTATATTTCGAGAGCGTCTTTGATAGACGTGCACCCTGAAAGCACTTAAAGAAAATCATTAGTCACAACGAAAACAAAAACAACTAAATGTACATGCACATTATGTTTTGTTTTCTTTTTCTCTTTTGAAGCATGTTTCAAAGCGAGAGCAGAGAAGGTTTTCTGATTTCTTTCGTGTTTTACCCTTATTTCTGAAAGCCATTTCAGTTGGATTTCAGAATTCCCTTGACTTGAATGCTCATGTACCGGTCGAATGAGACTTTACTTGGGTTGTAATGTAGGTTCGGCATAAGGCCTTTAGACTGAAAGTTTAAATTCTCTGTCTGAAAGAAAAAGTTTAAGGACCTCATCGAAAGCTGGATCGTAGAGGTTCACCATTCAAGCAAATTCTCCATCATTTAGACGGCCCACCAGTTTAGGCATTCCGTTGGGGAATAAATAATTGGTTTACTGGTAAGTATGGACACTCCACTTTAGGGAAAATTCCATCTTTGACTTATTTGAAAGATAGCACCTATGCTTTTGCAACCGCCAATGTCGGTCCCAGTGCTTTATTTTGCTCTTTTGATTTTAATCTTGCGCTTTGCTTTTGAAGACTTTGGTCTTTGCGCTGATTTTGCTTTTTCTTTACTGGATCATAGGTATTTGCCCCACTCTGTTTTTCTAGTACTTTTCTTTGGTATCTGTGCTCTTTGGGAAATTCTTTGAGAAATTTGGTCTTCAGGAACGACTCAACTGGTAGGCCTAATTGTCGATGGTGCCTCTTTGCTTGAGTATTAAGGAAATGTAGCCTCTACGATCCGTTGCTTCCGGTTTCTAGCTACAAGATCTCCCTTTTAACTTCGATGTGAGGCGGTCCTTAGACTTGTTAGGTGTAGTGTATAGGAAAGCTTTAACTTTGGCTCGAAGGGGCTAGCAATGGTTGATGTTTCGTGTTTGGGATAGAGAAGAAACGCTCGATCTCATTCCGGTTCAGAGCATCTTTTGTCAAAGGATTCGTCATCCGCCTGAATGTTTGTGTAAGAATCCTCACAGTGTTTTCACTCATCACTCTGGGTAAGTGTTTAGGGATAGGTTTGCCTTCTCCATTTTCGCTCAGAAATATTTTATTAGAAATAATTTCAAATTATATGCAATTGGGCACACGAATGTTTAAGAAATGACTAGGTTTAGATACTCAAACCTCCGTAGTGCTCTTGTGCACTTTGAGGGGGAAGTGTTTGCACCTTCATGCCCCAGTCATGTTCTTTTGAGATTAGAATCAAACGGCTTCAACCCGACCACCCACGCCGTTGCTTCGACTCTTGTTTGGGGAGATAACAATGAAATGAAGTATCCGCTGGGGAGATGAGGCGGATATGTACGTCTCAATGATAATTCAGGAGGAATATGCTTGTATGTTCGATCCTTGTTGAGGAACGCGACACATGTAATCAACTCCAGCTTGAACGAAGCAGGACTCCAGCTGGGGAAACGGAGATACGACTCCATCTGGGGAAATATAAGAAATTTTGTTAAAGAGCAGTGTAGATGATACTCCCTTTTGGTATGATCATCTTTGATGATGACAAAGGCAATCTCGAAACCTTGGCTCGAAATTTTCCACCCGACCGCCCGCGCCTTTGTCTGTAATGCAGGATGTTCATGTGCCTACACTCGCCAAAGGGCGGAGAACAAGTGAGCTCATGTAACTTGTTTCTTCTAAAGTATGAATGAAGTTTGCTCATGTAACTTCATTTATTTGAAAGGCGAAGTAGAGTTTTGATACTTCCCATTTCTATGTGTTTCGCCATTGCATCTTTGTCCGGAGGAATCAAAGGATTGACGAAGTAGTTACTCTTGTCTGACGTCTGTTGTGTAAGGAAGTTCATGTACCTTCATTTGTATAAAAGGTGAAGTAGAGTTCCGGTACTTCCCTTCTGTATGATCTCGTCATTGCGTCTTCGTCCGATGGAATCGAAGGTTTGACGAAATTGCTATAAGACTTTGGCTTAAAGCTTTGCCGCCCTGCCACCCTCGCCTTTGTCTTAGGAGTTTTGTACGATTCGTGTGAGGAGCTCTTGTACCTGCCCACGAGACAAAGGATGTAAACAAAATAAGCTCATGTAATCTCGTTTAACTTGATGAAGAGAGTAATGACTGTGTGATTCTCCCTTTTCATGTGTATTGCGATGTTCAATGCCCCAGTTCTTTGGGGATATAAAGAAGTTTGTTGATGAAGGTTGTGTTCTTGTTTGAAGCTTTATTGTTTGTCTTCATTGTCTGCCGAGGGCGCTCATGTACCCTTTTCATGTAATTTGTTGTCTTGTTGATGACATGTTGTTTCGAAGATTTGGTTCAAAATTTATTGATTGTCTTGATTGTCTAGGATGTTCATGTACTTTTCCTTTTCATGTGATTCGTTCGTTTGTCAACGGGGAATTAATCTTGTCCCAGGATAGCTTGGAGGTGATGCCCCAGGATTGCTCGGTGATATGTCTATGATCACTCAGAGATTTGCCCCTGGATCGGTCGGGGATTTGTCCCGGATCGCTTGTAGATTTGTCTATGATTACTTGGAGATTTGCCCCAGGATTGTTCGAAGATCTGTCCCATGATCGTTTGGAGATTTGCCCCGGATTGTTCACGTAGTGTCGTCTTCATTGTTTTGCCAACGAAGGCTGTTTTGAAACTTTGGCTCGAAACTTTTCCACCTTACCACCTTCGCCTTCGTCGTCTGTCTAGGATGTTCATGTACCTATAAGACAAGCCAAAGGGAAAAACAAGTGAGCTCATGTAACTTGTTCTGCAGAGAAGGTATTAGTTGATGAACGAATACTCCCTTTCATGTAGATTGTCGTTTTGTTGACAACGAATGATATTTTGACGCTTTGGCTCAAAATTGTTTCCAGGCTTTGGCTCGAAACTTTACCACCCTGCCACCCACGCCTTCGTCAACATGCGACAAGGGCTAGAATAAGTGAGCTCATGAAACATTTTTTGCAAGGTAGAATTGATCAATGAATGGATACTCCCTTTCATGTATTGTAATATCGAAAAGTGTCTACGTCGATTGTTTATGACGGTTCTCTCCGATAAGATGATTGACTCCGATTGAATGTCCTGGATGTGCAAAGTTGATAGCTCTTTGTGGTGCGCGTGGGCGATGACCGCAACTGTGGTGGGCTGCCTAGGGAATTGGCCGCTCATGTGGTGGGCCGAGGTGCTTGTTTCTCGTCAATGCGTGAGGTGGTGACTGACCTTCTCCTCTTTTCTTTGGTGAGAGTTGGTGGTTGACTATTGTCGGGATGACCGCTTGGGTGATGTAAGGAATTCAAAGGGAATTGCCCCAGTCGAAGTATGCGTCGTCGTTTGGTAGACATCTTGTTCTTTGATATCTTGTAAGCTGTTGTTTGAGCCCCGGACGAGACATCTTATACCTGCGAGGTAAAATGGATGTCTTGGTGTTAGTAGTTTAAATATCGGTAAGTTCATCATATATGTTTTGAACTGTTGGAAGGTGAATAGAGCTAATGGGAGTTTCCAATGTCAGTCGCGCTATGTGTTCGCCGTCGCTTGAAGAATCTCGTCCATGTTCATGTTTTGTCGTTGGGATGTTGTGGATTCGATATTCGTCAAGTTCTTGTTGTCGGAGAAACGATGAAGTTGAATGAAGTGTTCATATTTGGGGGATGATTGCTCGTAGCTGTCCTGATCTCGCGATGCCGTTGTGAATGATGGGGTTTGCCCCTTGTGCTGGATTATGTTATTGAGTTGTAAGCTGGGGGATTGCCCCTGTTTGGAATGATGTTTCCATTGGTGCCGAGGTTGTGCCGACTGATGACGTAGTGAGATTGCTTCTGTTTCTTTGGAGCGGTTGTCGGATCAGTAGGGGCGTGATGTTCCCAGTGTGTCCAATTGTAGCATGTCCGTGAATGGCTCTATGGGCTTGTCATTAGCTCTGATGTTGACAGCGGTTGGCTGGTGAGATGTAACCTCCTTTGGGTTTTCATGTTGTTGTAGATTTGGCTTTCGACTTTGGTAGCCGTTGGGTGATCTCTGGTGTTCGTGCTTGGCTTTGTACCTTGGTAGCCGTTGATAACACTTTGCATTCATGTCGTTGGACATACGGCTTTGGACCGTGATAGCTGTAATGGAAACTTTGGTCTTCATGTCGTTGGACATACGATTTTGGGCCTTGGTATCCGTCGAGCATCTTTGGTCTCCATGTTGTTGCATGTACTATGGTAGCCATCGAGTAATTTGTAAGTTTCATGTCTTGCCCCTAGTCCTTTTCGAAGAGCCATGTTGGAGAATTAAACCTCGAAAAGGAAACGTAGAGAATGATTGTATTAGTACCGTGTAACAAAGTGCTCGATGCATGATACGTTTGTGATGTTGTATAATCGCATTCGTGTATGCTTGGGATCATGCATTACATAAATGCTATTTCAAATGAAATGTAGTAATGTAATGAAACAGGTACTACAGCTGATGTGTTAATCGAAAACTGTAACCAGAAATATATTCATGTAGTTGCTTAAATGTATGAATGCAATAAGCAGTAATAGTGAGTAGAGAAGGCAGAAATGAAGGCCTTTAAAGTCCATGTAATAAACCGAGCCCAACTGCAAAATGAGCAATGTTAGTTCACAGTTTATCGCAAATAAGGCGTACCTGGCACTTGTCCCTGCACATGTAGCAGTCACTCAGTAACAGACAAATGCACGTGCGGCGTCTGGTACCTGTAGTGAGCAACCAATTCTAGACTCGGATGAAGGCTTCTAAACCTCCCTCGGACTGAGGGAGGCGGGGCCCCGGCCAAAAACCATACCGCAAATAGCAGCAGGCTGAGCCTTTCGGTGACCCCCCTAAAGATCCTAGCCCCGGGTTCGGGCACACCTAGAAATGCCTAGTAAGCAGTAAACGAACACAACCATGAGAGCAAACAAAAGGCACCTAGTCAAGCAAGTACATGCGCAAACAAGTACTCCCTTCCGCAAGTGGATTAAAAATGTAAGAGCGTTCGAAAGGAATCCACATGCAGATGTCCCCAGCGGAGTCGCCATCCGGGATGTACGCGCGCCTTCCGGCCTAGCACGCGCGCAGCGGTTCAGACGACCCGAGGATCCGGGCCCGCTCCCCAAGGCTCAACCGGTCGGCGTCGCGACTCGAGCGTCGAACGCTGCGGAAAAGACCAGGGTGGTCCCTCCTTCGATTCCTGACCGGGTCTGCCCAGACTCTTCGCCGATCGTCTCCATGCTCCTTAAGAGGCGACGGGCGAAAAGAAGCGCATGGCCCGAGGAGGAAGCTTCAGGAGGTTCCAAGAGCGGCTCGTGTCGTCAGTCCCTCATCCAAAATGACTTCGTAAAAAAATGTGTTGTTTAACTTAGGTAAACTATTACGGAGTCGCCACCGACTTATTTAAAAGATTGGTTTAAGTCGGAAAACCAGAGTAGATTCGGGGATTCCTAGTTACTAAATCTTACATTTAAACATGCGAAAAGGTGGCGTTTGCTCCAAAAGGTTTGCTTTTGGTTGACGGGTGTTGGGCCCGATTCAGGCGTTGGACCCGAATTCATGTGTATTGGTTTAGCAAATCGCATGCGACGATAAACCTATGTGCCTAAGGCATGCGAACAAGCACAGACAATGATTGAGATCAAAGAGGGCGGGAAGGATGGTGACCGTGGGCCTATGCATTTGGACCCACGGCCCGTTACACGTGGAATTAAAGAAAATCGGGAGGCCCGCACCTCCCTCATGTACCTGAGGCCCGCCTGAATGGCTTTACATCGGTAGGGCTTGTCAGTTGAGGCCGCTCTCGAGATGTGCTTCCACCATGGGTTTCTTCACGCGCCTCCATTCTTCGAAATTCGTTTTGTCGAACTCCCGTGAAGCTCAATTGATTTTCATGCAAATCAAACCAGAATGCGGTGGTCAGGAAATTCTAATTGAATATTTGAAACAATTAAAATTAACTATAATAAGTCGGAGTGAGACTTACGGGGCGTTGTGCGGCCCGTTGATATCGATCTTCCGTGATGTCGGAAGATAATGGGGCGTTGTGTAGCCCGTTGATATTGATCTTCAGTGATGATGAAAATAGATGTCCGGGGCGTTGTGTAGCCCGTTGATGTCGATCTTCCGAAGTTGCATGCTCAGTGTTCATGCAAAACAAAATGTAAGTGTGAGTAGATTTTTCTAATGGAAACATGTAATCCAATTAGAAAAAATCAAGTAAGTCGAAATGAGACTTACACGGGATAATTTCTATTCCCGAATGTCGGAGAATTACTTCTTGGTGCTTCCATACCAAGATAACCGGACGATGTCTTGGTGTCCCAAATAAATCCAACACGTCGTTGATGTATTTTTCATGTAAGATGAACATGAAATATGCGTTAGTTATCATAATAATCCTATCAATCGATCTAAACGCATGTAAAAGGGGCGTACACACATTTAAAGGATAGTAATTAGATATACAAGTAAAGAGAAATCGATCACTGCAATGTTTATGAACAAACAGTCACACACATTTGTTCAAATCATATTCGGAGTAAAGATAAAATTTGTCGAAGCAAAAAGTCTTGGCAGATACGTGAGAGAGCAGGAAAAGAAATAAAATAATAATAAAAACAAGCAAACAAGCAAACGATCAGAAAACATCACAATTGCTTTGACCAAGTCAAAATTGATTGAGTGAGAAAGGAATTATTACCCCCGTGAGATGAAATGGAGGAAGCCTTCGACCTTGCTGGTCATTTGTGTTTGAAAATAAAAGGCGACACCCATGGAATCCCACTTTTTGAACTTGTAGCATGGAGGTTGCAACCCACGCCCGAATTTGGGAGGCCGATGGTTCGTTGGGTCATCGAGCATGACAACCGCAGCGGCGAGGGAAGAGAAGTCGGGGTCAGATCTGGTGAGGGTAATGTCGTCGGGGGCCGCAGATTTGGGCGTGGGAGGAGCTGTTCGGGGCGGATCCGGAGCCAAGGTGGTCAAGAGCGTCAAGCGGAGGTCGGGGATCCGAGATGGTGGCCGCTAGAGACGTCGGGTGCGAGCTGTTTAAGTCTGGGGAGTCCAGGGGCGCGACGTCGTCGTCGGGAAAACTTGTCACGGCTGCTGTGAAATCCGAGACCGCCGGGGGAAGGTGGCATGCCACCATGAAGCTCGGGGACGCCGGGGAGAGGTTGTTGGTCCACCGTCGGTTCTGAGGAGTTGGGGAGAAGAGGTAGGATGCCGCTGCAGGTCTTAGGGACGTCGGGGGGTGGATCCGTCGATCGCTGAGCCGGCTGAGGACGACCACGGAGAGCAGGTCGCTGGTTCGTCGCTGATGGAGAGATCATAAGGACGCGTGGTCGAAGGAGCCGTCTGGGAAGTCCAAGTCTGTCGCCGCTGGTCCTAGACGCCGGGGAGGGAGTGGGCTGCCATGGTTGAACTCAAGGCGGCCGCTGCTGGAAAGACGCCGGAGGGAGTAGCGGTTTGCCGCTGCTGGTTCTGTGGGAATCGAGGAGGGGCCGAGAGTATGAACCGCTTTGGGGTTGGAGGTGGAGAGAAGGTGGAATCGCCGATGCTGAAGGGGGACGGATGCGCCGTCGCTGGTTCTGAGAAGTCGTGGAGACAGGTTGCTGCCAAGAGGGAATAAGGAGCCCATTTTACCTCGTTCAACATGCTTGATTGGAAGATGATGATGACGCCGTCAGGGGAAGAGCAGAAACTTTTTGGTCCTCCGGCGGAAGGCCGTCCTCCGAAGGGTGAGTCATGGGTGTTCTCTTGTAGCTGTCTCTTTTGAAACTCCCTCTGCTGTTTATGTCCCCCCGACTCCCAGGAAAAACTTCCGTTTCCGAAAATCTCGGGGAATTGTGGGAGTCGAGACTGTTGATATTTTTTTGAATAAGATAACCGATGTTATGCTCCATCTTCCTTACAGGATACGTGGATAACGGGAGGAGTTTCTCCAGTGTGGGAAAGAATGTTTGTTTTATGTATATATATTTTTTATTTTGGGTAAAATGGGTCCTTTGGTTGTATGGACTTGGGCTTTGGCCATCTTGGAGAATGCACCTTGGGTTTATTATTGTTCGTGGCCTGTGTATCAATTTGAGGTATTACATAGTTTTTCCGCAACACCGTCATTACAAACGAGGAAGTATCCCATGCCCATATTTCGCTGCGAATTTTTTAAAAATACTTTCGAGAATAGACGATTACCCGAAAGAAGAAAACAAGTTTGAAGGTAAAATCAATGTAATTAATGTCTGTATTTGTGTTAATTTCCATCCATTCATTCCCTTATTTAACCGCTTTTAGATTTAACTAGTTAACTGTGAGACTCCTTTAGAATTCGCTATATAATAAGACCACGGGCATGCAGAGGTCTCACGCAAAAACACAACAGGGTGTTGAAGACAATAGCAGACATGGGAAGTGCCAGGCTCAAACTTTCCCCTGTTTTTAAGACTTTCGCGGTCCTCTTGTTTACCGCTCTGATAGTAACACCGAGGCCGGTCACAGCGCAGAAGCTTCACACGAGCTCCCGATGGATCGTGGACGAAGGCGGGAACCGGGTGAAGCTCGCTTGCATCAATTGGCTCTCCAATCTCCAGCCCATCCTCGCCGAGGGACTTCACAGGCAACCCGTCGACGCCTTATCCGCCAGCATCAAGTCTATGGGATTTAACTGTGTCAGGTTTACGTGGCCGTTGTACTTGGCGACTAATGAGAGCCTCTCTACACGCACAGTCAGACAAACCTTCCAGGAACTGGGTCTGCACGATGCAATTGCTGGGATCGAGTCCAATAACCCTTCCATTGTTGACCTTCCCACCATAGAAGCCTATAAGGTGAGGGCGAACCGAGCATCGACGTCTTCTTGAATACTTGACATGATAGATTGACCAAGGCTTCTAATTTTTTTATATGTTTATTTCGTTCTTTTCCTAATCGTGGAACCAAGGCGGTCTTGACGAGCCTCCGGAACAACAACGTGATGGTTATCCTTGACAACCACATAAGCACCCCTGGTATGTGTTGTATTTACGATGACGGTAACTCTTTCTTTGGCGACCGGTATCTCGATCCAGTCCAATGGATGGAAGGCCTCCGGTTCATGGCCACTCTTGCCACTGGATTCGAAAATGTGGTGGGCATGAGCTTGAGGAATGAGCTTCGAGGCCCCCGACAGAATGTGGATCTTTGGTACAAGTACGTGGATGATAACCGCAACTCTATTTGCTCGTGTGTTCATTAGATATAAGTGATGTGGAGTAATCAGATGCTTTCTATGGCAGGTACATGCAGCAGGGAGCAGAGACGGTGCACGCCGCGAATCCGAATGTCCTGGTGATCCTGTCGGGCTTAGACTACGACACAAACCTGTCCTTTCTCCAAAACCGACAGGTGAACGTTACGTTCACGAAGAAGGTCGTGTTCGAGCTGCACTGGTATGCGGTCTCGAGCTCAAATTCGCTGAGTGAGTGGGTAAACGGAAACTTGAACGAAGTGTGTGCCCGAGTATCGAGTAAGGTGGAGCAAACATCAATATTCCTCCGACGTCAAGGATTCCCTCTCTTCCTGAGTGAGTTCGGGGTTGATCAAACGGGAACGGATGAGAATGATGCAAGGTTCTTCACTTGTTTACTGCGTACAACAGCCATGCTCGACCTAGACTTTGCATTGTGGGGCCTTCTCGGAAGCTACTATCTCAGAGATGGCATTATAGATAGGGATGAGTCCTACGGAATTTTGAATCATAACTGGACTGGAGTCAGGAATTCCACGTTCCTGCAAAGGATATCTGCCATTCAGCCTCCCTTCAGAGGTTGGTGATCCGGATTTCTCGCACATAAATGGACGTGGACGGAATACAAATTTGATTCCGTTAATCGTTCATTGCTCTTCTCACGGAAAAAACGACACAAATTGTTTCATAATAACAGGGCCGGGACTAAAGGAGACGGGTCAACATAACATCATATTCCATCCGCTGACGGGAATGTGCGTAATAAGGGAATCGCCAACTTCACCTCTCAAGTTGGGCTCGTGCAAGCAATCTGTCAACTGGATTTACACTCCCAGGAAGAACTTAATGCTGAAGAAGAAGAAGATGACTCGGCGTTACCTCCAGACAGGCGGACCAGGGAAGGCGGTAACAATCGGACTAAACCTAACGACGTGGGAGAGGATTTCGGCCAGCAGGATGCACTTGGCTACGAACGTAGGAGGAAAACGGGCATGTTTGGATGTCGAGGGGCAGCTGGAGTTGGTGGCGAGAGACTGTAAGTGCCTGAGTGGGGATGCTTCATGTGATCCGTCGAGCCAGTGGTTCATCCTGCTTAGCAGCACAAGGTTGTGGCGAAACCTCCGATCCAACTAAAAACCGTGGATTTGTACACATCCTTGTATTGTATGTTTAAGATATTGATAATAATAATAATAATACTATTATTATTATTAATATCGGAGTATTTCTTTTAGATTAGAATATTGGCCTTTGCTCCATATTCAATATTGTAGATCACGGAATAAGCTAAGATGAAAGACCATTAAGAAGTAAGCTAAAGTGTCACTACACTTTGTGGCTTTTATACTTAAATAGTACGATAAAATACAAGCACAAAGATAGAAGGGTGCTCCGGTGTCATCGGACGGACTTATTTGTAAAAAGTAGATTTATGCATGAACGGGGTTGCGCTTTAACTTCGGGTGGAACCGGGAAATGTTTGTAACGATAACATCGACATGTAGGGACCAACAAATATCAATTCATGTCATAAAACTGAAACCACCTTTGAATTTGCCCCACCCCTATTAAACTTATAAAATCAATCAAATACACTTTTACGGGGAATAAATGCCTCAAAATAGTAATGTCTTATATGTTTGTTTGATAATGTATTCATTTTTCGCTGAGTTTTATAAGATAAGGCATATGATATAATATATATTAGTATTATTCCACCATATGAAATATAGTTACTGTCATTTTCTAAACCCTATTACTTTATGTTATCTTTTGATAGGCTTTACATTCAGGTTATTACATCAATTTATATTGAATGTATATTATGCTGTTATTTTTTGTTGAATAAATTAATAATCGGATTAATTTCTTATTACTTTTATTAGTCATAAATAATTAAGGATATATATTTTTTTCAAAGGTTAACAAGAAAGAGTTTAAAATAAATAAATTTGGATAAAAATATCAAATAAAGTGAAAACTCATGTGAAATGTAGAATAAGATAGAAGAGATTGTTAGTCTGGGAGTCAAAATGATGTCGACGTGACACTCGCTTTTTTATGTCCAATATGAAGTTGCACTACGAAAAACCTTATCAAAAAACACAATGGGGCAAAACCATGCCAAGAGAAGAAGATTCAGGGACGGTGCGGATACGGTGACGAGGTATGGGGGGAAGGGTTTTATGAAATAAAAGTGGTGAAAGATGGATAACAACACAAAATTCGGTAAAAGGTGAATGATAGATTGAAAACAACTATGGCTCTTTATACACTACAGTGATAGAATAACTCGACAGACTCGCACGGTCCATGAATACTTGTACACCACTGTGAAAGGTGACGAGGGTGAGTGACGAATCAACAGATACATAAACACCACTACTAGAATGACACACTCAAACTCAATTACACTTGGAATCCACTAATAGAAGAAGACCGTTAAAAGATATATCTTTGAGTTTTCATCTTAGTTGACTTTCATTTTTCCTGCTCGATCAGTGGACTATGAGTAGGGTGATGACTCGTTGACCGGAGTTGGGTTGGGGGTGTATCAAGATGAGTCTCCCGGCATCATCAGAAGAATAGTAAAATACGTTCTCCTCTTCGTAACATTATTTCAGATATCATAATTTGCTTAAAATAATATTATTTGGTATCCTTTCAAATGTCGAAATAAACAAAACCCTTATAAATAAATTTACGAGATTATATGATGAACGAATTCATGAAGCATCAATATGGTCACTTTTGAAAAAATCATATATGAATTTTCTGACTTTAAAATATATTTGAATTTTGTGATATATATTTCATTTGGTCATTTTTTATATCATTTTTCGTTAATTAAGCGATAAATATATTGTTCATAGATAATGTAACCATGACATTATGAAAATGCAAACCGAATTATTTAAATGATAAAACAATCATATATATTACATTTAGTATGAAATACCATATAATTATTAGAATAAAATAATCTACAAAAACTGAATATGATATTTCAAGGCATAAATAGATCTTTCTTTATTTATATGACCTTATAATCATAAGACGATAATTATATTGTAATTCAAATAATTTCTATATCTTTGATATCAAATTCTATCTTTAGACATTTCATGGATTCAGAAAATTCGTTTGGAGTACTCATCAAGTTCAAGTCATCGACATATACTCAAATCATAACAAATTTAATTAGAAATATTGTTTTATATAGGGGATGATATTAACATCCATTGCAATAAGAAACATATGTTACATATGTCTAAATTATTTCCACAAAAATAGAGAGATCTTCAACGTTGAAAAAATTTATGTTGACAATTCTAATATGTTTTTGACAATTTGAATATTTCTAGCAATTTAAATTCACCAAAGACTTTTTTGTTTCGTAGAATAAGGCATACATATAATCTAATAATCAAACTTATAATATTTCATCAATGTTCAAATTGATCATCACAAAGTGATTATATACACAACGAGAGAAGTTATCTCCTCATCAATATAAAGTCTTTTATAGACTCAATTGACAATGAATTGTCTTTACATAATTTCAATTTAGTTGTAGGATGGCCTTTGAAATTTTCTGGGTGTTTGTTTGGAGTCTGGACTCGGTCTGTGGAGGTGTTCTGGACTGGAGCTGCCTCCCACCCGCTTCGGGGGGGGGGGGGGGGGGGGGGGGGGGGGTGGAGGATTTGCTTCCAGGGAAGGAGAAGGGGGATTATGGGGCGAAATCGAGATTATGGGGCGTGGAGAATCTTCCTTGTGCCGAACGCAGGGGAATGTTGATTTGTCGGTGCAGTCTGCAGATTGTGTTCCTTGGGCGTGGGGGGGGGGGTTGTTTTCTATTGTTATTCGGGGTTTCTGTGGCAGGTAGTCCCCAATCTCCTCCTTCCCGTCCTTGGCGTCCCGGGAATCAACTTCAGGAGATACCCATGAATTTGTGGGTTGTCCTTCTTCTCTCCTTTTTATTTGTCCAATATTAAGAGGCAGAGGGATGCCCTCGGTATTAGACTGTTGGTGAGAACAGGGGAACATTGCCTTGGACATCTCCTTATTTCCTACGGTGCCATCGTGGGTTGCCCAAATGTTCAGTGCCTTAGAGAATAAACAGTCGTGCATTGTTGTAATACCTCAAATAGTAATCTGGCGAAGTTTCATCGATCTAGACTGCGAATAAAGCGAACTGGTCGAAGTTCATATACCGGCACATAGGGCGCGACCTTGATCAGCATCCTTAACATGAGAAGAAGGATATCTCGCATTCCCTCAGATAAGAAATGAAACAACAATATCTGAAATGAAGTACTTGATTTCCTGCCTTTACTGGAGCTCAAATGTCTTCAACTAAGCACAAAGTTGGAGATGGAAAGCTAGGACCAGTATAATACAAATTTACCTAGAAATTCCCTAACTATGGCTTGGGCCGAACGCCCTGCCATTATAATTACGTTGAAATTCAAAAAAATCCAACTTAATTGACTACTTCGATGGCTCAGACAAGATGGATCCGACACTGCAGGATTACAATCTGTAAGCCCAAGCCACTGACCTGCACCAAAAGCAAACACCCAGATTAAAAGGCAATCCCACCAGACAAGAATCCCATAGCAAAACTACCCGATGATGCAGTCACAGAAGATCAAACAGCAGATGGCCTCGAAACTCAGAAGAAGCCGATTTTGCTGCAGCAACACCGATGCTTAGCGCAGCTGCAGTTTCCACATCAGCAGGCAGTTTGACGATGTCTGCCATTACTGCTGCTGCAGTGAGTTTCGGCCACCCAGATAGGCTGCAACAGCCACATCAACAACAGCATATACAGCAGCGACAGCAAGAACACCCTCACACGCAGTCGCAACTCCACTAGCAGCCGCGACCTTTCCGGCAAAGTCAGCAACCAAGGGTCTCCCAATCTCAGCAGCATCTGCAACAAATTCATCAGATACAGCCGTACTATCCTCAAACTAGCAGTCCCCTTTTGGCCAACAAAACAGTTTCACTCTGCATTGTGGTCTCGAGATAACCAGAACACAACACCTAACCCATTACAAACGCAGAAAAGCAGGGGAGGTCTGACAGATTGGATTCATCAATCCTTGCTGAACAGTGGGACCAATAAAAGGAGAAGTTGCAGAATCGTCACCTTGAATCCAATGGCGCCGGTAGCTTGTATGTTCAACCTGCAATCAAGGAACCAAACGTCTTAAAACAGGGCTTCACAAAGCATAAAAGCCTACCAAAATCGAGCCCAGCCGGAACCAAAGGAGGCCGGGTAAGATCAGAGAAAAAAAAAACAACCCAACCCACGAAAACCACAACAACACAGCCCGACCCAAAATGGAAGGCTGACCCAGTCAAAACCAATTGGCCGAACAATGAGAGCTGATCAAGCTCAGCCCGACCAATTCAACAAAATAAAGCCCAAATCATACCTAGTGGCCTAATGCCATCAACAAGCCCAAACCCAAGCAAAAAGGGCTGACCAAGCCCAAATCCAAATTAAAATCAAGCCTCCTTGTGAGTCCCGACAAAATCCCACAACGACAATTGCAGCATATCTCCCACAAGGACGCAGGACACCCACCGGCAGCACACCCAAAAGGACGTTGGTGGCACACTCACGAGGACGATGCAGGACAGCTGCAGACTGAAATTCGCCCCCTCAGCTCGGACGATGGCAGCCCCCCTAACGGTTTGTGCGGAGAAAGAGACAAAAGGGGAATTTCAGGACACCAAGGTGAGGAAAGAGGGAGGCGAGGATAAGAATAAAAAAGGACCTGAGAGCCGGGAGAGGGAGGGGGGTTCTTCATTCGGGGGCTCGGCAAAAATTTCTCTCTAAAGAAAAACCATCCTCCCCTTTTGCACAGCCCTTCCCCTCTTTTTGGATCAGCCGACCTCCACTCGCCTTCACCACCGAGGAGTTCAGCCGTCTTCGACGAATCCTAGCCAAGGTAAGAGCAACCAGACTCAACAAGAACTCCTTTAGTGGCCAACCCGAACGGAGGAGGAGCACAACATACCTCCAGATGGCGAAGATTCGGGCTTCCCAGGCACGGCGAGGACCCTGGCTTCCCAGACACGGCGAGGACTCCGGTTTCCCAGACTTGGCGAGGACCCTGGCTTCCCAAACATGGCGAGGATGCTGGCTTCCCAGACGCGGCGACGTCCTTAGTAAAAATCGGAGACAAATCTCCCCTTTATATGATTCAACCGTCTATTAGTTTCTCGGCTCCTCGTGAGGAGCCCTCCTGTTGCTTTGATCCGTTTTTCTTCATGTGCAGGTAAACAACTCGAAGACGGCGACACTCTGTTCTTCCGGGCTGCACCAGCACTCCTGCAGCAGCGCACCAGTGACTCCCAGAAGCTCTAGGACAGCTGCAAACGCCCCAAGGATCATCGGCGGTTTCGGCCCACCACTCAGTGGAGGACGCTAACTCTACCTCCACTTGCCCAGACCCGGCTGCGACCAGCTCCTCAGCGCCTCCTGAAACCTGCCGCAAACCCAACGACCAGACTTACCTCCCCGACGTTCCTGAAGTTGGCAGCAACGAGTCCATTTGCTCTGTCGTCTCCGGGATCTACGGTAGTGTTCCACACAATGGAGATTCCCAGCCGGCGTCTCCGCAACCCGAGCACCAAGCTCAGCCCCAAGGCGGCTCCCCATCTCAGCTCTCCTGTTCTCCCGAAGCTAACCGTAACGACCATCCTCTCATTGACGCCCTGATTTCAACGACGACCGTCCTCTCCCTGACATCCAGCGTACGTCACTCCCCTTCGCCTCCTCCGGCGCAGCCCACTCAACCCCTTGGTGTCCTCCTCCGGCGCACCCCTGCTCCCCGCATCCAAAGCAGTGCAGCGGCATCCTGACCCACGACAACTCCAGCGCCTCTCTGATCCAAGACGGCCCCCCCTCGCCAGCGGACAGACCAGAAAAGCGGGCCCTCCTCCGCGACATCCATGCCCGCGAGCTCCCCTTTTCATGATGTCCCGGAGTCCCACAGAGACGCGCCCCAGCTGTGATAATCTTCCTCGCCGAGCCCGTTCACGCTGCCGCCGCCCTTGCCTTTCACCGAGCTCTCTGCCGCCGCCTCAGCCCTTCTCCAACCCAGATCTGTCACTTCCCCGTAACCCATCCAAATCCAGCCACAATCCGGCTTCTCTTCAACGCCAACGACCTGGGTCCGGCCACAACAGCCCCTCCCACGTCTGCAGCCTCCTACTCCAGCGACCCAGCTCAACCCTTGACGCCTCTCAAGCAGCCGTTGCCACCAACTTCGTCTCTCAAGGAGTTAGCCTCGGCGACGAAGTTCCCCCGGAGCGACCCTGGTCTCGGACTTCTTTACCAGCGAAATTGGCGAGGCTCCCCTTCAGATACCACGAACAACCCCGACATTTACAAGATTTTATTTTAGGAACAACAATGCTGCAGCTTCGAGGGCTTCCTGAAGAAAAGAGCACATGGGTCACTGCTACAGGTCACGGGATTCCAATAAAAAAAGGGTAATAAATCTATTGCCTTTAATCTTGACTTCATTAACCGTGAGTTTTAGTTCAATTATTTGATGAATTAGTCTGTTAAAAGTTTAATTATCTTCTTTTGACAATTATAATTTGTTTTATTTAAAATTTATAATTGAATCTGAGCATACCAAACTACCCTTTTCTAAGATATTATTTTACTGTTTTAGGACTTTACATTTTCGCTTAAATTTATTGTATTTTTATCTATATGCATCACTAACATTCATCTCCTTTGTTTTGCATGAAAAACATGGTGAGACGTCGCGGACATTTTTATAATACATGGTGATTAAGCATATTCGATCAAAACGGTAAGACAAGCATTACTCTTCTCAATTTAATCGAATTTTCATCCGAATTCGACGATACTAACCTCCACTTCTTTATTTTTCTTCACATGTACATCGAGTTATTAATCTCGGAAGGTCGACCCCAAATTTCGAAGATTAACTCGAAGGCGCGTGTATCAAACCGCGTGGATCCACCCCGGCCTAAAAAACCGTGGGCTCGAAGATTTAAAGCGGCCCCAACCTTCAATCAAAGGTACAAAGGGGAGGTGCGGGCCTCCCCGAATTTTATTTAAGACCCACTTGTGACGGATTGCGGGCCCAAGTGTATAGGCCCGCAATCACCGCCCTTCCCCGCTCTTTTGATCTAAATAATTGCTTGTGATTGCGTGCTTGCTTAGGCTCTAGGATTAATGTCGCATGCTTGTTTTAATCAAACCAACCTAAAGTCGGGTCCAACACCCGTTAAAACATCGATAAGAGTCCGGCTACTCCCGGATCGGGCCCAATACCCGTCAATCAAAAGTTAAATTTTTTGGACAAATCGCCACCCTTTTCGCATGTTTTAAAAATATAAAGGTTAGTAAATAGGAATCCCAGAACCCGAACTCTGATTTTTCCGACTTAAATCACACCATTTTTAAACTAAGTCGGTGGCGACTCCGAACAAGTTTTCTAAAGTTAAACTAAACCACACTACCCTTTTTTCGGAGCCATTTGGGGTGAGGTAACGGCTACTCGAGCCGCTCCTTGAGCCTTCCCCAAAATTCGCGAGCGAGGCCTTACGCATCTTTTTGCTCGCCACCTTCAAGGAACTGGAGATGGTTAGCGAAACGTCCTGCAGACCCGTTCGCGAATCAAGGGAAGGCCCAACCCCGGGTCCTCTTTCCGCAGCGTCCGGCGTTCGAGCCGTAACGTCGACCGGACTGGGCCTCGGGGAGAGCGGGCCCGGATCCTCGGGTTGCCTGAACCGCCATCGCGCGTGCTAGGCCGAAGGGCGCGCATACAATTGTGTAGCCGCGACGAGTTCGAACATTCTTCCTTAGTTGTCGTGGACAATGGGATAGCAGAAGTATTTGGAGAACTATGATTGGGATAGCCGCGACGAGTTCGAGCATATACATCGAGCATAGAGGCACGACTTCGCCTTCGCCTTCCTTATGACTCTTTCCTTGTGAAATTGGATTTGGTTGATCGTAGGATTGTCGGGGAGAGGGGCCACTTCATAATCATCCTCCACTGCTTCCCACAAGTCATTACCTTCCAAGAAAGCGTTCATCTTCACTACCCAAGCTTGATAATTTTCTCCATCGAACAAGGGTGGCATCGTAGAAGAAAAACCGCTTCTGCTTGCTTTCATCTCCTTCTGTTAGACAGAAACAACCTTCCAAAAATTTCACAAGACTTCCACAGCTCCCGAAAGATCACTAAGGGCTCTGATGCCAATTGTAGGTTCTCACGTTATGGAAACAATCCTGTATCAATAGCAAAAACTACAACAGAAGCAAAACAGAGAACAACAGAACCTTCTGCAGACGCTAGCTTCTGTAGCGCAGACGCTAGCTTCTGTAGCGCAGATGCTTCTACAGATGAAGCTCGAAATGAAACTCTCACAACACAAACAACACTTTGAGCAAAAGCTCTTTTCTGGATTTTTTATCGATAGATTGATAGAGAAACAATTACATCACGAAACTTAAATAGACAAAATAAAAGGAAATGAAAAGACAACAAGGCAAATGAAAGGACACCACTTAGACTTAATTTCAAACCCCACTAACATCATTAAAGTGCCCATTAACTTTCTCATTAATCTCCACTAGCCTTGATCCAATCCAACAAACTTCAGCCAAATCACAAAGAATTATTGAAGATACATGATTTGGGTGGGTATACAGGAAAAGAAAGGGCAGGACTGATATGTTATGTGAGCACTGTAGTTGAAAAGGGCATACCAAGTAGTGGTGTTATCATATCATTATATTCCCTAATAATGCCAGTACTATGACTGTGGGAGGAAGGTTTCACCAGGTAGGACAACCCTCATGAGCAGGAGTAAGGTGTTTTCTCAGCCAAGTAAATGTGATAGGCAATTAACGGGAAGACGTACTAGCAAGAGGTTAATAAATTAATGACTAGTAAGCTTGCTTTGTATAGTAAGCTTTGTCTTGTTTACTGAAAAGCATAGTGTTTCATGTATGACTTACAAGAGTGGATGGCAGTTGGTCTAGCTAAAAAAGGATGACTTGTGTGTGATGGAGGAGATTAAGAGTACAACCATGCACAAAGCTGATTATTCTCAAGATAGTTTCTTTCTGACTACTTGTAATAAGGATGTTCTTAGTAACAATATTCTTATTAAGTACATTTTGATGCATTTGATCTCTGGCATCTCGGGTGAAGTCATGCCCCTTTGGAGAAAATAAAAGCTTTGAATCAGATGGATTCTTCCATACTTGTTAAAAAGGACAAAGTATATATCACATATCATGAATCAAAACCGAAAGGGTTGGTGTATACAATGAGTACGACTCAAAGTGATTTCCCCTTTGATCTCATTCATGTTGACATTTGGGGCCTTACTGACAGGAAGCAATAGGTGGATTTCGATATTTTCTGACTATAGTTGATGATCATACTAGAAGAATAGGTATACCTTATAAGATTTAAGTCAGAAGCACAAGCTTGCATTAAACAATTCTATCATTTTGATAGGATTGTTAAGATCCTTAGATCAAATATTGGAATAAATTTTTTTTGACATACTTCCATAGTGAAAATGGCACTCTTCTTCAAGTGAGTTGTGTAGAGACACCCCAACAAAATGGGATAGTAGAAAGGAAACATCGGCATCTTCTTCATACTTCAAAAGCTTTGTTATTTCAGGCTGACTTACCTCTTAAATTTTGAGGATATGTAGTTCTTACTGATACATATATCATTCATAGGCTTCATTCCAAAGTTTTACACTATAAAACTCTTTATGAAGTTTTATTTCATAAAATTCGTTCTCTTCGTAACATGAAAGTTTTTTGCTCTTTTTGCTATGTTAGTACCATTTCCAAGCACAAAAAGATATTTGAAAAAATGGCTGAGAAATTTGTTGGCTGTTCTTTGAATTCTATAGGATATTTTGTCTATACAATTTGTTGGTTGTTCTTTACAAATTGTTTGCAAGCAGCTACCTGATTTTGTGCAATCTAAGTTAGAATACTCCTTGTTTGTTAAAGACACTAACGAAGGTTTTGTGGTTGTCTTGGTGGATGTGGACAACATAGCAGTGGTTGGATCGAATTAAAGGATGATTGAAGATTTTGCAAAAGCATTTACAGTAACATTTCAAAGTGTGAAATCCAGGAGATCTAAGGTATATTCTTGGATTAGAAATTGTCTGTTCTAGTCTTGGCAATTACTTATCTCCAAGAGGATACACATTAAGGCTTTTGAGAGATGTGGGCAAGTTGGCAGTAAAGCCAAGCCCTGTCCCAATGCAACCAAATCAAAATTTAGTATAAAGAGTTACTTTTGATATGGTGGATGTGAGATCATATTGACAGCTAGTTGGAAAACCCATATATTTTGGTATCACAAGGCCATATATTACGTATTCAATACATATTCTGGATCAATTCATGGATTGTTCTACAAAGGAACATTGGGAAGTGGCTGTTTTGTTTTAAGATATCACAAAGCTAATGTGTATTGTTCTCCAGCAAGAATGAGGTCAAGTTGGAGGCATACGTAGACAGTAATTGGGCCGGTTGTTTGGAGACAAGAAGATGCGTATTCATAGGGGGTTCTATAGTGAGCTGGAAATCTAGAAAGCAAACAAACGTCTCATGAAGTTCTACTCAAGCAGAATACGGTGCTATAGCAGTTACAAACTGCAGAAATTGTATGGGTTCCTGCTGTGTTAAAGGATTCATGTGTTCAATCATTGAACCCATTGAGGTTGTATTATGATAATAAGTAAGTTATTTACTTGAGTAAGAATATGTATACCATGAAAGGACCAAACACTTAGAGATCGATATACATTTTATGAGGGAGAAAGTGGTTGCATGAGAAATTCAAGTCATTCATGTCCCAATACACTTGAAGATAGCAGAATTGCTGACTAAGGCGCTACACCCGATGAGATTGAAATTTCTTGTTGATAAAATGGGATTATTAGATATGCATAGTTCTCATCTTGAAGGGGAGTGTCAACAGAAGAATATTATGTTGATAGACTTGAAGTCACAGACAGAGAAACCATTGCAATGGAGTCAACAAGTTCACAAGTTAGGCTTCGTCAGTTAATAGGTTTTGAGCTTATGTGCGATGAATTGGCCAATAGGGGTTCGGTGAATGTAAATTAAAAAAGGTGCACGTATGTAACAAACATGTGATTGATTTTTTGCAGAGTAATCGAGGGCTTTCGCCCAGGATCGGGAGTTCTGTCTTCTCCGGTGTGGAAGTTCCGCTTGCAACACCGACTTGCATGCTTTATGCCAATGTTGATTATTTTGATATAATGAAAGCTTCTCTTATGAAGTCGAAAGCCCCCTTGAACTGATTAGCACGATTCCACATCCATTAATTCTATGTGAATATTAATTACTTTTTTTATATAGTAGTAAGTCGTGGTGGTCTCCCTCCATTTCTTTTTTATTTTTTTCTTTTTGGCTTCCGTACATGGAAAACGAAGATAGATTTTACTCCATAAATGGTTAAAAGAGGCAACCAAATCCACGTAATACCGATAAAATTATTATTATTTAAAAAAAAATGGTTATGAAGATCAAGAGACTTCATAGGCAGTTCCCGGAGGGTGGGATACGAGAGTTGCACGTGCATTGAAAACTAAACATAGACGATACTTACCTTCTTCATATTACCATAACATACGTGTTCTGTTCATGCAACAATTTTCCCTCCCGTCGCCAACAAATCCGGGTGTCCACCCCATTCTAAAAACAGCGAATTCCCCGACTTAGTCTTCCTCACGCTCTCCTCAATTTTTTACGCGTTCCCAGGATTTCCCCATTCGTGGTTCTTTTCTTTCCTTTGCGTTTCTTTCTTACGAGATCCAAGAAGGTGTTATTATGATGATGATCGGGTTGATGCTCAAATGTTGATTCCAAATTGATCGCATTCCTAGAAGATGTCATCCCTTACTAGCCAGCCCTCCAAGAAGGCCATCCGCAGCCCCGGAGGGTCGACCAACTCCCAGGGCGGCGGTGGTGGCGGCGGCAGCCGTGGATCCACTGGCCAGACCGTTAAGTTTGCCCGCCGTACGTCGAGCGGCCGCTATGTCAGCCTCTCCAGGGAGGACCTCGACTTGTCCGGGGAACTGTCCGGGGATTACATGAATTACACAGTTCACATCCCTTCGACCCCCGACAATCAGCCAATGGAATCTTCGGTGGCTGCCAAGGCTGAGGAGCAGTACGTTTCGAACTCGCTCTTCACGGGCGGGTTCAATAGCGTAACCCGGGCACACCTCATGGATAAGGTGATTGATTCCGAGGTAAACCACCCCCAGATGGCTGGATCGAAGGGGTCCCGGTGCGGGATGCCCGCTTGTGATGGCAAGGTCATGACCGATGAACGGGGGGAGGACATCCATCCGTGTGACTGCAGGTTGGTTGGTTGTATATCACCATAATACGTAGCTTCACCCTAAATGAGATGGATATGGTTAATCAATTGGAGTGGGAGATGTACGGTCGTAGTTGTTGCGGGACATGCGGCTTGACTTGATTCGATCACGATGATCAACATGGATTAAATTTCTGTAGGAAACCTTTTTGCGATGTTAAGCTAATTATGGTGCCCATTAAACGATGATAATAATGACGTACTGCTCCGTGCGTTTTTGTTAGGTTCAAGATTTGCAGAGACTGCTTCTTAGATGCCCAAAAGGACAGGGGTCTATGTCCAGGCTGCAAGGAGCTGTACAAGTCCGCGGACTACGACGACGATGTTGATTATTCCAGTGGGGCGCTGCCCCTACCTCCTCCCGGAAAAGGCGACAACAACATGACGATGACGAAGAGGAACCAAGGAGGGGACTTCGACCACAACCGATGGCTGTTTGAGACTAAAGGCACGTATGGGTATGGGAGCGCATATTGGCCACAGGAAGACATATATGGCAATGGGGGCGATGATGGTATGCAAGGAGGTGCGATGGATGGGACGGAAAAACCTTGGAAGCCGCTCAGTCGGATAATCCCCGTTCCTGCAGCGATTATAAGTCCATACAGGCGAGTGAGTTAGATCGAGTTCATTCATCAGGTTGGGGGTTCGGCAATTCAATTTCATTATAGTCAACGTTTGTTTTTCTGCTGTTGTTTTTCAGATTGCTGATTTTGGTAAGGCTAGTGGTCTTATGCTTCTTCCTGGCATGGAGAGTTATGCATCCAAATATCGACGCGGTCTGGTTATGGCTAATGTCAGTAGTATGCGAAATCTGGTTTGCATTCTCATGGATCCTTGATCAGATCCCAAAGCTCTGCCCGGTCACCCGTTCAACTGACCTCCAGGCCCTCCATGACAAGTTTGACCAGCCATCACCCTCAAATCCAGCAGGCCGGTCTGATCTCCCTGGCATAGACCTTTTTGTCTCAACGGCCGATCCCGAGAAGGAGCCTCCGCTCGTCACTGCCAACACGATCCTCTCGATCTTGGCCGTTGACTACCCAGTTGAGAAGGTGTCCTGTTATGTATCAGATGATGGGGGTGCCCTCCTCACCTTCGAGGCGATGGCCGAGGCAGCTAGTTTTGCTGATTTGTGGGTCCCCTTCTGCCGGAAGCACAACATCGAGCCAAGGAATCCAGAGACATACTTCAACATGAAGTCGGACCCAACGAAGAACAAAAGCCGGCCAGACTTTGTAAAGGACAGGAGGAAAATAAAGAGGGAGTATGACGAGTTCAAGGTGAGGATCAATGCACTTCCTGACTCTATCAGGAGGAGATCGGATGCATTCAATGCAAGGGAGGAGATGAAGATGTTGAAGCACATGAGAGAAAACGGCGGCGACCCCCTTGAACCAGTTAAGGTGCCTAAGGCGACATGGATGGCCGATGGAACACATTGGCCTGGCACTTGGACTTTCGGGGCACCCGAGCATTCTAAAGGCGACCACGCTGGAATTCTCCAGGTACATTACATCATTCAGTGACGCTTAACAGTCGCATGATTTCGACAAAGATCAAGGGATTTTTCTCCTGCTTTCAGGTTATGCTGAAGCCACCGAGCTACGATCCTCTCTTGGGAAATGCAGATGACAAACTCGTCGACTTCACTGATGTGGATACCCGTCTCCCGATGTTTGTCTACATGTCGCGTGAAAAACGGCCGGGATATGATCATAACAAGAAAGCTGGGGCAATGAACGCCCTTGTTCGATCCTCAGCTGTCCTGTCAAATGGCCCGTTCATTCTCAACCTGGACTGCGATCACTACTTCTACAACTGCAAGGCTATCCGCGAAGGGATGTGCTTCATGATGGATCGCGGAGGCGAAGACATCTGCTACATCCAATTCCCTCAGAGATTCGAAGGGATCGATCCGTCTGATCGCTATGCTAATCGTAATACAGTGTTTTTCGATGGTAACATGAGAGCCCTCGATGGTTTACAGGTGCCTCCGGGTCCATTTCCTTCTATTATATGACCTCCATTTCTCTCCTAATACTCACTGGTTGTTCCTCCTATTTCAGGGGCCGGTTTATGTCGGCACGGGCTGCATGTTCCGGCGATTTGCATTATATGGATTCGATCCTCCAAATACTAACAAAGCTCCAGTGAAGATGGACTCCGAAACACAAGCCTTAAATGCAACTGAATTTGATGCTGACCTTGACATCAATTTGTTGCCAAAACGGTTCGGTAATTCAACCATGCTGGCAGAGTCCATCCCGATTTGTGAGTTCCAAGCCCGTCCCTTAGCGGATCATCCAGCTGTGAAGTATGGAAGGCCACCTGGTGCACTACGTGTTCCACGAGAACCACTTGATGCTGCTACTGTTGCCGAAGCGGTTTCAGTGATCTCTTGCTGGTACTGATCCTTGTAATCTTCGCTAAAGTTTAGTACATGGATTAATTTTTCCATTATCGGTAACAGGTACGAGGACAAGACTGAGTGGGGCGATCGGGTCGGCTGGATCTACGGATCAGTGACAGAGGACGTGGTCACTGGATACCGGATGCACAACCGTGGGTGGCGATCAGTGTACTGTGTGACCAAACGAGACGCGTTCCGTGGGTCGGCCCCTATCAATCTCACCGACAGGCTCCACCAGGTCCTAAGATGGGCCACGGGCTCAGTCGAGATTTTCTTCTCCCGCAACAATGCGTTGCTCGGGTCTAAGCGGATCATGTTTCTCCAACGACTGTTCTACGTCAATGTCGGGGTATACCCATTCACGTCCATCTTCCTCATCGTGTATTGCTTCCTCCCTGCACTCTCGCTCTTCTCGGGGAGATTCATCGTGGAGACGGTGAGCGTCACGTTCCTAGTCTACCTCCTGACCATAACCTTCTGCCTCATCGGGCTTGCCATCCTGGAGGTGAAGTGGTCAGGGATCTCGCTCGAAGAATGGTGGAGGAACGAGCAGTTCTGGCTAATATCAGGGACGAGCGCACATCTCGCGGCAGTTGTGCAGGGACTTCTAAAGGTAATAGCAGGGATTGAGATCTCGTTCACCCTGACGTCAAAATCCGCAGCAGAGGACGAGGAGGACATATTCGCGGACCTCTACCTGGTGAAATGGACCTCACTGATGATCCCTCCCATTGTCATTGCGATGGTGAACATAATCGCAATAGCATTCGCGTTCTCCCGGACCATATACAGCACGGTGCCACAGTGGAGCAAGCTGGTGGGAGGGACCTTCTTCAGCTTCTGGGTGTTGGCCCATCTCTACCCATTTGCAAAAGGGTTGATGGGGAGAAGAGGGAAGACACCCACCATTGTTTTTGTCTGGTCTGGGCTCATTGCAATCATCATCTCTTTGCTGTGGATTGCGATTAATCCACCGGAAGGAGGATCTACAGACCCGACTGGTGGTGGGTTCCAATTCCCATGATGAATGATAGGAAGGATGATTTGCAGGGTGATGATATACAGACATTTTTGTTTTCGTTACTTTTTGACAGTCTTTTCTTGTTCTTATGTTGCCTGGATCAGCTGTAGCAATAACAACAGACAAGATATGATCTTTAGCATTAGATTCGGGGACGACATGTTGAATTGAATATGTAGAGTGAAGCCATTCATTCATCAGTGTTTCGAGCAATATGAGAATGCTTTATGATGAAACTACTGTAAGTTGCTGCCAATGCAGCAAATCCAGAAAAGGTGTGCTTGAGGTTCAAACAGAACCGAAACATTTAACAGAATAAAAATGGGGAACAAAGCTTGGTTGACTACCATATCCAGGAACTAAAACTTGACATTCAAACTAATGTACAGGATTTTGGTCAGGTGAATTTCTAATCACACCGGACTATCTTCCTACCTAGTTTTAAAAGGAGTCTGAGCAACACATTTTTTCCGCAGCATTGAGCAGTTAGCGTCTCTTCTCCAATCATCTTCCCCCCGCACTCAGATCATCACACAAGACCGCCATGGAAGCCGGCTGAGTCTAGGAGTATTGCCTTAATTTGTTCTGGAACGACATCTTGGCCTTCCCTACATTGCTGCAGAAATAACAACCAAGATAATAAGGTATGATTACAGGGGTCATCCCAGAGTAATTCGCCTAGTGCAGACTAGTAAATTGCAGCATGTTGAATGGATTTCTATGATAAGGTGGACTCAAAGCATTGAGACACTCCGAAAAAAGATCACAAGACTTACCTCTGCTCGGAAAACGTCCAAAGCAAATCCATTGAAGGAGCTATTGACCGCTTGTTGAACGTCCAACCCGAGGTTGTCCAGTGCCCTCATAGTAGATAGCCTGGCCTGCGCACGCATTTGTGATAATATGTCATAATAGCATGGTATTGTACAAGATTTGTGTTAAAAAAATGCCATTCACGCCAGGCGACAATTTGAAATAGCAATGCAATGTACCAGGCCCCGTTTTCCTAGAAACGGTTTGCATCTTTAGAAACGCAAAAACTGAGGATGGAAGCGTGATCTTGCACCTCGAATTAAAAAAAAAAAAGGGAAACAGAAGGACAGACATTGATAAGGAGAAACGAGTGTTACCCTCGCAGGCTGCCCCTTGGGACTCGGCAATGAACTCGGATACAGTTCTTCCTTCAGAAACTATATTTCTCGTGATGGCACATGTCGAACACCTGTCAACTGTCCCATAACTCCGTCTTCCATCTTAAGTTGAATTGTTCCCACTCCCACAACTGTAAACTTGTGATCATTCCCTAAGTGCACTTCTCCACTTTTCGTGGAACAACATGCGGTAAAACATTGCTTTACGAGGATTCATGTGAAAAGTATTCTCCGAGTCAATAATTCAATTCTTATTTGATGATATTTCTGACTCGATTTTTACGGCCTACACTTTGCTAGCCACGATAAATTCTATGGGATTACTATAAATCTTACACGCAAGAACATTTGGTGATGCTTGCAACCATTCATCCTGTCTTGTCAGAATTTTGTCGTTCTTCTGTATGTGTCCTTTTTACTGCAGCACAACTCTTGCTTACTGTTACTTGCTATATTATAAGTGATCGTTCTTCAACTGTCAACTCTTTGTAAATCAAATCATTACATAAAAATGGAGATCTTACATGATCCACTGTGATACCGTTTCTCCCGTGTAAGAACGCGTCCATAAAGTTTTAATATGAAATAGAGAGTAAACATAACAGCAGGATCACCTGGAACTCCTCACCGATCTTGTCATTTTGAACATGAATAATATTTGTCCGAGAAGAATTTTATCATTCAGAGTCCGTATAGACTCTCCAGCTTTGACCCAATCATTATCGATTCCTTGAGAACGTGTACTAGATCCTCATTAAATAGACGGCTGAATTGTCGCAATTGCTCTAGCATCCCTCCCACTAGTTGGACGTTAACTTTGAAGTGCTCTTCGACTCATCTGCAAGAGCTTTCTCCAATTCCTTATAGGTACTTGAGAGAACTAGTCAACTATGCGTGGAAACATAGAATAAAAGGAAATTAGTATTATAATAAATGATTCGTTGAGTGTGTAATGCATAAAACCTTGAGGTAAAGATTTGACAGTTTTTATGAACAAACCTGAATGAAAATATAGATTATGGATGTTGCACTTTCCATATAAATCCATTGGGTCGATGCATTTGTAATCTCATTACATTATGTTATTTTACATTTTGATAACTTAGGGTAATCAATATGTTGACATTTTGAGAATATTTTAAAAATCTTAACATATTTCAAATGTTCAATGTCAAATTAAACTATGGATTTAATTTCATAGATAATTATTTGAAAAAAATATTTTAGTTCTCTAAAAGGCTTCATTCGGATGAAAAAATGCTAATTCAACGTAGTGCGACCACTATTCATATGAAAAGATATCTTGTTCAACGTGAATAATGTATCTTTCGTTGCATTTACACCAACAGCAATAACTTGAGGGTTGTGTCTTTGAACTCCTACAAGGTGTATGGAGTGGAACAATCGGGATTGCACAAATTATTTTTCCCTAGTGTGACATTTACTTTGCTTTGGCGATCACCATTTTATTCTCAAGTTATTCCGAAGAAAGCAATTAACACCCCAAAATCAAATTTTCGTGATGAAAATAAAAATTTTAATGAAAGTGAATTATTCTATAACAATTACACGATATTTTATGATTCATATACCATCACCCTTAAATTGTAACCTTTTTCAACCATTTTTTGAAAAGAAAATCTCTCCTCATAAAGGAATAATTTTTACTCTTTTCAAAAATCAAAATCTATTTTTGATTTTATTTTTTCATTTGTTTCTAAATCTTACTTGAATTAAATATTATGATTAAAAATTTAAATAATTAATATCCACACCACACAACACGATTTAAAGCCAAATCAAGTTAGCTTAATTCGACAAGATATGTATTCAAATTCGATTTTAAATTAACAGACATTTATAAAATGTGTAATCCTTCAATTAGTAACAAAATACTATGTCAAGTTTGACATATTTTATATTAAATATAATTTAACACTAACTGAAAAAAAAAATATTTTTTGAATAATTTCTATTTACCAATTTGTTTTCATAGTTTGTATTCTTTTTATTGATTTTATATTATCTTGTTTAGAATTTATAAATAAGTGCTAAAAATTTGATTTTTAAATATTTATGAACATTTTTAATTAAATATTCCATTATTTTTTTCTTTTAGCCATTTATTCGATTACATTTTTAGATTTTTGGATTTAAAAAAACCCCGCCTTTAAGATAAGATTACTATTTATCTTGGCATCTTTTGATTTTGTGTAATATGAATGGTATCATCATTGAAAAAGATATACAATTATAAATAATTGGCTGATAAAAATATAATAAGCAAAGTAATATGATATTTTATCATAATTTTTAAATGGATAAAATAGAATAATGTACAGGGTTGTGCGCTTCACCAATGAAGCGTTTCCGCCAAACAACCTAGAACTTTACCTTTATGTTGGTCCGATTTGAATTTTTAGAACTTTAAAACCTACCTGATCAATGTAAGAACCAACATAAAATCATATATATAGTAGTTCCAAGCATAAAATCAAAATGAAATTTAAAAAAAAAAAGAACAAATAATATTGTCTAACTTTTATACTAAATGTAATTCAACAAACTGTTCAAACAAATAAAAATAATAACAATAGTTTATAAACACTTGAACTAATTCCTGAAATAAGAAACGAAAACCTGACATGTCACCTCTAGTAATACGTTCATTAATATCGATCATCTTTCTTTGCTTTTCTCTTTCGGTTGCTTTGAAAATTCTTATGACGACATAGTCTGGGAAACTAGTTTGTTGATGAGCGGATCGGGTCATTCTCAGAGGAGAATAATACGAAATCGAACCATCCTACAGGGTATCGTCGAGAAACGTAAACCATGTTCACATTGTAATCTTGCTCCGACTCTGCCTGTCGCTACAATGGCGGGAATCGCTCCACGCCAATGATCGCCACAGAGTGAGATTACCTTTTCTTTAGATGAGTAAGAGTGTTTCGGGTTCATAAAATTAATAAATCAACACCCTGATCCAGTGAACCGCGGCAAGGGAATCTTCAAGCAGTCACTCTTCGGAAGAGCTTGTTCCATACCAATTCTTTCAAGCTCAACATTCGGTTCCCCCTTCTGCGAACCTCCTCCAAACCAACCCGGGGACATACAAGGCAGTCCTGGAGTACCTTGTTTTCTGCCTTCAATAGCTTAACCTCTATCTGCAACACTCTTATGATCTCCCTCTTCTCCTCGTTCCTCCTTGCCAGCTCCTCCTGCTGCCTTTTGCATTCCCCCAGTAGCTCTGCCATCTGTACTGTCATATCATCCCATCTCCACCCTTCCTCCTCGATCTCCCCTTTGGACGACTCGTGGCCCTGGAATGAACCGGTCTCGTCGATAGGTTTGCAGGGCAGACTGATGTCCAAGTTGTCGGGCTCCGGGTCCTCAACGCCGGACACAGGTGATGAGTCAGATCCAGTGTCAGGATCAGGATCGGAATCATTTGACCCCTGCTTCTCGTCTGACAAGTTCCTAAGGCAGACCAATTCGGTCATCAAGTGATCATGATCCTGTGCCAGCCAAGTGTAGGATCTCATCATCTCATCGAGCAATCCTATGACTTCATACTTCCTCGCACGAACGATTTCATACTTCCTCTCATCATCTTTATCTCCACCCCCTTCCAGTTTTGCTGTAATTGCGCTCACCTTCCTCTCAAAATCTGCTAATGCTCAACAGAATCAAAAATTCAAATATCAAACACAGACACCAATTAATAACATCACTCCAAACTAAAACGGGGGAAAGACAGAAGGGAATAAGGAGTATATCGGACCGAACAGCACATCATTGAGCCATTTCGACGATACCGCCGGTTCACGGGCACCAGTCAGGCTCGCTGCCATGGAAGTGGGGATTGGGTCTGGTGGGTGACAAAGGAATCTGAAGATTGTTCTTTACCTAGAGAGAAAATGCAAAACAATAAGAGCAAGTTAAGAATATTTGGAGTCTTAACGTTGAATTCATCGATAAGAAAGGAAACTTTGTTCTTGACAAATCATGACCAATTTTATTTTGAATGCGGTGGAATTATAATTGCATTGCATTTGTTATCGTTCGGTTAAGTCATTTATATCTAAATCTTCAATATTTTGTTACTTAGGATTTTAATTGTTCTTTCTTTACAATTTGTTTTCAAAGTTCCATTTTGCAAAAGTTACGATGTTAAAATTAAGTTACGCATCCATATCATATTTTGCCTCCTTATTTTTTTTTTTAAAAAAAAAAAGAAATATTTTAGAAATATCGTGATTTAAAATTCCATATCAGATGCATAATAAATTTGATGTGCGAAACCGGTCTAAATATACGTTGAACGTAATAATTGGCTGTAAATGGGAATATGATCTCTCCATCCTACTTTTGGAAATAAACTTATGCAATTATTTCGTTTGTCAACGTTCATTTTCTTGGATTTAAACATCATAAATACACTGACCATATGTGGCTTTGTTCTGTTGGGTGAAATTGACCTTTTATTCTAGCTTGAATTAAGAAATAAAAATAAAGAAGAACAAAAGACGCCGAGGCACTTCTATAAGATTACGGGAGCTGAATCAATTTAATTAGATCTGACCATGAAAATAATAATCGCTAAATTAGCTAACGTATCATGTATTATACATGTTTTTTTTTTTACATATTCCAATATTTACGTTGGAAATCAAAATGTGGGAAAAAATAAAAAAACAAAGAACACACGTAGCTTTACGTGGTTTAGTCAATAGCACGTACATGGAGAAATACCGCTCAAAGTTTATTAACAAAAAAAAAAAACGTCAATAGAGTTGACTCTTTAGAAACTATTGATCCCTATAAAATTTAGCAACTCAATCCTTAGTTTTAAACGAAAAATCTTATTACATAATATCTCATTAATCTCTCATGTGATTGGAGTACATAATACCATAACAAATCTCCGGCTTGACTCGAAATATTACATGTATCATATATCCATGTCGTCTCGTCACTCCCAATAAAATCGCTTGGCAACTAACCACATTGAGCTAAGTTCATGGAATTCTTGAACTTCCATACTAACACGTAAGATATTCCTTAATTGTATTACGGACGAGTGAGTAAATGACAAAGAGAAAACTTAAAACAGAATTCTTAAATTGAATTCTCAGAAGAAAGTGAAACCCAAAGTCGTACCATTTTTCGATATTTTGACATTAATGATTAAAGGAAATAAAAAAAGAAATTACGAAGTTGAGATAGGACCGATTGGTCTATGACGTCAGCAAGAACGTCCTCACCTGGAAACGGGCGGTCAACCCCTGGGGGGGGGGGGGTATTAAACCCGTCAATAAGTAGAAACTAAAGGGGCAAAAGTACACCCACCGTAAGCATCACGCGAGGGTTTGACCACCTACAGCTCCTCTGGCCGTCTCTTCCTCTTCTTAACAAAAAAATACAGACCCCGGATCCATTTGTCGATTCCTCCCTCACCAACTCCAGAGGAGGAGGAGAAGGAAGGCGGCGTCTCCTAAGCTTCCTACCTACACCAGATGGCCCCTTTCGATACTGCCGCAACCGCCGGGGCCTGCGGCGGCTCCGCCTCCCCTCTTCTGCCGTCCTTCCTCTACTCCCCGACCGCCGCGAAGTCGACTCTCCTCCAGAAGGCGTTGATCGGGAATGCCAGATCCGCTCCCGAGCTGGTTATCCCGGCCCCTAGTGAAGGTCAGAAGAAGATCGCCATGTACTCGCCTGAGTACTACGCTGCCTGCACTTTCGGAGGAATCCTCAGCTGCGGTCTCACTCACATGGCCGTTACCCCCCTCGACCTCGTCAAGTGTAATATGCAGGTGTGCCATTTGTTTTGCTGGTCTAGGTGATTCTGATTTACTTTATCGTGTGATTTTATTTCGAGGTCTGGTGCGCGGGCGAGGTTCCACTACCGGAAATTATTAGGATCTGGATATAGTATTTAGCTGCATTTGGTTTGAGTTGTGGTACTGTGCGTGGCAGGAGTGTTTTCTCGCTTTGTGATCAGACGACCATCACCGTGTAGCTTTGGTGGCGTACTATAATTGCTTGATTTCGTGATCTTTCATTCTGTTGTGCCATTTGTAGTTTCCGTGTTCTTTCTGCATTGCCTGCACATTTGTTGGTTAACAATGTTCTTTTTTTTTTCAAATTCTGATGACTTTTCTAATTTCTCTTGCCTGTCTTAGTGATGGTTCCTATGTTATGGTCAATTGCGTCCTTCTGTTGTCGTTGAAATTGACCAAATCCACTGGTATGCTGCTATTGTCAATATCTTGATGCATGATATGATGGAACTAGACGTGCTGATATGGTGTTGATACATAACTTTTATGTTTTGCTGTAGATTGATCCGGCCAAGTACAAGAGCATCTCTTCTGGTTTTGGAATCCTAATGAAGGAGCAAGGTGTCCGGGGTTTCTTCAGGGGTTGGGTGCCTACCCTGCTTGGCTACAGTGCCCAGGGAGCTTGCAAATTGGGCTTCTACGAGTTCTTCAAGAAGTATTATTCTGACATTGCTGGACCTGAGTATGCTGCCAAGTACAAGATATTGATCTACCTTGCTGGGTCTGCATCTGCTGAGGTGATTGCTGATGTCGCCCTTTGCCCCTTTGAGGCTGTGAAGGTTAGGGTGCAGACACAGCCTGGATTCGCTAGGGGTTTGTCTGATGGTCTACCAAAGTTTGTGAAATCAGAAGGATTGCTTGGGTATGTTATAAAATATCCTGACTCTTATATCATCCTTCTCTGGGATATGTTGGCGAATTATGTTTTTGAACTTTTTCCTGGCTTAATTGAATGCAGGTTGTACAAGGGTCTTGTTCCTCTCTGGGGGCGTCAGATACCATGTTAGTTTTGACTCTTCATATTTTAATGACAGCGAAGGAATGTGTTTCTTATTTTTACTTCTTTAACCAGTGTGACATTATTATTGTCTTTTTTAATTCATTTTAGTTGATTTATGTGGTTGGTGCATCGGAAGGCACGGGACAATGATATAAGATGGGAACTTGACAATCCTTTCACCCTTTTATTAGCCACCATTCTGTTTATGTAACTCTTTCTATGAGTTTGTGTCTATAATTCAAACATCAGTTAACGCTTAAACACTTATGTTCCTTCATGCCATTTGGTCTCCATCTGCTGTGTGCTTGTGTTGCGTTTTTATTTGACATCTTTTGACTTTGGGTGTTTTATGGATTTGACAAAGTTCTGTATGCATTTAGTACCAAAAACTATAAAGAAAACATCAAAACCCATCTAAATAGATTGATTTGTTTTCTCTATTTATAATATTCACTATTAATATCGTAATTTTGTAATATCTGTAGATACAATGATGAAGTTTGCATCTTTTGAGACGATTGTTGAAATGATCTACAAGTACGGAATCCCCACACCGAAGGATCAGTGCAGCAAGCCCTTGCAACTTGGTGTTAGTTTTGCTGGAGGTTACGTTGCTGGTGTTTTCTGTGCCATTGTGTCTCATCCCGCTGACAACCTCGTCTCCTTCCTCAACAATGCCAAGGGAGCTACAGTTGGCGACGTAAGTCTCGTAATGACTTTCATATCGCTCCATTGCCTTACTATGCCTGTGATACTCAACTGTTCTGTTTACTGTTTTTCAGGCCATCCAGAAGCTTGGTTTGTGGGGTCTCTTCACCCGTGGGCTTCCCCTCCGTATTGTCATGATCGGTACTCTTACCGGAGCTCAATGGGGTATCTATGACGCATTCAAAGTCTTTGTTGGGCTGTAAGTTTCTGCCATCCCGTTGTTTCTTTTTATTTTTCATAGATTCTTCGAATCTACTGTTGGGTCATTCTCTAATTGGGGATTTTCAACTGTTATTTAGGCCAACAACTGGCGGTGTTACTCCTGCCCCTGCTCCCGCGGTTGGTGAGCTTGCCAAGGCCTAAGAAAGCAAATGAACTCTGTGCATTTATCATACAGCGGATATCAAGCCTGTTGTGCTATGTCATCACCATAATGACGGTTTGGATTGGTGGGAGCTGGAATTTACTCTTTTTTTCTTTCTCCTTTACGTTCACTCTAAGGTTTGGTATCTGATTCTTTTTTGTTTGGGAATGGGAATCCCTGTCCCAGACAACTATGATACCATTTTGTAGCTAGGTCAATATTTTCGGATGTCTAAATACATTTCACATATCCCCTCCCCCCTTGGCAAGTAAGTAGTGGAGTTCAGGATGACGAAATAAGTTTGGCAATTGTTGAGGAGAAGGGGGGGAGGGGTGGGAGATATGCTGCAAGCTCTTGCCATTTTTAGGGTCTTGTTTTGTTTGCATGCTGGTTACACTACCATCGTGGTCATGCTACAGCTGCTATGAGATTTTGTTGTATTATTCTTTCTGTTATAGCTTCAATGAAGCAAAACTTGCTCGTGTAGGACATTTGAAATGTGACATATCAAAGATCTCATATTTCGATTTTGAATCTCCATGCTCATATCATGATTTCCAAATCCAACACTGCATTCATGGATAATGGATTAAGGAGTCCCACGCACGCATTTTGTTTGGACACATCCAAAGTATTAGGCTAAAACATGAGTCTTGAAAAGTATCTGGCCAGAACATGAGGGCTCAGATTGGGAGATTTGGGTTGCCAAATGATTTATTGAAATCAAAGGAAACAAGCATATATACGATTGAGAACATGAGAAACCTGAGGGTTTAGGAAAACATATTCCAAAATCTAAAAGACATTTTGACCATCAACGAATAACAAAGAAAATTGACATGTCTCGCATTTTTTTTCCTGATCAATAGAATGAGATCTATTAATATCAGACAATTGTCCTTTCTCAAATCCGGAGATAAAATAAATATGTAGCAAGCATAATAATGTTAACATTTTAGGTATTGTCTCGTGATTTTTGAGAAATTATGGAAGGAATGAATGAATGAAACCTTTCATGCCCAATCCACCTCACTTTTAGGCTTTATGGGTTTCATAGGCCCACATTGCATATTCCTTCTTTGATAATCTTATGTATGGGTTTACAGGTGTATATGAGTAATCATTGCCACTCAACAATCAGACTTAACATTGATAGTCGACTGCATCCCCCCTAGAGAGGATCCATTGACACGTGGTGTACTGCGGTAGATGTTGGATCCTCTCAATTGGCCTCTGACAACTCCCTTTAAGCCACAAGTGACAAGTTGTGGGCCTATGTATATAGACACAGGGTCACCACCATGTCCCATTCCCTTTGATTTATGTACTTAAATGTATTTGCACCAGTGTGATGTCATGTTGTCACTTGACACGATCGTTTCGCTCTGACACCTGAATCGGATCTAAAGCTCGCAATTGGTAAACTTTTTTGATAACTCGTCACCTTTTCGCATGAGAGAACTACTGATTAAGAACACTTAGGCCTATTTCTAGTTTTTCTGACTTCAGACAACTTTATAAATAAATTCGATGACGTCTCGACAGTTTTTCCCGGTAAATATAAGAAACATATTTTCAATAGAGCCGTCTTTGATGGACGAGGACACAAACAGATGCTCGATCTTTCCCACCCTTAGTGGATCATGCTCCGAATACTACACATTGCTTTGATTTCCATACATTAGATTCTGGCGAGGGCCTGGAAGGCCCGTTAAGGAATCAAGAGAGGATCAACCTTGATTCCGCTATAGCCCCTCAACACTTGAGCCGAGGGGTGACCAGATGGTATTCGATGGAGCGATCTCGGTTGCCCATTGCAACGTACCCGTATCGCACCATGAAGGCACGTAAACACTAGTAAAGCCAATTCCTTAAAAGATCGAGGTTTGATCTCTCACATAATATAATGGGTCCTCCAAAGTACCCTTGAATACACATGTGGTTTCCAACAAATGTTCCCTATTATTAAAGCTCATATTCATCCATCGTTATTTATAATTAACAATGAGTTCGCTTATCCATTGGTGAGTGTTGGTAAGCTATGCCATATTCACTATGCATCGCGTGCTCTCAAAGTAATTCAAGAATTCCCTTTCAATTCCCAACTATCTATAGTATCTAGCTTGATATCGATACACAAGTCTTAACAAAATAAACTACACACTACCTTGAATGCTCTTTTCCATCAAGTTATTGGAAGTACGGGGGATGATAACCTTTTAAGCTATCATCTTATAATGCATTGAAGACGTCGAAGATTTCCCTTCAAGCCATCTTTTATGAATTAGCTCATTGTTTTAGTTGAGATATGAGCACTGAGAGTGGTCGACATAGGCTTTGGTGAATCATTCACGCTCAGAGCATTCTTTTCTTTGTATTATTCTAGTTGATACTATATTTTATGAAATAATTCTCAATAGAACAATTTTTTACCTACCACTCTATAATTTGTTTGTTTTGTTTTCTAAATAAAGTCTCCAAAATATTGAAAAGGTTCAAAAGTTTCATGGTCATTTTAATAGCTTAGAACGTGTCCGTTGTTTCCATGGAATCATTTCAAGGTTATCTTCGCATCTGGAAATATCATAGTTGTTACGTTACATTTTCGTTAAGATTAGACGTAGCCTTCTTTCCCCCAGTTTCATTTTTCGTAATTCTTTATATTATCGTATAAATGTTACATGGATGTAAGAAATATTCTTTTGTTTTTTGGGTATTTACGGGACCGAATGTTATTAACTTGTTGATATCAATTAAAATACTCGTGATTTCACCCCGGACTCCTCGAAGAATAGACATTGCCCTATTATTAAAGGGCATCAAACTTTTCCATTCCATTGGCTTACTCGTTGGACTAAACACACAACAAAAGACAAAACGAAAAGTGATGCCTATAAAACATTGAGTAGAAGTAAATAAAAAACAAAAAGAGTAAAGAAATTTGCTTTCCAACCGTACGTTTTACTCGCCAACCCAAAGAATATGCATTAATCAAAAACTGCCTTTGGATACACTCCTATTTCCTATACTTGTTTCATATAGTAGATATTCTTTGATGCTTGCTGAATTCTTTCATTTCCAAAAACGAAATGCACATTTAAGAGATTTTATGCTAATCTTAAAATTCATACTACATAATATTTGATCGTGTCCCCTTACATCATAAGCCAAGCCATGGTGATCACGAGTAAGATGTACGTGGTTGGACTAGGAACGCATCTTGTTTCGGCTTGATGTTAGGAACGAATAATAAATGGAGGAGGACGTATTCCTCGATCGCTGTGTAATATGCAACTACCACATCATGCCCTACCTTAATTTTAGCTGTTTAGGTCCAAAGTACAGTCGGGGAGGGGGCATGTCCCATTGCATGCTTATTACGTGGCCTCTTAAGTCTGATGACTTTGGAATTTGCTTTCTGGAAAAGTAATATAATAAGGGAGTTAAATCGTTTTCTTCTTCTTCTATTTCTTTTAGGGTCCCATAGAAGCAGCAACAACAACAACACGACAACCGACGAGATAATGATTTTTAGTCTTACATTATTCCCGAATTCCTTTTGCTTTTATAGAAATGGTAAATAATCGACGCCCTTCACTTCATTCAAAAAACACAACACAACCCAACCCAACCGAGTAACGTTTGTCAAACTGTTATAAAATTACTTGTTTAATTTGGCCCACGATCCGTGGTTGGATTATATCTCATCACATTCTTTTATACTTGAAACCAAACAACTAAAAAAAATTAAAACTTTTATTTAATCGCTATTTTAACTAATATACGCAACTGTTTAAACGAGAGTCCCGCTGTTCCTTGTAATTTTCCAATTCTGTTTGAATTGCATCATCAAACATAGTATTTCAACTCGGAAGTGGTAAGAAGTTAAAAGTCTCTATCCTTGTAATTCTTTTCGGCAGCGACAAAAGTTTATGATAAAGTGGTTGCTACAGACTATAGGATTCGAACCATTATCCAAGAAAAGTAATATGTAATTGGGTATGTTTCTAGTCTTATCACTTTTCAGAAACAAAGTAATCGAGTAATTATTGGGGGAGGCACCATAAAAAATTAGCAAGAACGGGCCATCCACACGTCCTCCTCCTCCTCCCTCCCTCCATTATTAATTCTATTAGTCTGTTCCACCTCCGAATCCATGTTTTTCATTTCTTCTTCCGTTAGTTCATCTACAGATGAGACCGGTTCACGTATCTTTCCCTGATGACAAGTGTTCTAATAATGTTGGATTGAGCACGTGCTTCGCTTAACATTTAATGAGAAATTATTATGATCTTGAATCTGTGTGAACGGACCAAAAGAAATACTTGTTGTAACCACAAAAAAAGAAGAAGAACAAAGAACAGACACTCCATAAGTAATTAAGCGATAATATACGCGGATGGGAAAGGGAAGGAATCCTCCATTATTATTATTTTAACCCCATTTTTTATCAAACTTCTTACTCCCTCAAGAATCACATTGGGGGTGGGAAAGCTGTTTGGAAACAAGAAAAGGATCACACAGATGGATGGACGTCTCCATGGATCGTGCGAGTGAGTAATGGTTGGATTGTGTGATGACGTGAAAATGGGAAAGAAACCTCAGAACTTTTGAAACACCTGTTCTTATGTGTTGTCTCATCCTCCCCTCCTATGTTCGCCATTCGTCCTCACCCTTTCCCTAAACAATCTCATCATCTTTTGTTTCATCCCCACGCTTCCCTTCTCTATGCAAACCCAAAACAACTACAACAGTACTCCACCCTATTCGTGCTCCTTACAATAGAAGAAAGTAAAACACTACAATCATTTAAAGAAAACAAAAAGTGAATGCTTAAGCCCGGCAATTGGGGCATGTCCACCAACCCAATACCATTTTGCTCCCATCTTTCAAAGCGACCAAAGAAGCCCTTACTTCTTACCTTCTCCTTCTTCATCATCTCCTTTTTCTGTAACCCCCAGTTCTTGCCCGTCGTTTTTCACCAACTGTAACAACACCAAGAAAAGGTTAATGAAAAAACAGAAGAGGGAAAAATATGATACACTCAGTCAGCAGCATGCACATACACTTGTCAAACCATATCTGATACTATTAATCCCCCTCACCCTTTTTCCTTTATGAAAAGCTTTTTTCTTTTTTTTTTTTTGTAAATCAAGTGGTAAATCTCATCACCCTTCTTCCCAAAAGTGGAAAACAAGATCCTCCCCAAAATCAACCCCTCTTAATAGTAAGGAAAGGAAACACTCCCATTCCTATCTCCACCACCATCACCACCTTTTCTTCTGTTTTTCTCTCCTCTTTCCCTTTTCTATCTTCACTGAAAACCAGAAGAACAAAAAAAAAAAAAAACGAAGAGGACGAGAGAGTGCCAGACGGGGGACAGTCGAGTCGGTATTGAAAATGCACGAGAGGAAACATCACAACTTCAGAGTCGTCATTGGCGGCGAGAATAACGAAGACGTAATCGATACGGCCAAGAATGTCGACAATGGAGGCAGTCCACGGGACCTTGTGTCGGAGACAAGCTTCGGCTTCCAACGGAGGAGGAAGAGGATGGCCAGGTACCGCCGGAGGCCTTCCATCACCTTCGTCACCTTGGGTCCCTCCTCACCCGCCTCGTCAGCGCTGACGTCACCCTCACCCGCCGCAGTGAGTCTTTTCCGCTCTCTTTCTCTCTTTTTTTTTCCTTTATTTTGCTTTTTGGAAATACTTTTGGTGTTACTAGAAATTAATTATTTTTTTGCCATCCATCATATGTGGTCACCCTAAATTTGGAAAATATTTAGTTGATGATCTAGTAGTAATTAATTACCCCTGGTTTAAAAAAAAAAAAGGATTTGACGGGAATTTATTTATTTATTTTATTAAAAAAATAGATGCATTTAACAATCAATATCTGTCATGGTTCTTACCATAATTTTAGGTTTAAAAAAAAAGGTTAGAGGAAGATTATTATGTGAGTGACTGTTGTGTGTTGTGGTGTCAAGGCCATGGATAGGAGGAAGTTGAGGTTCCTGTTCGAGAAGGAGCTCAAGAACAGCGATGTCAGCCCTTTAAAGAGAATGGTCCTCCCCAAGGTAACGTTTGTACATCCCTTTGTTCGCCCATAATCTCCCACAACCGGATCTCATACTGTATTTACTGTAGAAAGCGGCGGAGGCGCATCTCCCCGCGCTCGATTCAAAAGAAGGCATAATTATTAGCATGGACGACTTGGACGGCCTCCATGTCTGGAGCTTCAAGTACAGGTAAAGCACGCCGTCAGCACATTCGTGTTCCTGTGGACTGATTCGCCCATGGTTGTGCTATATACTAGACAATAGATTGTTAGATTTAGGCAATGAGGTGGTCGGCATTAATGGGTGCGGGCATCCTCTCCAGGTTTTGGCCCAACAACAATAGCCGGATGTACGTGCTCGAGAATACGGGTATGTTCATTCGAGGATGATCTGTCTATACTGCTGGCATTTTGAAGTCAGCATTTTGATTTTCGTTGTCACGACCTCTTGATCAGGGGATTTTGTCAACACGCACGGACTTCGCCCTGGAGACTCCATTGTCGTGTACCAGGATGATCAATCGCCGAACTTTGTAAGCCCATCTTCCTGCAACTCCCACAAAGGAAAAAATTTAGCAGAGAAACATTGTCGTAGTAGAACACGAATTTGCTGACAATGTTTGTTTGTCAGGTGATCCAGGCAAAGAAGGCAGGCGAAGAAGAAGAGGACATGTCCACCGATGGAAGCAAGAGCACCATCAGCAGCAACATCCACAACAAGGAGTGTCCTGAGGTGAACGAAATCATTGACTCCTTCGATATGATCTACCCAGCAATGGAAGAGGGCGAGGGGATGTCGTTTGTGTATGAGACAACCTTCTCGAACTACTCCCCACTGGACTTCCTTGGCGGGTGCATGACGAACTACGCGAGGATATCACCACCAGAGAACTTTGCATCGGTGGAGAACCTCTGCTCGGATGATTTCAGCTAGGATTATGTGCCTGGGCTTCTGCCGTTTCATGGATTGTACATTTACGTCTCTAGCTTATCCCTGCTATCTTGTAATAAGGCGGGAAGAGGGATGGAACTCTTCAACTCAATGCTGTTCTTGTGACATTCCCAATTTGCAATCTATTGAAAAATTTTTGGCAACGCTCGTGGGTTAAAAAACTCCTTAGACTAAGACCCGCCAGAAGTAAAAGTCCTTTCACAATATCTACTACTTGCAATTTAGGCCTACTTACCAGAGCATCATCCTGGGAGTTGGTGGGACATAAATTCACTAGCCACAATGGGCACATCATCAATACCAAGAGTGTTCTTCCTATCCATTTTACACGAGTCTTCAACAGTTACAGAATCATGTAAAGATAGTACATTCTGATTCTACTACATTGCTTAGACTCTACATTGTCTTGTGGTTGACAGGAGCTTTACCAGCATAGAGGACGGGTTTTGGTCGGAAGTTATAAGCGGTTGCAGATGCCAGGTAAGCACATACCAACGACACGTAGACCTTGAACCAGACAAATGAGAAGATCGTGAGGTATAAGCATATGCAGCTCAAGGTGATGACCAGTGTAGCGTTTGCAAGGCACTTCGCAGTGGAGAGCTCCCCTTCGGCACCCGGGCGTGGAAAATGACCTCGAGAACTGAAGTCAGAGAGCAATTGGTCCTTGAGCTGATACGTATCCATCAACCATGAAGATGTCTCGGTTTCTGATTTAGGAATTTCACCAGGAGTAATGCGCCTCACGTGAATATGAACCTCGGAAGGGTTGATTCCAAACACATTATCGAGAAAAGTTGGGCAACGGAACTTATAGCCAATTGTCAGGTCATAAACTGCAATAAGAGAAACAGAAATGATTACTCTAAGGAAAAATTGTCCACCTGGTATACTTGGAAGGAGAATGGCTATTAGATAAACTCGACCTCAGAGTAAGCAGAAATTTTTTGGTCACCTGGACCAATAGAACAACTGACAAACCTGCATCAAGAGAGTCCCGCATTTCTCGTAAACATGCTTCAAAGCCCTTAGTCTTGGGAAGCAGCACATTTTTCAACACTGGCAAGCCTTTTTCTGAGGCATACTTCTGGCTTTTGATGCACTTCTGCTCACTGCATTTTCATCGAGCAATCTAGTGAATGGCAAGCAACCAACCCGTGGCAATATGACAACATTGAAAGGAAGCCATGACCAACTAACGAGGAAAAGTAAAAGTAAATAAGAAATACGAGATTTGGACAGACAGGGAAGGGGAAGTGCTGTAGAAGTTACGTATAATCAGTGCCTTCCGGGAAAAGGACAAGCCAGAGCGGGTCTTGAGGATCCTTGAAAGATAATAGCATCCGATGCATGGTAGACTCATCCACCTCCCATTTTCTCTCGACAGGTATGAACTCTAGAATATGAAACGCCCATCCAAATACAGGAAGCTTCATCAGACTGCTCTTCAGTATGTACCTAATGTAACCGATACGAGCCTTCCGCAACGCGAGGTCCCACAGGTACATCCAATCGACCTCAGTCCTATGGTTTGCAATGAGTAAAACTCGTTCCCCATCAGGGACGTTATCCCCGGAAAAAATAACTTTGGTCTTGTTTATCTTTTCAAAAAGGGTCGGCCACAAAGCCAACCAACTTCCGAAAAAGAAAGACGTGGCTCTCCTGCTATAATGATTGCTGAAAAGCCTTAACAGCACAGCAGTCACAAAGCCAAAATACACCAACATCATAGATGCAGTCAAGAGTAGCACCAACAAACACAGCGCACCTCTAACCGCCCTTTGTATGGATAAAGGATGCCTCCTTTCATCAGCGGGAGTTGAGGGCTTATAAGATTCCATTGAATCAATAATTTGGTAGACAGATTGAAACCAAAATATAAAATGCACCTGCCATGTCATAACAACACCAGTCAAAATCACCATTTCTCGAGAGAACTCAAGATGCACCTAAAACAAGCAGCATTTGGTCGCGAAGGCAGCACCGCCGCGGCCAGAACCCAACGACATCGCCTACTGTTAAAACCAGTCCTTTCGATTGATAAACATCCAAACACGAATTGACCAGCAAACACACCTCATTGCAATCCTCGATCCCAGGAGGGGTAAAATCATTTGGCTAAGACGAATGCAATTGCTACAAACGATCTCATATCAATCCCCGCTAGCTACTCCAAAGAAAACCTAACAGACTCTGAAGCGGCTTAGGGGGGGATGCAATCGCTCGCTCCGATCATGGATTCAATTAAGAAGGAACGGAAAGAAGGAGTGAGGATAAGGAGGACTCACTGGAGGGAGCGGACAAGGGGATCGGCGGAGAGAGATCCGGCGAGTGGTTGAACCTCAGGGGAAAGGGTTTGTTTGATCGAAGTTTTAAGTGGTGTATATTCCCAAGCTGCTCTTACAATTATGCTATTCCCACCGTGACTCCGGGTATTTACGCTTTGTTTGGATAGACGAAAAAGTTTTAAAAAAAATGTAATACTGCATTTATCCTCTTCAAATATATAAAAATAATATTTTGATTAATTCAAAATAAATTATAAAATATATGTAGTTCAAATCTCTAAATTGATTTTGTTTAGATAAGATTAAATAAATTTTATTAATTACGGAAGTTGATTATCCACATCAATGACACGGATACTATTCAAATCAAATACTTTTAATTATGCTTTGAATACGATGATTGATGTGATAAGTTTGTTAGGAGGTTAAATATCTTTAAATATGGTAACTGATATTTCATAAAATAAACTTTTATATAAAGTTGCTCAGCTACTATTAAGTAAGTATCTGCTCACAAACTAAAATTTAGGCAACAAATCAAATGGGTTGTACGATTCTATGATGAATCCCAATGGGGTCGAGATCAAAAGAAGTTTATGTGAATTATCTGGTCTGTGTAGTTGCGGCGAGATGATACGAGAAGTGTTGTGATCGCTTTGGTCTCAATTTCGTACATGTTGCGTGTGAGAGTGTCAAGAATTGTGTGACACTACCCTGATAGAGATTGTGTATTTCCCATTCAATAAGCGACTGACGAATTTTTTATGAGAAGCTAAGTGAGTACGATGTAGATTGAAGTAACGCAATTATAGACATATTTTGTTTTATCACTTTTTAAGTACTTTTGCTATTCGACTATGTGATTATCAAATGACATTTGTAAGAATAGATTCCTCCACTTAGAAATTTCTTTGATTTTCCTTTGTCTTCTATCCAATTGTTTCTCTAAAAAGGGGCGAAGGGCAACCTCCTTTAGCACCTTTTAGCTTTTCTCCAAATTTTCACTAATAAATTTGTGCGGCGACCATTTTACAAACCATGTACAAATATTCTCAACATGTTTTTTTGGTCAAACAAGCATGACAATTTGTGTTAACGAAGGACAATAATTCGATTGGCACTGTGCAACAACAGCTCAGAATAAAACCACATCAGATACAATTTTAGATGGCAATGAGGCTTGCAATACCTGATTTAATGCGAGAGTTTGATTTAGGATGAAATAGTTAGATTTAAACGATTTTGGCTTACAAAATTAATACAAATGGTTTATGGAAGAAGTTTTGGAGACTTAGGCGCAAACCATTTCTGTAGTTGAAATTAGAAGAAATGATACGTTGGAATTGGTATACGATCGATGGATGCAGCAGTTAATGTGCATCCAACTCAACTCCGTGAATTTTACATTCAAAATTTTTTTGTGCCCTGTGACCGATACCTCTCTAGAGATCACGTATGATGTTCTCACTTGGTATCTCTCTGTCCAACAACTCCTTTTTCCAAGGGACACACGGTATGCTTTAATTCCATATGAGCAGTGTTGATGCCATTTTCGTGATAATTTTCTCATTATGTTGTGATGTGTAGTAGATGCTTGTTGGTTTCTGCAGATTGGTTTCTTGCGTCCGGGCGGGTGGCTACAAGTAGATTGTCCTTGTAGTCCCAGACTCCAGACTAATTCAAAGCAATTGATTCTTCTGCATGTGCGAAGACTTATGCGAGGTAGTTTCTTTGGCTATTGGCCGACATTTCCGCCATTGGATGAATACGTAGTTTGTTTAACGTCCAACAACGCTTTTAGATGGGAAACATTTATAGCATCACTGCATCAGTATAAGGTCTGCTTTAGACATGGGGAAACCCTTCTTTTCTGACAAGCATGAGCGTGACGTCGTCAACAAAGCCAAGGATTCGTGTCGATAGAAATAGTTTGGGAGTCTGCTGCGGAGGAAACGCTACACACACTTTGTTGGTGAGTTACTTTACTAGTAGTAGTAGTCGTAGTAACACAACATGCAAAAAAAAAAAACAAAAGACTAGCAACCCAAATTATAGTTTAAATATATGGTGTATGGGCCACAAAAATTCTATCCATACAAGTCAAGGGAAGTAATTCTTGTTATTATTATATAAGTTGTTGATATGGGATAGTATGACTCTTGTGAATAGGAGAGGACCACAATCCCAAAAGCGAAGAAGGCCTGGAATTACCATGCGACCCCTTTTTCTATAGGCATGCGGGCTTCGTATGTAAATTTCAGTGTGACACTTGTCGAATTAATTTCCCGCTCTCATTTTACCACAAGGAGAAAAAAGAAATAGGTAAAAGGTATGACTAATTTTTCCATGGGGGTTCGAGAAATGTAAGACGAACAAGAGAAGAAAAAAAAATACATGAAAAATTAAGGATGAGAAATTCCTGATAAGACTAAGCTAAATTCCAAATAAAATGAGAGTAAGAATTTAAAAAGCTAAGCCTAGCGACGACCTATAACTGTCCCAGCCGTGAGGACACTAGTCCGCGTATATCATTTCTACTAGATCTCGAGAATTTATTAGCCAATGTAATGCATCTCGAATTAAATCGTTCTCTCTTTTTTTTTTTTAAATAAGGTATTCATAACATCACTTTTTCTTACAGATGACGAGTATGATCGTCGTAATTGTATAATAATAATAATAATATAATTTGTTAGGAGTTGGGTTATCGCATATAATTTTATTCATTAATAAAAAAAATATAGACTCTTCCTGTTTTATCCCAACATCAAATAAAAGGTCCGCCACACATTCGTAAGGATGAGTTTTGTTACTAATTAATAATGGTCGTGAAAATATTTTATATTTTAATATATTTATTTTTAAAATTTTTTAAATAATATTAAAATTTAGCTTTATAAAGATTAAATTCGCTCCTTAAGCAACTCGGCTCTTATAAAACAGAATTCGCATTTTGTCGGATTTTTTTAGAACTTTTTAAAGATTTTTTATCTAACTTAATTTTTATAAAGTCGAATTATGAGTATTATTCATAAAATTTTATAACTAAATATCTTAAAACACAAAATATTTTCACTATCAACGTAAATTAATAAATAACAAAACTTGAAAATAAAAACTTTAACTACCAGTACGACAAGATTGGTTTAGGACAAACGAAAGAAACCGAATCATTTGTCGGATAAATAGTCGTGGCCAAACGCGGCGTTAATGCTTTGTCAAAAAACTACAAATCCTGTTTGGGTTTGTCGTTTCTAGCACGTGAAAGTGGGTCGCACGCGCGCGACGAGGTAAGTGAAGCAGAGCCTCGTCTTTTACCCCAGCAATGGAAAAGCAAAACCGACGGCGGAGATCGCCTCTTTCCATCCCGACCAGCCGTAGGATCACTCGGCACTGTGGTTTTGCGTTAGCGAATGTAGTGTACGTAGGTGGTCTCATTGCTAGGACGCACAAACCCTTCTCTTGCCCAATCTGCAGTGGGTCGCCTCTGTTGTCCCCCCACCCCACCACACCTCTCTCTCCCTCTTAATAGAAAATGGGTTCTTTTTGTGGGGGGGTCGGGTCAGTCGTAGGAATGGAACTCAAGGATGTGGAAGGGAAGTGATAAAGTTTAGGATATAGGATGGGAATCATTCAATGATGGTGTGTGAAGGAAAGGGTGAGACTTTTGTTTTAGGGTTATTGGGTCTTTCTCTTCTTTTCTAAGGGGGTGGGTGAGAGTGAAGAAGGTAATGATTGTTTGATTTTGTGGTTGGAGACGAAAGAAGGGTCGTGTTTCTTTTCTTCTATTTCCTTTCTATTTTTTCTTGGGTTTGGATTAGATTGGATTCCTTTTTCTGGCAAAGCTACTGTTCCTGGGTTCTGGGTATTTCTCTGGCGACTTAAGTTTTCCTCTCCCCAATCCGCCAGGCCCTCGCCCTCTTTTCTTGATCTCCCTGTCGCAGATCTGGGTGGTTGGATAACGCCCGGTGTTCACTAGATCTGGTCCTGCGAGTTGTTGGGTTTGCTCTCTCTTGGTAAACGTTCGGATCTTTGGTGGAATTTGGGAAATCTAGTGTTGTTTTTGCTGAAGTTAGTGTCCGGGTTGGGCTATTTTAGCACCATCTGAGCCTCTGTTGGTGTTGTGGACTTTTTCCTTGTTTCTGCCCAGAGATGCTGTATTTGGGTCTTGTTTTTTTGGGGAGTGTGTGATGGTGTTACGTTGAAGGAAAAGGGGAAGGGGAAAATGAATTATTTCCCAGACGAGGTGATAGAGCATGTGTTCCATTTCGTGGAATCCAACAAGGATCGGAATTCGATCTCCCTAGTTTGCAAGTTATGGTATAGGATCGAGAGGTTCAGCCGGTTGAGGGTTTTCGTGGGGAATTGCTATGCAATTAGTCCCGAGAGGGTTTTTGCTAGATTCCCATGTATGAAGTCATTGTTCCTCAAAGGGAAGCCTCATTTCGCAGACTTCGATCTGGTGCCAGATGATTGGGGAGGGTTCTTGTATCCGTGGATCGAGTACATGGCTAGAAATAAGGTTAATTTGGAGGAGCTTAGGTTGAAGAGGATGATCGTCACAGATGATAGCCTTGAGCTGATCGCGGCATCTTTTGCCAATTTTAAGTCTCTGGTTCTTGTTAGCTGCGAAGGTTTTACCACTGATGGGCTTGCGGCAATTGCAGCCAACTGTAGGTATGCCTTCTAATAAAACTTTCAATCTCCTCCTGTCCACGCTTTTTTTATCCAGAAGCTGCATTTGGTTCTGTCCTGTGTTTTTTGGGCTAGGTCATTCAAACCTTCTCTGACTCTATAGTTTTCCTAGTTATCCTTATTAGTGACTATTTTACTGCAATTTTTTCTGAATTTCACTATGGAGACTCAGTATATCTTGATCTGATTCATGCTATTATTGAAGCAACTCTTTCAATTTCATCGAGTTGGAGAAAGGTTCTGATAGAGAATGCTGACTTAGAGAGTAGTGAGAAGGAAAGTATTTATGGGTTGTGCTGAACGTTGAGCTTGCTTTGGCTGATAATTTTAGCATTCATGGCGGGTGGGTGCATTTGTCAAAAGTGCTTTGTTGTCATCTGATACAGAAGTTTTATCCTATGTATGTTTGAACTCATCAATGCCACTGAGCTATTACTTTTGGGTCTCTGTCTTGTAGCTGTTACATAACATTATGATAGCCTGCAAGTCGAGGCTTTTTAATTACAAATGCAAAATGCTGGAAATTTTCTTTTGATTTTTTCTTGTTTAGTCCGTGGTTCTGCCTATTTGGTTCTTTTGAAAGCTGAAAGGTCGTTTTACATGTTGTGTAAAGGTTTCTTAGGGAGCTAGACTTGCAAGAAAACGAGATTGAGGATCACCGAGGCCAGTGGATAAACTGCTTCCCAGAATGCCACACTTCTCTGGTGGCTTTGAATTTTGCATGCCTCAGGGGTGATATAAATTTGGCAGCCCTTGAGAGACTTGTAGCAAGGTCCCCTAACTTGAAGAGCTTGAGATTGAATCAAGCAGTTCCTCTGGAAACATTCCACAGGATTTTGGTTCGAGCGCCACAACTTGTTGAATTGGGAGTAGGTTCATTTGTTAATGATCCCGAATCCGAGATCAATGACAAGCTCACATTTGCTCTTCAGAAATGCCAATCTATGAGAAGTTTATCGGGGTTCTTTGAGGTCACATTGTCCTGCATGTCTGCTATCTATCCTGTGTGTGAGAACCTGATATCCTTGAACCTGAGCTATGCGCCCGAAATCCCAGGAAACGAACTTATCAAGATAATCCAGCATTGCAGGAAGCTTCAGAAATTATGGGTGCAATTTCTTACCAGCATACTGAAATGCACCTTTTTTGTTCTGTTATATGATCTTGCAGATTGGCTTTGAAAGTTCTGAGAGACGGTAATGCTAATGAGATCTCAATATATTTTTCAGGTTCTTGACTGCATTGGAGATAAGGGTCTGAAAGTGGTAGCTGATAGCTGCAAAGAACTGCAGGAACTTCGTGTTTTCCCATCTGATCCTCATGGTGTTCGCAATGGTGCTGTTACCGAAGAAGGATTAGTGGCAGTAGCGAGTGGCTGTCTGAAGCTGAACTCGTTGCTGTACTTCTGCCAGCAGATGACTAATGAGGCCTTAATTACCATAGCCAGGAAATGTCCTAATTTCATCCGGTTCAGGCTCTGCATCCTCAACCCGACAAAACCCGACGCTGCCACCATGCAGCCTTTGGATGAAGGTTTTGGGGCGATTGTCCAGTCATGCAAGGGTCTTAGAAGATTATCTATGTCTGGCCTCTTGACTGATAGGGTTTTCCATTATATCGGTTCGTTTGCGGAAAATCTTGAGATGCTCTCTGTTGCATTTGCCGGGGACAGCGATGCTGGCATGCTCTATGTGCTGAATGGCTGCAAGAAGCTTAGCAAGCTAGAGATCCGGGACAGCCCATTTGGGAATGTCGCCCTCCTGATGGACGTGAGGAAGTACGAGACAATGCGATCTCTTTGGATGTCGTCTTGTGAAGTCACGATGGGAGGATGCAGGACGCTTGCAAAGATGATGCCGAGGTTGAACGTGGAGGTTATCAATGACTCTGGTGATCTGGATAAGCACGGGGATGATAATCAGGTCGTGAACAAGCTGTTCGTGTATCGGACATTGGTTGGGCCGAGGAAGGATGCGCCGGACTTTGTATGGACATTGTAGCTCCCACGTTCTCGCAGGTCGCCATCCCCTGCTCTTTTAAGCTAGGATTCACCTAATTGTTTTTGTTGGACTACTTGCTTTCTAGGTATCTTCTGTGTGGATTGGTTTCTAGCTTTTATAATTTTGTTCTCAATTCAAATCTCGTTGATCACTTGCTGCAGTCGTAATTGAGCGTAGTAATTCTTTGAACCAGTCCTCTGCAGTTTGGGGCATTCTGGCCCTTGTTTTCCGCAACTAAAAATTGATAAATGACAGTATTCTGCAGCACATGACAGTGACCACTCAGTCGGGGACAAGTTCTGCTTTCATTCAAGGCAATTTCTATCAAATGTACAGAGTTAATGTTGCAGCACCGACACAATATTGTATGTTGCATTGTAGCTGCAGACTTCCAATGCAGCAACAATCATAGGATTTGATTCTTAAGACAGAAGAATCTTCAGATACAATGCATTATAATTTTTTGTGTTCCAGCCCTACAAGCAGAAACAGCTTGCTCCAACATGCAGCCGTGCCACGTAACTCTGAAGGGATTTTTCGCAGCAACAGCAGTACTCGATATGACCAATGGGGCATTCATCCTTGATGTTACTGGTTACTACCACGTGAAAAATTAGCTGCATTTCCCTTATAACCAAGGCCAAGTGTTCAAGTTAGTGGGACCGCTCCAGTTTACCGATTCATGGCAAACGGCCCCAGACTCAGTTCAGCGGCTCCAAAAAGCTACCGGTTCTTAGCAGTTCTGCAGAAAAACTGTATAGTTCAAATAAAACTATAAAACCCCTCAATTGAATGATCACCCTTTTTCTCGAAATGCCCTTTTGTTGTCTGTCTCATTTTCTTCTTATAGGGGCCATCTAGAATTGACTTATGAACCACATATTTCATCAAATTGTCCTTGAATGATCTGTTCGAGGAATCAAGTCATAACGAATTTAATGCATTTGTTGCTGGGGTTGTTTTCGGGGCTTTAGTGTATCACAGGACCGACCGCTGAACTACTCAGCAGAGTCTAGAAGGAAGTAATGCAAATTTTTGTGAGTATAATTTTGACTAATTACGGAGCATTATTTTACTTCACTTCTTACTGTCATAATGCCTGCTTAGTCTTTTCTGAAATGTTTAGTTAGAGCAACCATTTATTCTAATCCTATTTCCTATGTCAATAACTCACTTCTACTTCTTATGCTACTTCTAGCCTACTACGAAGACTACAAATTACAACTTCACATTTAACATAAGACGAGAGAAAATGAGGACCACCAACAGGTAGACAGATATGAAATTGAACCCTCCATGAAATTATTAAAAGAAAATCATGAGGGTGTGCTACACTGTACATTGATAAAAACACAGTTTAGAGAATGAACCAAATAAAAGAAAATGGAAGTTAAATTACCCCTGCATCGAATCCCCAGATGCATGCGAAAATTATGTACACATGGATCATTCACCGATGTCGAAGTATTTTGGTTCATCTGGGTAATGATACTCCACCTTCAACTGACATCACCAGTAGAGAGCAATGTTGTGAGTGCGTAGGAAACTAGAGTAATTCCAAAACATCAGCAAACTTCCGCAATAAAGATCATTAGAATATATCAGTCTCATGCAGAAATGGTAGGAGTTGGGATAGACATGTATACCTTCCCTTCGTCATTGTCCGAATGTCGTTGAGGAAACACCACCCTCAAGTCATTGTACAAGTAAAACCTCCTTTCCTTGTCCAAGGCCGCCCCCCCGGGTTGGGAATCCGAGTTACATTTCGTGGCTGACCTGCTACCCTTTTTTGGACTGGGGCAAATGAAGCGGAGATGAAGGGCATAGCGCATGACACCAGCTCTGGTCATGTTTTCATTGACCTTGGAGCAGCCTCTGAATGATTTATCCTGACCTTTGTCGCCGAAACCATCACAGAGACAGCCCTCCTCAGGATCATCCTTTCTTGACTTAACCCCCAGCAGAAAGGAAGAAAATTCCCCATTTTCCATGTCATTGGTTCCCAGAGAACTTCTGGGACAAAATGTTTTACCACTACTAGCTCTTCCTGCATCGTCTATACTAGGAATTATTGTCTGTTGCACGTTAGAATTCATTTTTGGAATACCTGAGCCACATTGCAAAGGACTAGTGGGAACTGAAGACCCTATCCTTTTTGCATCAGAAGGTACATCTTGCTGTTTTGGTTCTGTGACCAGGTTAGTGGATGCTAAGGTCACCTTCTGCCGCAAGAATGTCTGTTCCATAAACATGGGATTCAGTTTTTGAAGCAAATATTCAATTACATTATTTACATATCATCCGTGTCTCATCCCTCACCTTAGTTCCTGTTGGCATGTCACTCAAGTCATAGCTGCAAAGGAATGTGTGGACTGGTGTTCTTTCTGGGTTGCTTAGGACCTGCAAAAATATCACCCATGTAAAGTAAGTTCTTCAAACAATCATGAAAGACTTACAAAATCAAACAATGACATGGGTATGATGGCTTGTTTTTTGTGACATTTTCACTTTCAAACGGAATCAGGACAAAAGGATGAAGGGTCCAAAAGTGTACATCTATGGGGAGAGCCTTGGAACACAGCAGACAAATTGGACGACTTTAACATTAAAATTTCATTGAATATTTTTCTCTACAACTATCGAGACAAGACACTCCATTGTAATCAGCTTACCTGTCTCATGAAACAATGCAACCACCTTGTTCAAGCAATAGGGGCACTGTCTATGACAAGTACCCCGACTTGGATTGAGAGGGACCGCACCAACAATTCTATTAGAAAATGAAGCAAAAGTACCAGTTGAATACGTCCTTTCATGGGGATGCGAAGACGGCTCTTAACATTCTGATTAGCATCATCACACCCTGCACTGTGTCTTGACCTCTGGGCTCCGCGCTTGCTTGACCGTCCCGTGAGATCTATTGATGCAAAGTAAAGAAGCAAGCAATCTCCATCCACACTGCTAACTGAGAAGGGAAGTTTCTGCAACTGCGGTGAGAAATTCCCTCCAGTAATGCTTAATACAGCGAGGAAACCATCAATTTTCTGAAACAGAAGCAGATTACTCTCACATTAAGTTACAATTCCAATCAATTCACATACCAAACATTCATTAAGCAAGGGAACCCCTTACCTGACAAAGATTTCCAGAGACAAGTCTCCCTGAAAGCAAAGATTCCTCAAAAGAACCAATTAATGACCTCCTCACTGGGTTTCTACAGAAATTTCTAGTTGCACGCTGCCATCTAGGAGCAGACTCGTGCTCTGAAGGCCAAAACCCACCATGGGTATCTTCTGTAGAAGATGGATGAAATTCTTCACTTAAAAGATCTACGTCCTCAAATGATCTGGTTACTGCCCTGAAATCGTCTTCATCGGTCTCAAACATTATGTTCGAATCCAGTTCGTTGTCTGAGTTTAACAGACTTGAACAGTGATTTCCGTCAGTATGCTGATGGTTCTTATTCTCATGAGCTACATTCATTCTTTCAGGAAATTTCGGACCAAGAGGAGACAAAGAAAGAGGAGAAGAGATTTTCCTCTCAGTTGAAATTGTTATGGCCAAGCCTGGAGATCGCAATTTCCTTAATGTTTTACAGTCGTCATCCAGTGGTGAAGGCAGAGAACAACCATAGACTAACTTATCCCTCTTTTCAACCAAGGGTTCATCAAGAAGAAAGCCTGACGAAGATCTAGCATCAGTTATCAAGCTTTTACTTCCGAAGCATCTTGACAAGACCTGGCCTGAGACACTGCTGTAGCCTTTTCTTCCGATGTTGGCTTTTTTATAGTCATTTGACGGAAAAGCTGTCAAGTTAAGTGCAGACCCCGTGTTAAAGCTGCTGCCGCCAAGATTCAGAGATTCTTCAACCTTTTCGAGGGAAAAAGCTTGACTCAAAGGTGACAGCATGCGTTTACGCATCATTGACCCACCACAAACGCCGTCACTCTTGACATAGTCAGCTAGCGTCAAACGCACTTGTTCGTCCGATACTTCCTCAGCTCGCTGCTTCAATCCAACAGAATCGAAACCTACTATTCGAGAAACAGGGAGCCCACTTCCAAAATTCTTCACAGTACTGATGCCCAATGCATCACCACTAGATGCAACCATATCTTTACATACACACCGATTATCAAGATATTTAGAATCTTCTGATGAACTTGCTTCGTCAGCATTGCCCACCTGATTGTGAGTTGAATTTAAGCAGTCTCGGTGCAATCTTTCCAAGTTACTGGCATTGGAGCTAACTTGCGGCAACCCCATTTCTGGGAACTTCTCTCACTAAAGTTACTTCAAGCTTTGCTTTTTTCCTTCAACACGACCATCCTCATCAGGATTTGTGGTGCTTATCAGCTAAACTATCTAGTTTGCTGTTTGCTATAATCCTAATACTAATATATCTTCAATTAGCTTAACAGAAACTTCAAGTTTTGTCGCATTTATCACATAGCATCAACTTTTACTGAAATAGCCTATAGAAAATAACCAGAAGTACCCGCTCAATCGACTAAACCCATGATCATGTTCCTACCAGGGGCGACCATACTTCAACAGGACTCCTACCACCAGAAAGTGTACCTATGCCCGACAATGTGCACTGTACTTGGGTTGCACGCATCCTACGGTACCTTCTTGAGCAGTGAATACAACATGGGCAATGCATTCTGGTCATACAAACTGGTTTCAGCACCTGAACACTCAAAACAGCTAAAGTGAGACTAGTTAATTTTCTCCTAAACTTCGACTGATCAAGCAACCACTTACCGTGAAGTAATAAATTCAGTACATGGATATAACAGATGACATCCCATAAAAGTTACATTAACAGATTCAGGTCTATAATCCAGACAGTGTCCGCTGAACAAGCATATACGAGCGATCAAACATCAATAATCAATACAAACACGACCACAACACCTCAAAAACAGTATCACCACATCACCTCCTCCACCTTATCTGTTCTATCTTTCGCTCCTGCAGATCTTTCATAATCAGGACTTCAAATCCACCAACGGTAGAATCGATCCTCATCATTTGCCCATAAAGGAAAGCAGATTACTTGAAATGATCAGCTACAAATTGTTTTTCTTTTCCCCGAGGAAAAAGGAAAAGAAAAATCTGCAGCCAACCTCAAAGATGTTCCTTACAAGGCAAACATTCACTCACCCAAAAGGCAGCGAATTCCCCGACCTTTTTTCATTCACTACCAGCAAAAATACCGGGAAATAAACTCCAACCAACAACACAGAACAACCATCATCAGAACCATCGCCGCTGGGAACCGAAGCAGACATCAAACAATCACATCAAACCACGCCGTTTCATTCATTTTTTTTTTTTTTTGGTTCCCTTTCCAGAATCCTGCAACAGAAACCCACCGGTGGAGGAAGCTGCGCAACAGAAATCCAAGGGGAAACTCGCAAGGACGCGACCGACCCACTACAACCCGCCGACAGATGAACCGATCGGCACGATCAAGTTCCAAACTTTGGCCCATAAAAAAAAATCCAAAAGGAAAGAAATGAAGGTTAACGAAGGGAAGGGAGAAGAAGTTTGTAAGAAAGGGAGGAAAGAGAGAGAAGAAAATGATGAGATAGAGAGAAAGGGAAAAGGGTCAAAGTTGGGGGGGTGGGGGATTGATGGGATGATTTATTTTGCCCAACATCAATATTCAATACACAATCAATCATAATAAAAATTAATCCATTGATGAAAAATGTCCTAATTCCATACGTAAAGTAATTAATTAAAAATAAGTACGTTTTATTAAGAAAAGAGGGGAGCTTGAGGAGGAGACGTGTTAGGCTGTTTTGTTCTGGCTAATAACCTCCCTCACCTCAATCACAGACATCATATCCTGCAATGAAAAGAACAACTCAGCCCTGTTGTTGTAACAGAGTCGGTTGGTTCGGTGGGTGGGGTTTGAGTAAGTAGTATTCATTATTATTCCATTTTGGTTGGAGTTGAGGGAAATTTGATGCCCGAGTTTTGGTTATGTTGTGGGCATCTCCTCAATTTTGACTGTAAAAACTGGTTTGTTTTAAATTCTTTTCTTTTCTTTTCTTTTCTTTTTAACTGTGCCGCTTGTTTGTTGTGCATCAAAAAAGTTTTTAGCTTGATTACAACGCCTCAAATAATAATTAAAAATAAAAGAGATTTTTAATTTTCTGGATGGATGTGAATTTTAAGGTGAAAATGATGTGGCCGGCCCTCCTCCTCCTTCTAAATTAATGAAGATCCGCCACATCACATGTTTGCCTTATCCCTGGGACGACATACGTTTTTTTTTTCCAGAATTTCAAAAGATTAGAAATTGGCCGTAAAATCACCACCGCCACATAAATAATAATAATAATAATAAATCCCCGACCACATAAACAACACGGCATCCCTCCCTCCCTCCCTTTGTTTGCTCGACATGAAAATCAATACAAATATATAAATAAATAATCAAAAAACAAAAATTTTAAAAATTTATTATCCAAAAATATTAGTTGTTACCGTAGAGAGGGCCACCAAAAGAATTCAAGTTGCATCTCGAACACTGCTTAATCATCACTCGGAGTCACGACCTCTCCCGCTATCCCCTAAATAAAATTTCAACTCAAAATCTTATTCCTCCATCGAAATCTTAACTTCTCCCCTCTAAAACATTAATTCTCACTGGAAGTAAATTCTTTCATATTATTTTTTTGTCAAGTCTCTTATTATTATTATTATTATTTATACTACTGTAAATTACGGAAGTGTGCCGTTAATCTACACTAACTATTATGGTAGTATTACATCTATTCCCTGTAAATGTGGAAATATATTTTCCCATTGAAATATATTCAAAATATAATTTCAAATTATCCAACTTTTGATTAAATCAATTATTGACATCCCAGTTAGTCTAATTAGATAACCTCAAATTAGAATATGTATATTCCAAATAGTGATTTGGAAATAAAATCTCTAATTACGACATTTAGTGTTCATCCCTTTTTTTATTTTTTTTTTCTCTTGACACACTCTTGCCCTAACACCCCTCAATGAGAGATAATTTTTAAATCAAATAATTTTAATTATGATTTATATATGATGATTGATCGGATGAGTTGGTAATTAATCTTCCATGTGTATAAACATTCCCAAAAGCTCGCAAGACACATTGGAGTCGAGAGACCATGTCGATGATGCGTGACAACTTCCATTAGCCTCGAATAGAAAGACTGATTCGATTCCTTATTTCGAGATGCTTTGTTTACCGGTGTTCGAGGAGTTGAGTCCAACCCTATGGTCTCTACACTCCAAAGCGACAATGGGAATATATAAGTACAAATTTATGCTAGGTTCCTAGGATGCAAAGGAGTAAAGATTTGATCATGGTGGTAATATATCGATTCTCAATTATGGCACAACTGGCAAAAGACAAACGATGCCATCAATGTTGCAGATTTGTACTTTCGTGAAGTGTTGAGGTTGCATGGAGTACCCACGTTGATCATGTCAGATCGAAATGTGAAATTCCTAAGTTATTTCTAGAAGATGTTATGGCATAAGCTTCGAACTAAGTTCGTCTTTAACACATCTTATCACCCGCAAATCAATGGCCAAACTGAGGCAGTCAATAGAACCATAAGAGTGATTCTTTGGACCTTATTCTCGAAGAACCAAAAGGACTGTGATATAAAGCTCGCCCATGTCGAGTTCGCAAATCGAACACCTAGTTCCACAATCAAGTCTTCACCTTTTGATGTGGTTTATGACTTAAATGCCTTCATTCTTGTTGAGCTATTGCATCTACTAGTTCGCAAAGTGGTCAGTCTAGGTGCTGAGAAGCGTGCCAAGAAGATGCGACTACTTCATGAAAGGATTTGTATCCACATCGAGAATGCAAACCAATGCTACCAACATAAGGCCAATTGAGGACGAAGAGAGAAGATTTTTCAACCGGGAGACTCGATTTGGATTCACCTTCAAAAGGAAAGGTTTCCAACTAAAAGAAAGATCGCATCAACAACGATGTTTATAAGGTCGATCTTCCTTAGATGTACGGAGTCTTCGCAACTTTCAACGTTTAGGACGTCGCATCCTCCATCGATGAGGAAGACCTTACAAGTTTGCACCCCAACTCGACTCACTGTTTACGATTAACCTTGCCCTGTTTAGATCGCGTCACTTGGAGTGACACCATTGGGATTATTCTGGCCGCCCCTTTTTTACACATTTGATTATTCAGTGGGGGACAATAGTGAACATTTTCTCATTTATTTATCTCCATTTATTACCTTTGTATCCATAACGAAGGGAGTCAATATCTCCACGCCCGTATAAAATTCACACTTAGCCCGCCACGAGAGTTTTGGCCCAAACATGGATGTTCTCTGTTATTTGCTCTCACGAGGAGGCACTTCTCTCTTCAAGGTGGTTAAGTTAATGGGCCCCCCTTTTTGTTCCCTCGTACCCATTTCGTTTTTCATTCGATAAATACTAAGCACATAGCTCTTATTGCTCTGCATTCTTATCGGAACAAAGTCATGGCCCGTTTAGGTATGAAAAATTGTTTAACTTTCTCTTGGCTCCTGTTTTCTATCTCAATTTTCCCACTTCAGCCTTTGGAAATAATAATAAAGCGGAAAAGAAAAGGGATTTCTTGTCGTTTTGTAATCAATGAATATACTTGATTATTTAGTAACGAAACCCTTTCGACTGTTCTCTTTAACTGAGTTAAAGTGCTCCGTGTTGCATATTACGTCATTACCCCAACATACTAAGATTTAGCACCAACAAAAAATTAATTAATTAAGTAAAGCATAACAACTAATGTGAGGAAGGATATGTTTGCCCCAAAACAGAGCAGTTTTCGGGGCGAAAGAGGCTAAACTTTCCTTTACGGTCTAGTATGAAACTTTTACTGAGTTTCATATTATAGTACGAAATTCGATCAAAGTTCTGTCTTTTTATGTTTCATATTGTATTTTTTATATTTTTTTTATACCGTACGAAACTATTTCATATTATACGAAATTTGACTATCGTAAGGGGAGGTTTAACCCTTTCTGCATTGGGAGCAACTTACATGTACCGAAAAAAGTACATCAAATCATAAATAGTTAATTTTTTTTTAAAAGAAGATTATTATCATTTGGGGTTACTTTAATTTTGTGGATGGAACATCAAGCGCCTCGTCAATTTTTCTTCTTGTTTCCTTTTTGTTCTTTTTTAAAATGATATTGCGTAAATATTTTACATTTGAATTGATGGGTCAATTACTATTGATAACACCCCCACCCCCACTTATGTGGCCGTTGATGAAAGCTTCCTATTTATCCCAAAACCTCCATAACCCATTTTCTTGGCCAACACGTGTTGATTATATTATACACATTCCACCTCCCAACTTAGATCCCTTCTCTGTAAAGGTCCCCATCCTTTCGCCCAATAGATTAAGTCACGATATGATTTGTGGTGTGTGCGCGCGCGAGAGAGACGATTTTTAGGGAATTCGGACGCGGCTAAAATTCCTTGGGTGGTAGCTTTCTCCGTTACGAAACTGTAACCGTTAGTTTCGTATTTTATGAAGTGATTCATGAAAAGTTTTATAAATTTGTACGGCCGTTTCGTAAAGTGTAAATATGCTTCATAAAATTCTAAGAGTTGCGCACTTTATAAAGTGATTCGTAATAAAATACGAAAATTACCGTGTGCTTCGTAAATTTGTATACACCGTTTCGTAAAGTGTCAATGGGCTTTGTAAAATTTTACAAACTTTTATTTTATAAAGCACGAAGTGTACAATGATATGTTCGTAAAGCACGAAACATTTTTATTAGCTTAGTAAATTTTCATGAAGTCCATTGGCCCTTTACGAAAATAGTTTCTTAAAATACGAAACTATAACAATGTGCCTGGAACCAACTCCATCCCTAAAATTTGGAACCGATTCGTAATTTTCATATATTTTCTTAGTTAGTCATTTCCATAAATTAGGGAACTCAATGTTTTTTTTCCTATATTGTTTTTCCTTTCTTCTCATTTTCATCATCAGAGATTAGTGGAACCATCAATGCTTGGCATAACTTGATGTCGACCGACCTCCTTATCTGCCGAAGTGAGTGTGGGTGCCAAATTTTCTTTGGCATTTACTTGTGCATTTTACTTTCTCTGTATCTAACTTATTATGATATCTGGGAATCACTCTGTGAGTTTAGTTGCACATTCGTGATACCACAAAAGCTTTGGCTTGCAAACTTTGTAAGTAGATGGGATTGACTGATCACAAGCTTGTAGTCTCCATATACTTTTAAACTATACACTTTATTGTCTATGGCCATTTTTAACCCAATATAAGAGCTTGATATTCAACCATATTGTTTGAGCACAATTGTGAAAGGGAAAATGTGTATAGTATGATGTCTTCATCAGTCGTGACATCACCTCCTCATCGTGCATCTCTTTCAACATTCTCAACTCATTCGATGTAGGACGATTCGCCAAGAAATCTGTGAATGCATGTCTCATCACTAACTTTTGGGGAACATTCACAACTGAACTCACTACATGTCACCCATCATGAGAGTAAGATAAATTTTTCTAACGGCTCGTTCTTCACCATGGTTAAATCCACAGATTGCCACTCGACTATTTAAGTGGTCATTCATTCCCAAACCATTGTCTCACTACATTCCCTAGGTCAATCAACATGCGGTAGCTATTATGGACTTATGTCCTCCGAAAGATCTTCATCAGAAAATACGATAGCTAGATAATTCTCCTTTATTTTTTTAATTGACATCACCTGGAGATTTTCGGGATGTCAACCTTTAGATCGGGCTACTCTTTATTCATGTCAATATGGTGACTAACATATGGACAAAATCGCAAGCATTTAAAAATTTTCGGTGAAGTAATCCCACATCGTGATTGGAAAAATGACTTCTTTTGACTTGCTTCAACATCCGAGGTTTGCTACTCTTTAGCCTCTTAGAAGCTTACTTTCCGAGGATTTCTTCTAGAGACTTTCGTCCAACGGAAGGTTTGTTCTCATCAGGCTTGCGAGTCTTTCTTCTATTCCTCCTAATCACTAGAGTCCAACTTTTTTCAATAGATTCCTTCTCATGACTAACCGCACAACTTAGGCATGTTGACGGACAGAACTATCATCCTATATCATCTTCGATCTTTAGAAAACGGCCAGCTCACGGGGCTAAATGACTTGAAATCAAAGGAGGTGTTGATAATTGCTATGTCCACCAAGTTTGATCACTTCATTGAGCATGGAAAATTTTATCCATTCGTATAAGCTCCATAATTTTCTCCTCGAATATAAAATATTTCTCAATAGTGACCTATGACATAATGATATTTTCAAAAATTTGAATTCCTTACTAGATTAGCTTGTTATGGGTATTTTGACAGAGGGAGTTTGAGCATCCTAACCAACAGAATAAATTCAATTATATATGTGACATCTGAATCTTGACAAGAATATTGTCTATTTTGTCTCCTTCAAAGTTGGTCGTCTCTTTTCTGTTTGAGTAGTTACTAGAGTCGGGACTCGCTTGTTATGGATGCTATCTTAGCTTTTATTTCGTAAAATGAAGGCAAATCATCATCCTTACTATACCGATGTCTTTCAACTCACTACTAGTTGAAGAGTTTATTTTATATTTTCAACGAGGCCTACGATTCACAGGTAAGTGGGGAAACAACCCACCACTTCCACACTAAGTAAACCCATGATGTCCTCTGATGGACATTCAAGCCATTCTATGCCCACACATCCCTCACTAAAGCAAATGCCCAGATCCGCCAAGTAAACATATCTAGATTATCTTTGTGTCCACAACGAAACGTTCATGGTGGGCACCTCAAACTTTTGTTACTGGATAATTATTCAGATAGAAGTGCGGACGGTATTGCAGTGGGATGCCGAGGATAACTTAGGAAACATGGAGGGGTAGCGGTTGTTGTTGTAGCCAGGACTTGAAGCTGAGGCTCTTGTTGAGCCACACCTTCCAGCTCTTGCTCCCCTTTCTGGATATCATCTCTGACCTTGCCTCCGTCATCTGCGGGTTCAGCTGCTTCTTACACAGCACAAAGTTCCTCCCTCCCACCGTTCCTATGGCCTCGGTCGGGTTCAGTGCTTCAAAATCAACCCCCCATGCATAAACACCCAGACAGAAAGCATCAGAAATGCCCGGTTCATGACAATGGACGAAAGTAGCCAGCGAGGGATGAAATATGCAAGGCACGTACCATCAGACTGGGTGACCCCGTGGAGGACGAAGTTGTTGATGTCGATGCCAAGGAGGGGAAGCCTGCCTTCATGGGCATAGTTCTTAAGGGATGTCTGGATGATGGTCGAAACAGGATCATCCTCGTTTACCACGAACTTTATCAGTCCTGAGCTTCCGAGAACGTTTACGGACACTAGAATCCTGTTCTTCTTCTTCATCTTCTTCACACTGTGGTCATCGTCATTGCCTTTCTTGCCCTTCTTCCTACTCTTCTGCTTCATCACCTTCTCGGACAGGTTCCTCTTCAGCTTCTCCTGTTCCTCCACCATGTCTGAAATCTCTCCCCCTGGGGAAGGCGCAATAAGGGGCAGGTTTCGTGGGAAGAACGAGGAAGTCGGAGCTTTCAGAGGCGTCCAGGGAAGGGAGAAAGGGAGTACAGGGGAAGTGCATGAAAGCACAACCACCCCTTCTCACCGTCCAGACCGAGCCTATAGAAAAGGAAATGGTAAACAATGTCTTCGCAAGGGGTAAAGCGGGAGAACCTTGCCTTCAAATATATAAACACGTACGCCATAATCTGGCTCAAACAAATGAATGAAAATCATTGGAGAAGTTGACTTTGAGCTTTCGGTTAATCATCCATCATCATGGGATGTTCTTTAATATACATATAAAACGTACATAATTGGAGGCCTTTTGACTTTCTTATATAAAAAAGGTTGTCCCCAAATATCTTCTGATCAGGGGGAGGTTTGGTTGCAACCAGCACCAGTCTCACATTGTGGCACACCATCACTATCTATTTTTACTCTTCTTCCTTTAAAAAAAATACTAAACATAGAGCTATTTGGCTTTGATTTTATAAGCAACAGCAAATCAGGAGGTCATAGAAGAGAAAGTACAGAGGTGTGGTCCTATTCTCCTTCGATGAACAAGCTAAGAAAACCTAAAGATTTATGTATCTCCCACTACATTCCCTTTTCAAAGAAGTGGGAGTTAGCCGTACTTAGAAGTTTAAGTGGCTTGGTGAAGGTAATCCGCCATTCAATCCAACTGATTGAACTTCAGGCATAATTTGGTCGGTTATTCCGACCGGCGAATGAAAAGGTCAGAATCAGTACATATGAGCTAGCCGGCTCGCCGAAAACTCGGCCATCAATTGTCATGTTTGGTGGGAACACGCCTGCAAGCTTGCAGTTCAGTTCTATTATTACATCCACATTTTATTACTAATTATTTCTTTTTCAATCCCACGAGTGGTGTGCTAACGACGGCACCCTCCAAAATGACATCAAGCAAGCACCATCAAGACTTTGGGCTGTAAATATTGGGGGGATCTGAATAGGATGTACTCCACCAGATAGCAATGTGTGTTTGACCAAATCGGATAGCTGCACTTTGATGATTGTATCAAAGGGATAGAATTTTTTAATTAGCCAAAAGAAAGTAACTCAATTCATAGATAAGCCACATTCTTACCGTCTATATATATGCTTACGCTATAATATGCGCATTATTATACATGGGCCGACTATCATATCATTGAATTGACAAATCGAGGATCAAAACCTTAAAAAGTCCTCGTGTACGGTATTTTTGCGACAAACCCTCCCCCAGACTCTACCCGATTGAACGTCCCCATCGCTCGCACGCATGCTCTCACCGCCATGACAATGAAATGGAACTAGAATGGATTTTTTAAAAAATATTCTCCTAGTTTTTCCTTCTAAAGCATCCCTAGAGGCACATCGTTTCATATGGAAGTATGATCGAGATCCCTTCCGTTCCGAACCGTAGCTTCCCAAATGCTCTCGGGTATGTCATGAGCGTTCCCCTTGAGAGACGTATACGCATCTCCTCATCGGGACTTTTCTTGGTTCCTCACCAAGTACCCTGGACTTCTAGTTAAGGACGTTGCTTAGGAAAACTCATTCTTCGGCTTCTGGGCACATACCTTGTAGGCCTATGTGACGGATCGGGTCAGAAGTCCAAGATTGAGCCAAGAAAGACCGTAGGAAATGGCCCGAAACACCTTTAGATAAGACCACGGGGAAAAGCCCGTACGTCATGAAGACCTTCGCCTAGAGGAATGGACCAAGTGACAGACTGAAGCACAGGTGAATGATGAACCAAAAGGACGTCAGGCGACTTCCAAGCGAAACAAGGTGCCAAGCAGCAGTGCCTATTCATGGAAAGACTTCGAGAAGGAAACATAATATCTTGTTTGGTGCGCAAGGGAGGACCATATGATTATATGGGAAAGATATATTACAAAACGGTCGGAAGGTTCTAAGATTAGGAAAGGCAATGTTCCGTTGCTAGATTTAAGTCAGGGCAGAGCCTTATAAACAGGCTTTCCTGTGAACACAACACACACAACACGCACAACAACACACCAAATAGACTTATCTATCTATCTTAGCTTATCCCTAGTTTTAGTTCTTAGTTTACCCAGCTTCCTTATGCATTGTTCTTGGCAACTAGCTTCCTTGATGACATTCGTAAGTGCTCTTGGTTACGGTTACCATTGTCTTCTTCTGGAAGAGCGAACATAATTACATTTAATCAAAACGGCGACCACAGTTGCACATAATCCTCGCTAGAGTCCAACATGCTTGAGGCCAAATATTCTCCAGCGTGTTGGCCACTTTAACGAAGCTCAACACCTATCGAGACTTCCCTCGATAACTTGCCAAGAAGTTCATGCACAATCGAGCGTAGTTACGGAAATGCCAATTGTTCACCTTCTATAGGAATCAAACTCATACATCAAATAAACTTAAATAAGTTAACAACATAAAATGCCAGATAATATTTGAAAAAAGAAATTACTTAAAAAATTTACCTTGAATAATCCTCTCATGGCAACATCATGTGAGAACTGGCTTGGCTAGACATGGATAGGTTCAAGCAAAAAGAACGAGAAGATTAATCATATGTATCGAACATAGTGAACAACCTACCGCGAAACTTCATAATGGTAGAGGAACATGTATTTGGGTAGCAATTCTTAAAGAAAAACTCCACGAACTTTTGTACCATGGATTTAGAGTTGCTTCAATAGATAATAACATAACAAACTCGGACCAATATTTTTCTTTGATGTGAATCTGACATGGTTGTCTTAACTTTCCGATGCTTGAACTAAAGTAAAGAACAATAGAAAAACTCTCGGGTGCTTGGTTCCAAAAAAATTCACAAGTTAGATAATAAATTACAAACAAAAACATCATAATCGTCTCTGCGCTTACCCATGATCATCAGAAGGACAATGCTTATAATCGGAGTCACTCAATTTCACTTGACATAAATCACGTTTATAGAAGATAGAACTTTCAAGCATGAGATATGTAGAATTCCACTTAATAGGGACGCCTTGTCTGAGCCCCTTTCCTTTCTCAATAGACATGAGATTGATACATTCAAGCAGCTTGTCCTTTCTTACTTGAGATCTCTTCACATACTTAATTATTTCTCTAGTTTTATTCACCGCAACATCAACTTCTTTCAAACCTTCCTTCAATAACATTCCAAACATGTGCACAACACCGTAAATGGAAGAAATCTCCATTTTATAACAATGCATTCCTTGCATTCAACTGACACTTTAAAACTTCTACAACAACATCATTTTCCAATGTATTATCAAGTGTTAATGAGAAAATCTTATTCTCAATGCCCCACTCCGAAATTAATCCAAAACTTTTCACCTATGACAACACCCGTATGAGGGGTAGGCATGAGAGAAAAGACCAAAATAAATTTACGCAACTCCCAGTTATTGTCTATGAAATGCCTAGTCAGACAAATATATCCATCTGTCACTATAGAGGTCCACATATCAGATGTTAAAGAAACTCTACAGGGCATACTATAAAGCAAGGATCTCAACTTCAATTTATGCATTTGATGCATTTTCAACGCACGAGCTTTAATGGTATTTCTACTTGAAATTTGTAGATCGGGATGAAGATAAAATCAAAAGTTTGTGGATACCCTCATGCTCAACAAACTGAAACAGTAAAACATGGAGAATGATAACATTGACAAGTAAGTCCAAGAATATTTCCTTATCAAACCAGTTGATCCATTTTCTTGTGCCCAAAGCAATTGACTAACATCACTCCCATTTTGTTTTTCAAATACAAGTTTTTATGTGCTTCTACATTTCCGATTCCATTCTTACTACCACAAACATAAATAGTGTCACACTTCTTGTATTTACTCTTTCATCTTCTATCATTTGCATTGGGAAGAATAATATCAAAGAAATTCTAAAACCACCGACCTCAACTTTCTCTTACTCGTTGTAAGTGATCCTTTTAACATAGCATCCCTCGAATCTATAACTACCACATTGGCACATGTTGATAACAACTTCATCTAAAATTTTGTCCTCTAAGTCAATATCAACTTTTATGTCGGCATCGCATGACTACTTTTCTCATGAGACGTTTTATCCATCTAAGAAAACAAGTCACAAGAATGTTATAAATAATAAAGGACAATGAAAAGAGGAAGTTAGGGGGAGATAGACACCGATTCACCTCAGAAAAACAAATAGGGGAAGAGGAAATTTCGGGAAGACAAATATCGATACAAAACAATGAATTAGATGGCAGGAGGCGGCTCAATTCTCGCATGAATAGCTAAGAATCCAATAATTCCAACGTTGATTCCTTCATACGTGTCAATTGGGCAAATGCGCCCATAGTAACTAGGGTGGATATCTTGTATCCGAAAATTAGGAGTTGGCCTCGTTAATTCTCCAGATTCGAAATAACTCAATTTTCTCCCTTGAATTATTTGTCTCAATGGATTCGTTCGATCCAAAACTCGAGATAATAGGCGTAAAGCGAAAAAAAATTCATGAAAGGAAAGAGAAAAATCAATAAAAAAGCAGCCTCAATCCCAACCCAATTCCTTTCCACAATCATGTCTTTGAACCCAAAAGGCCGATGAAAAGACACGAAACAGCCACATATACGCACTCAAGTCGACAAATTTCCTCAAAGAAAAGGGAAGTTCAAACCATCTATCCTCCACGAAAGCTTCCCCACAAATCCAAAACCAAGCAAACACAACAAGAATCTGGGTAACGAAGTTCAGCACATGGTACAGCATCCCCACCCAAAGAAGAACCCTAGAGTTTTCCAGAGAAAAACTGACAAGAGAAGAGAAATGGTGAAATATAGATAAACGCTAACAACCCTCACGTTTTGAAAATAATTGGTGTTTTTTTATTAAAACGGGTCTTAATGTGAACGGTGAACACGACCCGAAACCAACTCGTTAACATATCGTGAGTAACTGATTGACACGATAACGACATGAACCCGTTAGGGCTAGATTCAGATACGAAAATTACGGATCATGTTCGTGTCATGCTATCATGTCGTGTCCAAAATTATCGCTCCTAATAACGGTTGAAGTATAGATAGGCGTACGAAGTGTGTCAAATTAATATGGGATAGATTTGATAGCTCAAATCCAAATGCGAAAAGTCATTCAAACATAAAAAATCCGGTAACGTTATAGTAACAAGACCGCCGAGTGTTCTATCACAATTACAAACTAAAATAACACTTTTAAGGGAATTCAATTAGTTTAGAATTATCGGCACCGGTAATCTGATTTTTTAGGATTGTCGGCTACCTGTAAACTGGTTTCTTGAGGATTACTGTCATTTGGCTACAAAATATATGGATTTTGCAAACAAAAGTTTACCCAATTTACACATTTTTACCGTAGCAAATCTTACCAAATATTCATTTTATTTTGTTGGAAAGAAGTTGATTAGAAATTTAGTTTCAATAATTTACAAAATTATCGACGGACTTAAAAAATTTATAAATTTATAAAAATTTTATGTTACAAAGTATTTTATTTACTTTAGCAAAGCTTATTTTTGACAGAAAAAAAATGGTAAAGCAAAACTGTAAAGAACATAAAATGATTTAAGTAAACTATAAATTATTATTTTAGTTTTTATGTATACTAAACTTTTTGTGTTCTTTACAAATTGTTTTGTAAGGAATGCAAAATAATTACAAGAATATCTTACAAGAAATTTCTTTGTCGAACGCATCTCTCTTTGAATTACAAAGTATTTGTTAGAATAAGTACACAATAATTTGGTAAACTACAAAAAAGTTTGTTACAATATACTAAAATGTTCAAAAGTTACTTGTATTCTGTTATTTCATCAAATGACAAGACAAAACTTTAAATATTGTAAATGATAGAAAAAAATAATTGTATTTTGTAAACATAATTCTAAAATTTACCAATTTTATGGAACACACACAAAATGAGAAAACTTTACAAGAAATTAATAAAGTGCAAATATTTGTTCTTTCACAAAATTAAATCACGTAAAAATATGAATTTTGTAAATTTACAAATATTTCATAAAACCTTATATACAAATTATTACTCCAAATTTGTAAATTATTTCCTCATCTTTAAAAAAAAAATACTATTAGACGAATGGGCACACCTTTAGTATATTACGTAATGTACTCGCTTTTTAACGAAAGCATTGGAAAAACGTTAAAACACCAAAAGAATTTATTATATATTTCGTATTTAAAAATATGTCAATTTTTTTACGGAAGAAAATGTAAAAAAAAAAAAACTCCACGACAGTATTGTGTGGGATATAAATAAAAGGCGAATCGAGGATAACATGTGTATAACAAAACTATATAATAAACGAAGAGAATAGTCACATCAAACGAAGAGAATAACTTCCGTTTTGAGTGAAACGCTCCGTTTTTGTGCCCACCTCGTTGTTCATGATAGACATTTTAAGCACGGGAGAGCGAAAAGGACAAAAAGAAGCCAGGGATCATCAAGCAGGCGTCATTCTCATCGATCATCCCTTCTTTTTCCTCTTTCGGACAAGTTTCTGAATCCATTCTGGCGTCTATTTTTCACCCTTCCTTCTTGCCACCCTCGGAGTCTATCCTAGGGTTTCGATCTATTCACGGGATCGAACGAGTTGGAGGGCTGCAACTCCCAAGAACTGCCTGTCTGAAGCGCTCTTCTAGCGGGAATCGATCGTTCCTATGGTTCATTGTCCCTGCTTTGGATCCTGGATATGGAGCATCAGGCTTCGTCCTTACGACCAGGATGCCTACGATGGACTACGTGCGGCTTCTGCCAGGAATGTCAATGCCGGTATAGATGGATCTCGGCCCTCCTTGAGCTCCACCACCCTTTGTCACCCCATTTCTTTTATTGGTAGAAATGTTCTGTTTGATCTTCTGCTGTCTGATATGTGTTGGAATTATGTTGGAAATAGACGCTACCCGTGGTTGATTCTTTAATCGGATCGGAGGTTGTACCGAGGCGACAATCGTGGTTAAATTCAAACTGTTCTTCATTGACAGGGGCAACTATTCGGGAGGTAGATTTGGAGGAGGGGCTGCAGGCCTCGGAAGTGGAGGATTTGAAGGAGAAGGGCCACCAGAAGGTCCGGATATTTGACTACCGGGAGCTTGCAACTGCCACAAGGGACTTTAGGGAGGAGTGCATCCTCGGCGAGGGAGGATTTGGGACCGTCTATCGGGGTCGCTTAAGAGACACAGGTCAGGTAATTGCTGCTCGTTAAAAGGGCTTCTTGCAATTTCCAACTCACTGTTTGCCTTAATTTTGATTCAGGTTTAGTTGTAGTTACTCTGATCATTGATACTGAGATTCATGAGAGATTGTAGGAAGTAGCGGTGAAACAGCGGAACAAATCTGGTCACCAAGGAGAAAAGGAGTTCTCGGTGGAAGTATTGATGTTGTCACAACTGCGACACAAGAACCTTGTGAATTTGTTAGGCTACTGTGCCGAGGGAGATCAACGTCTGCTCGTGTATGAGTACATGGCCTTAGGTTCCTTAGAGGATCACTTGCACGGTACTATCCCATATATTTTTCGTTGACAAGAGTCATAAGTCCTTTGATCTCATAAGTGGCATGATCCAGGTCTGGCGCCGGATGTGGGGCCACTCGATTGGAACATGAGGATGAAAATAGCAACAGGGGCGGCGAGAGGGCTGAACTACTTGCATAATGAGACCAAACCACCTGTTATCTACCGTGACCTGAAGACGGCCAACATATTGTTGGACAATGGGTTCCAACCAAAGCTGTCAGATTTCGGCCTTGCAAAGTTTGGCCCTGTCGGTGACCTGACACATGTTTCAACGAGGGTGATGGGCACCCAAGGTTACTGTGCCCCTGAGTATGGACTGAGTGGGAAGTTAACGATGAAGACTGATGTATATAGTTTCGGGGTGGTCCTGCTCGAGCTTATCACTGGACGGAGGGCAGTGGAACTTGTGGATGGCCACACAGAATACATTGTCGAATGGGTAATACGAAATTTTGAGTGTTTCCAATAAAGGGGCCTTGATTTTTGTGCACACTGATAATTATAGACTCCTTTAGGTGCGGCCGAGGATCAAAGACAGAAAGAACGTTAACGAATTCGCCGATTCCATGTTGCATGGACAGTTCAGTGAGGACATCCTGAGACGGGTTGCGAATATTGCCTGCATGTGTGTCCGTGAAGACCCTGGTGGCCGCCCCTCCATAAAGGAAGTGATGCTTGCGCTGGAGTACTTGGCGGCTCAGAAATTTGACCACGTTACCACGGGTGGGGATAAGGGTGACGACCCAGGTGACGACCCAGAGAGGTCGCCGACAACGGTCCTAAAGGAGAATACAAAAGTCATGGAGAATTTGTTGGCACGGGAGCAGGCAGTCGCGGAGGCGAAGCGGTGGGGTGAGACTTGGAGGGAGAAGAGGCGACAGGTTGGCGAGAACAATCCTACCATGTTAGATAGATAGCGACGGTGAAGAGAATTTCGTGAAATCAGGTGTCGTTACATGTACATGAACAAATCGGAGCAAACAGATTCTACATAGGTGGCAGCGATCACAAGAGTTTTGGCAGTACAGGTCGGGTTACCTGGGGATAGGATTCCTTTTGCAACGTTGAGTTTTTCGTGTTTGTTCGAACTCGCAGTCATGGGTTTATGGATGGCCTGAAGCATCTGGTCCATCTCTTCTGTCTCAGAATTGCAAACTCATCTTCCAGCTTTCCTTCTCTGCTTGTCTCGGGGAAGCGAAAATAGGAAAAATCACGTAAAAAACTTAGAAAATAATTATGGGTTTATAAGAAATCTAAGAAATTGTCTTAGAACTCTTATTTATACTAGTGTAATATCTTATTCTTAAAAAATTACTAAAATACTCTTAAGATAATAAAATGAAATCTGACGTTTTATTGTAATTCTGCATCAATCTCTTCAGGTTGAAAAAGTTCGCTACTACAATATGAGAACTTCGATGATCTCGGCATAAATGTTAGAATCAATCTTATTCAACTCTTCCTCAGTTATCCAAGTGCTTTTCATCGCTGGCTTTCCCAATCATTTCATCAAAAACTTACGATATTGATTTCATCTTCTTAATTTGGCCTCCTTCACATTTAGAATATCTTCAATAACATCTTTGTAATCTTCGGAAGGTCTTTGATCTGGTCTTGGATTGAATAATCTTCATCAGCTCCCACAAATTCATACAAATTTGAGACATTAGTGACTCAATTGATTTGTAGCTCATCCGATAATTGCAGGTATACCAAGTCAAGCAGAAATCCCAAGTCCTTGGGAAAGTTCAGGAGGTACCAATCCTGCAGCTTCAGGATCATTGGTTGGTTCACCTTTGAAATCCCCATTGTTGCCTGAAGAGTCCCTCTTCGAGGACTCTAGCTCGTCCTCAACCTTGGGCACGATGTGTATTTGGACTGCGTGAGACAATACAAAGTTAAGAACTTCAAGGGTAACACCGCGATCCAGACACAAGCCCAGCGAAGCCAATGTGCATGTTTTCACAGAATGAGTACATTTATGAGTTATTTCACTAGACATAACAACATCAATTTTTTCTCTTTGCAATCAACCAGTCGACACAAAAAGCCTCCATCCTCCCCATATCTGATTTCACCTAATGTGCATTAACTCGTTAGATATGGCATAATCTTGGACAATTTCTTTAAACCGTTCTAGGTTGTCAAAACTCAACCCTACTTTAAAATTCATATTCTTATGGTCACATTGTCATACATCATAAATCATCGTTCTCCTATTAGTTTTACCAACTCTTTATTTCTTAGAAAAAAAAACTCTTCCTCCACATTATCAACATAGGCCATCATCTCAGCTTCTGAATCTTCATATTCACTATCTATAGCATCTATTAACAATTCTATACCATTATTAGCTTGATCTTGAACATACCGAATCTCATACTCCTCCTCTCCTTCTAAAGGGCAACTCTTGTTTCTTTTTTCTTCCTCCATGTACAAATCCACATATTGTGATTTTATAAACAACGCAGTCAACTCACTAACTTCAGCATCATTCATTATTTCTTTCATACCTTTAGCAACACTAAAATCAGGTCTTATAGACCACATTCTACTGGGATCATTCTATTCAAGCTCAAGTTAGTAAATTATCTTCTCTTGTCTACATACACATCTTCAAATGTAGTTGCTTTACCACAAATGTATCTAACATGTCCGGTCATAATCATCCTACCACTGATACGAAGAATCAGGGTTTTGCAACTTTCATCCACCTAGCACCAGTTCAAAAATTTCAGGTTCAATCGATCATCAAACAACGACATGCACCATAATGTACGCACGCGCCCTTCCGGCCTAGCACGCGCGATGGCGGTTCGGGCAACCCGAGGATCCGGGCCTGCTCCCCCCGAGGCCTAGTCCGGTCGGCGTTACGGCTCGAACGCCGGACGCTGCGGAAAGGGACCCGGGGTTGGGCCTTCCCTTAATTCGCGAACGGGTCTGCAGGGCGTTTCGCCAACCGTCTCCAGTTCCCTGAAGGTGGCGAGCGAAAGGCTGCGTTAAGACCGCGCTCGCGAATTTCGGGGAAGGATCAAGGAGCGGCTCGGTCTGCCATCACCTCATCCTAAATGGCTCCGAAAAAGGGTGTGGTATTTAGTTTTAGCTTTGGAAAACTTGTTCGGAGTCGCCACTGTAGTATGATTTTAAGTCGAAAAAATCAGAGTTTGGGTTCGGGGATTCCTATTTACTAACCTTTGTATCTTACAACATGCGAAAAAGGTGGCGATTTGTCCAAAAAAAGGTTTAACTTTTGATAGACGGGTGTTGGACCCGATCCGGGAGTAGGCCAGACTTTTATCGACGTTTTAACGGGCGTTGGACCCGAATTTAGGTTTGTTTGATTAAAACTAAGCATGCGACATCAAACCTAAAGCCTAAACCAGCGCGCAATCACAAGCAATTATTTAGATCAAAAGGGGCGGGGAAGGGCGGTGATTGCGGGCCTATACACTTGGGCCCGCAATCCGTTACAAGTGGGCTTTAAATAAAATTCGGGGAGGCCCACACCTCCCCTTTGTACCATTGATTGAAGGTTGGGGCCGCTTTAAGCCTTCAAGCCCGCGGTTTTTAGGCCGGGGTAGATCCACGCGGTTTGATACACGCGCCTTCGAGTTAATTTTCGAAATTGTGGGGTTGACCTTCCGAGATGAATAACTCGATGTACATGTAAGAAAAAATGAAGAAGTGGTCAGAGAGTCCTAATTTAAATCGAAATGAACAATTAGGACTTAACGAAAAAAGAGCGATACTTACGGGGCGTTGTAAGCCTGTTGATGTCGATCGTCCACGCCGTCGGAGGATAACTTTCCTTAATGGTGAATTCCGTATGTGTCGGTTGAATGGGATTACGATTCTTCGAGATGTCCAAGTCTCCGTCGTGTTTTTTTACTCAAAACAAGATAAACGGAGGGATTAGTAACTTACATTATTTGAGCAAATTAATTTAAATGCAAATGAATATGATTTCCTGTTTAGTCATGCGGATTTTAAACGATTTTGAAGTTTTGACGAAATTTCAACACATGCGAATAGTTGAAATCAATAAACGACAAAAAAGAATAGAAAACTGACTTACCTGGCAGACGGAGTGACTTCACCTGTCGATAGAAATCAATTAAGAGAAAGGGAAAACTCCCAGCTGAAGGCAAGGCTCGACCTGGGTTTCATCACGAGCTGGGAAGCAAGCCTCCAGATCAGTGCTTCCCAGTTGCTACCCCCTGGACGTCGTGACGGAGGAAGTGAGATCCCCATCGCTGCCGGGTTTGGTCGGTTTGTTGTGGGTCAGCTTGGGTATGCAGGAGGAGGCACCAATCGCGTAGTTGGTTGCTGAATCCATCGACCCAAGATCCAAGGACGTTTCGCTGCGGCTGATTGCAGGACTTGTCACCTCGGGAAGTCAGAGGAGATAGGGCTGCCATGGGTTGGGTGTCACCGGAGATGAAGGCCTCCAAAGCTGCCGCGGCATTGCTATAGTGGAAGACCCGCCTGTCTGTTCCAAATTTGCTGAAGATCCGAGCCCCTGCCGGTTGTGGCCACGTAGAGTCGCCGTGGGTTCGTCCGGGGACCTCCTAACTTGCTGGGGAGGCGTCACTGCCGGAGGAGATGCCCGAGGGTGCAAGGAGGAAGATCTGTCGTTGGACTCGAAGCTGCCGGGAGAGGCGTCGCTGCTGCTGTTGGTGGAGCGCTGGAGAAGACGGAGGCCGGGGAGTTGGGTATTCTGTGGCTCCTGCGACGTCTGGGCTGGAGGAGGGGAAGCTTGCCGTGAGTTGCCGTTGCCGAGACTTGTTCGCTGCCGATTGCAGGAAGCTAGGACGGAGAGCCACTTTGGAGCGGCCGAGGAGGACTGGAGGATGTCGTTGTGCTGGACCTGGAACACCGGGAGGAACGGATAGCTGCTGTGGGAGGCGCCGGGGAGGACAAAGGTCGAGGCAGTTGGGGTCGTCCTCATTGAGCGGGTCTTGTCCATCTTCTGCAGATGGTATGGTTGGCCACTAGCGTAGTTGGGATAGCAGATTGTTGTTATGTTGCTACTACGGCTGCTTTGGAGCCAGGGAGGTGAGTGGGGTCGGTGCAATGATGTCTGGGGCAGCAGCGGGAGCAGGAAAAAAGAGAAGTCGAGACCTCCGGGGTTCAATGCTGAGCTGACGCACCAAGTTTGGGGACCTGAAAATCAGAGAGAGGCGCATTAATGATGGGATACCAGGTAGAGGGGAAGGCCGTTACCAGTTCTGCGGACGCTCAGAGAGGACGCCAAAGAGCGGTCGTTGTGGTGTGGCTGGTGCGGGAGCTGAGATGGAGTGAGCTGTTCTAAATAGAGTTGAACTCGCGGTGGCGGGTCTAAATAGGTCTCTGGCGTTGACAACTTCCATCACAAGCCTCCTCACCGTACAAGGAGGAGGAACGCCCCGGGTCGACAGCCGACATCATATCGAGCAGTGGGAGAACTGGGATGGAGAGGAGGCAGGGGAGAGGTTTCGAAAGTCTCCCGGTCGTCGCTTGCGCTGTTGATGACACTGAGAAGACACTGAAGAGCAGCTCTTTGGAAGTGTCAAGCCACGGATTGCTTGTTGAATATGCAGCTGTCATCGTCGTCGCCGATGGTTCCAAGTGGGGAAGAACGTTGTTGGCTGTTGTGCATCCTCCTTGTAGGTGCTGGTCGCCATTGTTAGGAAATGCTTGGTTGAGGATGGCTTGGAGGCTCCAATGGCGGTGAAGACTCCCCCGGTCCGTGTCTCTCTCCGGTTCCCCCCTCCCTTTTTCTTTCTTTTCTCCTCTTTCCATCTTTTTATCTCCTTCCAATTCTCCCTCCTGAGTCAGCTCTTGATCCTTTTCTGTTGGGGGACTGAAGCCGTTAGGGGACAGGATCATACGGGAGCGCGTCGTCCAAATCACCTTGCAGAAAACGGCTGAGGATTCAGGGGCGTTTTCATTCTGCAATTGTCAGAGGGGGGGGCTGTTGGTGCATTGGTGCTTTGGGATCGTCCTTACAGGAGTGTTGCAATCGTTCTTCTGGGATTTTTGTCGGGAATCAGAATTTTGTCGGAGCAAGGTATATTTGGTTTTGGGTTTGAGCTTGTGTTATGGGGCTCTGAGAGCGGTTTGGGCTCTTTGGGGAAATGTGGGTTGAAATTTGAGGGCTTGGGTTTGCTCAGGCCCTTTTCTTTGGTTTTTCTTGTGGGTTGGGTTAGCTTTCTTTAGCTCAGGTTGTGTTTGTTGTAGACTTGCTGTCGCGGTCGTAGACTTACTGATTACGCCGTAGACTTGCTACAGTGCGTTGTAGACTCACAAACCCTGACTTTCGTAGACGAGGACCCTCGTAGACTTGGACCCTCATAGACACGGATCCTCTTAGACTTGGACTGTCGTAGACTTGGATCCTCGACTTGGCCTTGTAGACACGAGTTTTCGTAGACTTGGACCCTCGTAGACACGGATCCTCGTAGACTTGGACCCTTGTAGACTTGACCTGGGTCGGCGGGGGTAACGGTCAATTTGGGGGATCTACACGTAACATCCATTGTGATTAGAATAAGGAGGTAGGTACCTTTCTTTTCAACAAAGAGGACTACGAGCAGATGATTCCCTTTCTGGAAGAGGATGAGCATGCTGGTGTTGTTGCCTTCTATGACGAGGATGGGTGTGTCGATGTCATTGCCTTCCACGACGAAGAGGACAATGGGTGCGGGGATATGGTTTTCTCCTGGACGATTATGGGTGCGTGCGGGGCTGATTTTCATCTTCAATCAAACGAACCCTATTTTTTTTTTTTAAAATTGGTTTTCTCTATGTTTGATTAGGAAAATTGCGTGAATAAGAAAGCCTTGAAACACGAAGCTACCCATGTTAACGGAGTTATTTGCCATGTATGTGCCACGTAACTCCACGTTATTGCTTGGAGTGAATAAAGGATAAACATATAATATAATGTATAAAGATTGAATAAAGTATCAATAAGTACGTTGGGTAATTTGGCCTTCTTGGTGTGAAAATGACAATGGAAGTTGACATGGCAACCGTAATAGACATAGACATTTAATATATATTAAATTTTTTATATCGATATTCCAATTATTAGTTAAAAATGACTATTCGAAATAGAACTTACAAGTACATAACATCTTTCCATAACATTTGGAACTCGCTTACGAATAGATTTCTTTCAATATGTTGGATACTAATGGCATACTATTTGTTTGTACCCATTATTCCATCTACCAAATACAATCCACTTCTACATTAATAGAAGAAATTATGCTGATGGAAAAGTTAGTGATTGCCATTTTCTCTAGTAATTTACCTCAGGCGGAAAGGAAAGGAAAGGTAACTAAAATACTATAAATAAGTAGGAATAAATTGGAGGGAAAAATTTCAGGTAGTTATTGGCCGTACAATTCCTAACGACCATTTCAAACCCACCCAATTTTTTTGTAATAAAAAGAAAGCGAGATAATAAAACACCATCCTGAAAATAGCCAAAAAAAGAAAAGGAAATTCCGATTTCACACGACGGGCTGAAATTCCCCCTTCTTCGCGAATCCTGAATCTCGTTCTTTTGCCTCCTAGCCCGTCTTCTTCCTCCCTGCCCCATTTTCGTTTTCGTTTTCGATCATCTCGTGAGGTTCGCAATGATGGAGAATAAGGCTAACAGTCCTCGTCCCCCTGCAGATGCGCCGGACGGATTGGACAGTCCTGCTGTCAAGGATAACAAAGGCAATGTTGATGCCGATGACGATGCCATTGTCGAATCTCCCCTATACCAAGCATCTCCTAAGGTCGATGTGGTGCAGGGCAGTGCCGCAGAAGAAAAGGGGGAGATCGGAGAGGATAAAGTCGATGAAAATAAGGATGACCGTGAGAGTAAGGATGAGCCCGAGAATAAGGACGAGCCCGAGAATAAGGATGAGCCTGAGAATAAGGAGGTACCTGAGAATGGATATGAGGGCGATGGCCATGAAGGTGTTGATGATTCTCCCAAGGATGGTGATGCGGTCGTGGATGTCATCGAGTACAGCCTGGACAAAGCTTTTGAAGATATTGACGGTTTCCTATCAACGGAGCATGGGGAGGATTCCCCTGTTTTGGCCCTTCCTGACTTCTTGGATAAGTTTTTGGATCTGCTTGAGGTGATGTTAAAAAAATACATTTCCGAATCAACGGCAGGAAAGGTGAAATGGGGCACGAATGCTGAGGAGGATTCATTTTTCCTCTGTTCAGTGCACCGCCTTTCGCGGATTGCCGAAATGCTTGATCCGTCCAAGCTTGGTGAGGAATCAGGAGCATCTATCAATAGGATTGAGAGCGTCAGGCAGCGCGTGATGTCATTCCTAGAGGATGAGTTCCGGTTGTCACTCAATGAGTGCAAGCATGCTGAATCTGATACGGCCGACGATGAGGAGAAAATGCAGACAGAATCAGGCGACACTGCAGATAACGAGGCGGATTCTCAAGGATTCCCACCAAATGTTGTGTTGATCATGAAAAGAGTAGCGGACGAGTTGATATTCGGAGGGTTCGAGACTGAGTGTTGCCAAGTTTATATCATAGGGAGGAAGAATTATTTCGATGAGTTGTTGTCCAGGTTGGGATTCGAGATCCTAAGCATTGATGAGGTCCAGAAGATGCAATGGGAAGCCATGGAACGGGAGATACCTAAATGGGTAAATATGTACCGGGAATGCGCAAAGGTTCACTTCTCGCTGGAGCTTCAGCTTGTGGAATCTGTTTTTTCCAGCCATAAGCAAATCGCCCACCGGCTCTTTGACAATCTCTCTCACAGCATAATAATTCATGTTCTAAACTTTGTGGAAGCTGTTTCAATGATATCAAAGCGATCAGCAGAGAAGTTATTCAAGTTCCTCGATGTTTATGAGGCCCTACGTGAGACCCTGCCGGATATTGATGAGCTGTTTAAGGATTTTGAGGAGACACACGACATCAAGACAGAGATCACAATCGCAAAGTCAAGAATCGGTGAAGCCATCCTGGTCATGTTTAGTGATCTAGAGAGTTCGATCAAATCTGATACGAGCAAGAACATCGTGCCAGGCGGTGCGGTCCATCCTTTGACACGTTACACGATGAACTACCTGGAGTATGCGTGTGAGTACAAGGCCACACTGGAGCACATTTTCAAGGAGCACCTCAAGATCGAGCGAGCTGATTCAAACAACCGTTCCGAGTACACAGGAGACAATCACCGTCCGCCATTGCCGAAACAGAGTAGTGGTAGCCAGGAGACGCAGTCTACATTCTCAGCCCAACTCCTAAGAGTGATGGAATTGTTGGATTCTAACATCAAGTCGAAGTCGAAGCTATACAAGGATATCTCATTATGCTCGATCTTCATGATGAACAATGGCAGATACATACTACAAAAGGTGAAGGGGTCGAGCGGGATCAAGGAGTCGATCGGGGACATGTGGATTCGGAAGAAATCATCGGATCTCAGGCAGTACCACCAAAACTACAAGCGGGAGACATGGGGAAAGGTCTTGGGGTGTTTCAAGGACGAAGGGTTGACGGTGAATGGGAAAGTGGTGAAGCCGGAGTTGAAGGAGAGGTTCAAGAGCTTCAACGCGCTCTTTGACGAGATCCACAGGACCCAGAGCTCATGGGTCGTCAATGACGATCAAATGCAGTCGGAGCTTAGGGTGTCGATATCGGCAGTAGTCGTGCCAGCGTACAGGTCCTTCCTCGGGAGGTTCTCCCAGGTGTTCACAGCCGGGAGGCAGACGGAGAAGTACATAAAGTACCAACCAGAGGATCTTGAGAATTACATCGACGAGTTGTTTGATGGAAATGCAAACGCGGGTAAGAGGAAATCTTGAGACGTCCACAGGGAAGCAATAAATGAAAGGAAATTTATCGACAATCAAGGGGCACTCCCCGGCACGGGGCATCCGAGTCAGGAAACCGTAGGTTTCACCTGAGGGCAGCGGGTAGCTGATCACGAGGTGGAACAGTTTGATGTTTGCTGGGAAGAGACAGGTCAAGCAAGAAAGGGAGTGCTATTCTATTATTCGTGATAGATTTGACTTCATTCTTCAGTCCCATCATGGTTCTGGGGAACGGTTTATCTGGTGGCGGTTGCAATTTTAGGACAAAAACATCTGAAACATCCTCATTCTTTTTGTGCTTTAAGAATCTATTTCTATGAACACTCAACGTATGTTGTTTTTGGCTACTGCAACTACAGAAGAATAAGGATTCGCCTCCAATTTCTTTTTTCTTACATTTCTTTTTTCAGAATTGATTTTTCTTCTGTAATGTATGTCCAAAATTTGATTGACGAGGGATATCCGAGGAGGTGGTTCTCATCTAATGGAAAACCCAAAACAAAGCATGCGTGAAGTGAAGGCAGTTCCACTCATAACTTACCAGGAAACCATGAGATCTCTTCAACGTCCATGAGCATCTCCCCATATAGAAAGAGTTTACAAACCCAAAGTTCCCGAGTCCCACCTTGAAAAGCAAATGCCTCCGAAACTAGCATATAAGGTTAATGGGTCAATTTCTCTATTATCAACCAATTTTAGAGTGGACCATATTGGGTTGTCAATTGATTTTAGAGCGGAGAGATTCTAGAAAACAGCGAGAGGCCTATGACAACTGAATTTTAAAGGTAATACTATAATTTGATGTGGTCTCTCAACAATTTATATTATGAATGATTTTTGACAAAACATGTCCGGACGTGGCGCAAAAGGCCTATGAGTCACTATTACTGAGAAAAAATTTATTCCTAAACTAGAGGGAAGACATCAAGCGATCAAATACGTGATGAGAAAGTCATATTCTAAGTTCCACGTAAATGAGGCAGTCAAAGAGCTTCCTTCTCTGCATTATAGCAATTGTTCTCAAATTGCTTATGTACCTAGGATATACGAGTGAAAGGTTCCACGTGAATTCAAAGAGAACAGTACTAAAAATAAAAAATTTGTGGGATACAACAAAAGAAAGTTATGACCAAAAAATGATCTCTAGAGGCGGAGTCATGCTTGTCAATCCAAATGGTTTGTCAGGAAACAAAATAACTTTAAAGGACAAAAACAAGATTGATGATACCTTTAAGCGAAAGCATAACAGAGAACCTAAGTGTCCGTCATCTAGTAGCTGCAATTGTTGCAAGTTTTTTGGGTTAAAAGCACGCAAATTCATGTTCTCAAAATAATCTAAGAGAGAAAGATTTTGTATGATTTGTTTCGACGATAAGAGTACAAAGGAGGAAGTTTTTTACTATGAGCTAATAAATGAGCAAGATATTTCCAACTTAGACTTGAAAATAGAATATATCCATGAGATTATTTTAAATTACTACACAGAGATGATTCGGATACATGGACCACACATCTATTCGTGATGATAGTAGAAACAAATGAAGATTTGCTTTTTTTGAAGGCAAAAATTAGGTACCAGAGGAAACTCATCCATACGAGGATCCATCCCAAATGATTTTGGAGTGGATGTTGTATAACACGAATGTGAGAGATGTTTATAGTATTTGGAGGTTAAAATATAGATTAATAATAGACATTTTACAAATAGAGACAATGACTCAAATTACAAGTACTGAACTGGAGACCTTGGATGTTCCTTTACTCAATGTACAACGCATGCAACGTGCTAGAAATGTGTACAATTACATACACATTGGATTCATCCAAGTTGGAATTAATCTAGTTATTCCATATACCAACGGATAATCATGCGGTAATTGCCATAATATATAAATGATAACTCTACGAAAGTAGAGTTAAAATGATCACTTGTATGCTTTGATTTGAGCTAGTTCCGTAAGTTTAAGTGTTTAAACTTCTGGTTTTGAGCTGAATTGCGTTACCTCACGTTCGTTGTTGTTGGTGTAGGAAATTGGAATTGAGATGATGGATGACGAAGTGAGGGATGAAGAAATAAACCAAAGAAGAAAGGAGAGCTTCACAGAGACTTCCGCAGCTGCGGAGCATTTGGGCGCAGCTGCGAGCAAGGCGAAGAGTGTCACTACAAAGAGTCTCGCAGCTGCGAACGATTGTCTCGCAGCTGCGAGGAAGCAGAGACGAGTGGAGTATAGCTTAAGGTCGCAGCTGCGACCGATTATCTCGCAGCTGCGAGTAGAGGATATTTTAGGATTTTATTTCCGGATTTTAGTCTTCCTACCCTAGTATAAATAGACTACAACTCAGGCTGGCTAAGGGTCGGCTCTTTTGGGATAGAAGGCTTGTGACAGGAGACGATCTAATCGATACTGTTCTCTGTGGGTTCGACCCTTGCTTGCCCTTGCTATTTTAGTGTGTGCAAACGAGGATTTATTTTTGTTGCGTTGACGACGCGCATCAAATTTTGGCGCCGCTGCCGGGGAACAGTCTTTCGATTTAGATTTCTTTTACCTCTATTTCGATAGCTGTTTGACGTTCAAGTTTTTTTGGTTTTTGTTTTTTTTTTCAATTTATGCTACGGAGTCAAGGAGCTGATTTGACTCCTTTGGATCCAGAGATCGAGCGCACCTTCCGGCAGCGACTAAGAGCACAGAGATCAGCTATGGCCGACGAGGACAACCAACATCAGATCGACGGGAACCTGATCCCGAGAGCAGAGCATGGAGGGAGGCCGGATGTTGACAACAGACCGATGATGGACTTCACATCGGCCAGAACTTACGCTCCCCGGTCATGCATAGCGCCACCGCCCATCGCTGCTCGCGATTATGAGATCAAGACCTCGGTGATGCAGATGATCCAGAATACAGTCCAGTTCAGAGGAACACCGATGGAGGATCCGCATGAGCATCTGAGCAAGTTCCTCAGTGTGTGCGACACTTTCAGGCAGAACGGAGTGTCCCAGGATGCAGTGCGGCTGAAGCTGTTCATCTTCTCTCTAAAGGACAAGGCCTGGGCGTGGTTCAACTCGCTCCCAGTGAACTCCATATCGACTTGGGCACAGATGGAGGAGGCCTTCTTGGATCAGTACTATCCTCCCTCGAAGATATCGCAGATGAGGAACGAGATCACCACCTTCCGTCAGGACAGTGATGAGACTTTTGTGGAGGCATGGGAGCGATTCAAGAACCTGCTGATACAGTGCCCCTATCATGATCTGCCTGGATGGAGACAGCTAGAGGCATTCTACAATGGGCTCACGGACTCGTCCAGGAAGGACGTCAATCTGGCATCTGGAGGATCTTTCTTGAGGAAGTCCTACGTGGAGGGATTGGAGCTTTTGGAGACGATGAGGAAGACGTGTCTTCCGAATCAATATTCAGATCGTGCGAGCAGGAGAAAGCCGCAGGGTGTCTTTGAGTTGGATGCTTTAACTTCAATTCAGGCCCAGCTGACCGCGCTCACTAAGAAATTTGAGGAAGCGAACGTTAGTTCGGTTCAGAGCAACCAGCAAGGGTGCCAGATTTGCGGAGGACCGCATCTCACAGATCAGTGCACTATGAGCATGGAGGAAGCCAACTTTGTTGGGAACCAGCAGCGCAACAACCCGTACTCGAACACTTACAACCCAGGGTGGAGGAATCACCCGAACTTCTCCTGGAGAGCACAGGCACCTCCTCCTGGTATGCCTAGACCACCAACACCAGCACCGGCACCTCACTATCAGCAAGCTCAACCGGAAGCCTCGGAGAAGAAGCCGAGCCTCGAAGAGATGATGCTCAAGTACATGGCGAACCAAGACGCCTTGATGAAGAACCAGGCAGCATCGATTCGGAACCTGGAGAACCAGGTTAGCCAGCTGGCTCAGGCGGTGAATTCCAGAGCTTATGGGACTCTCCCGAGCAATACAGAGACCAACCCGAGGGAGCAAGCTAAAGCCGTCACTCTGAGGAACGGCCGTTCACTGGAGGCAGAAGAATCCGAGGCCAAGAAAGAGAGCAAGGGCCCTAGTCCATCGGAGAAATCTGGTAAGGAACCACAAACTAGTCCGCTAACTTCTGATTTGAGCTTGCCGCAGGACAAAGGGAAGAAGGAGCTGGTGGAAGAAAGAAAGAAACACGAAGTTGACATCTCGAAGCTTCCCTTCCCACAGAGAGCGCGGAAACAAAACGACGACGCTCAGTTTCGTAAGTTTTTAGATGTTTTCAAGAAACTGCATATTAACATACCTTTCGCAGAGGCCTTGGAGCAGATGCCGAGCTACGTCAAGTTCATGAAGGACGTGCTCTCTAAGAAGCGGAAGCTGGGCGATTTCGAGACTGTGATGCTTACCGAGGAGTGCAGCGCCATCCTCCAGAAGAAGATGCCACCGAAGCTTAAGGACCCTGGTAGCTTCACGATCCCGTGCACTATTGGAACCGCCTTCTCAGGTAAGGCTCTTTGTGACCTTGGAGCAAGCATAAACCTGATGCCCTTTTCAGTTTATAAGGAGCTAGGTTTGGGGGAGGTAAGACCTACATCTGTGTCCCTTCAGTTAGCCGATAGATCTATCACATACCCGAAAGGGATTATTGAGGATGTTCTTGTTAAAGTAGATAAGTTCATCTTTCCGGCTGATTTTCTGGTGTTAGATTTTGAGGAGGACAAGGAGATTCCTATCATCCTTGGCCGTCCGTTTTTAGCCACAGGAAGGGCATTGATTGACGTGCAGAAGGGAGAGTTGACCATCCGGGTCAACGATCAGGAAGTTACCTTCAATGTCTATAAATCTGTTAAATGGCCTTCTGAGAATTCTGATTGCTTTCGGATAGACGTTGTTGATAGGTGCACCTCCAAATTCTCACCTCTCGGTGATGAAGAGCTCCTAGATGCTGAAGAGGATGAGATCGATTCCGATTTTGATACCCAGGAGGCTCTAGCGCTGTTCACACGAAGGATTCAACAGTTCGATACGCTAGAGCGGCCATTGAACCCAATGCGACCGTCAATTGAGGAACCTCCCACCTTAGAGCTTAAGCAACTCCCGGACCATCTCAGGTATGCATATCTCGGACCATCAAACACTTTACCTGTGATTATTTCGGCTAGTCTTACAGGAGAGGAGGAGGAGAAATTGCTGGAAATCCTCAAGGCGCACAAGAGAGCATTGGGATGGACCATAGCGGACATTCGAGGAATCAGTCCTTCGGTGTGCATGCACAAGATTCTGCTTGAGGACGATCATAAGGTTTCGGTCGAGGCTCAGAGGCGGCTAAACCCGAACATGAAGGAAGTGGTGAAGAAGGAGATCATCAAGTGGCTAGACGCAGGTATTATCTATCCTATCTCTGACAGTTCCTGGGTTAGCCCTGTGCAGTGCGTCCCGAAGAAAGGAGGGATGACGGTGGTCAAGAACGAGAAGAACGAGCTGATTCCGACTCGTACGGTGACCGGGTAGAGAGTTTGCATGGACTACCGCAAACTAAACAAAGCCACCAGGAAAGACCACTTCCCTCTTCCCTTCATAGATCAGATGCTAGACCGATTGGCAGGTAAGGACTTCTATTGTTTCTTGGACGGGTACTCCGGGTACAATCAAATTTTGATTGCCCCGGAGGACCAAGAAAAGACTACATTCACCTGCCCGTACGGTACCTTTGCTTTTCGTCGCATGCCGTTTGGATTGTGTAATGCACCTGCTACTTTTCAACGATGCATGATGGCCATATTCTCTGATATGATTGAACATGGTCTGGAGGTCTTCATGGATGACTTTTCTGTTTTCGGTGCATCATATGCGGATTGCTTGTCGAACCTCACTAAGGTTCTTAAACGTTGTCAAGACAATAACCTGATCCTGAACTGGGAGAAATGCCAGTTTATGGTTCGTGATGGCATTGTTCTAGGTCATCGGATATCCAGCAAGGGCATCGAGGTGGACAGGGCAAAGATTGAGACAATTGAGAAGCTACCCCCACCGTCTTCTGTAAAAGGGATAGGAGCTTCCTGGGACATGCTGGATTCTACCGAAGGTTCATCAAGGACTTCTCCAAGATCACGAAGCCATTGTGCAATCTATTGGAGAAGGACGTTCCCTTTGTGTTCGATGCTGAGTGCCTTTCGGCCTTCACCGAAATCAAGAAGAGGTTAGTTTCTGCACCCATAGTCGTAGCACCTGATTGGAGTTTGCCCTTCGAATTGATGTGCGATGCTAGTGACTATGCGGTAGGAGCTGCATTAGGCCAGAGGGTAGATAGAATTTTTCGGGTGATATACTATGCCAGCAGGACCTTAGATGACGCTCAGGTTAATTACACCACGACTGAAAAAGAACTGTTAGCCGTAGTGTTTGCCTTCGACAAGTTTCGCAGTTATCTAGTGGGGTCTAAGATAGTAGTGTTCACGGATCACTCAGCAATCAAGTACTTGATTGAGAAAAAGGACGCCAAGCCTAGGTTGATTCGTTGGGTCCTTCTATTACAAGAATTTGATTTAGAGATCCGCGACAGGAAAGGAACTGAAAATCAGATAGCAGACCATTTGTCTAGGTTAGAAAACAACAAGGTACTTCAAGACAAGGTTTGCATAAATGACTCCTTTCCTGATGAGTATTTACTGTCTGCTGATGTGAACGTGCCATGGTATGCTGATATTGTGAATTTTATTGTATCGGAGTTCATCCCCGATGATTTTGATGCACAAAAGCGGAAAAGATTTCAACATGACGTTCGTCAATATTTTTGGGACGAACCGTTTCTGTTTAAAAAGTGCGCAGATTAGGTCATCAGGAGGTGTGTGCCGGAATCTGAAGTCCAGGACATCTTAACCCATTGCCACGCATCCCCTTATGGAGGACACTTCGGAGGAGACCGAACGGCTGCAAAAGTCCTCCAATCAGGTTTTTACTGGCCTACTATTTTTAAGGACGCTTACCAATTTGTTTTTCACTGTGATAGGTGCCAAAGAACGGGGAACATATCCCGAAGAAACGAAATGCCCCTGCAAAACATTCTCGAGGTTGAACTCTTCGACGTCTGGGGCATCGACTTCATGGGTCCCTTCATCCCATCAAACGGTAACAAGTATATTCTCGTTGCAGTTGACTATGTTTCGAAATGGGTGGAAGCAATTGCTTCCCCCACTAATGAGGCTAAAGTGGTTGTCAAGTTTGTGTAGAGACAGATCTTTACCAGGTTCGGAGTTCCACGTGCGATCATCAGCGATGAAGGTACACACTTCATCAATCGTCAATTTAATGCACTCTTGAGCAAATATGGCGTGAAGCACAAGGTGGCAACGGCGTATCACCCACAGACCAGCGGACAGGCGGAAGTTTCCAACCGTGAAGTGAAGCGCATCCTTGAAAAATCGGTAAGTACAACACGAAAGGATTGGTCGTTAAAACTTGACGATGCTTTGTGGGCGTACAGGACAGCGTACAAAACACCGATCGGGATGTCTCCATACCGACTCGTCTTTGGCAAGGCTTGTCATCTCCCAGTGGAACTCGAACACAAGGCATACTGGGCACTAAAGCACCTAAATTTCGACGCAACCCGATCAGGTGAGGTTCGCCTTTTGCAGATGAACGAGTTGGAGGAGCTTCGTCATCGGGCATACGAGAATGCATCTATCTACAAGGAGAAAACGAAAAAATGGCATGATAGCCGCATCCTCAACAGGTCATTTGTGCCAGGTGAGTATGTATTACTTTTCAACTCACGTTTGCGGTTATTTCCAGGCAAGTTGAAGTCGAGATGGTCCGGACCGTTCAAAGTGGTCAGAACGTTTCCTCATGGCGCTGTAGAGTTACAGTCGAATGATTCGGAGACCACGTTCAAGGTTAACGGCCAACGCCTCAAACACTATCATGGAGAGCCATTTGAGCGAGGAACTACATCCACGCGACTCCAAGACGCATAAAATCGTGCGAAAGTCGAGCCATCGACTCTAAACCAGGGCGCTTCTTGGGAGGCAACCCAAGTCGTTTCATTTTATTCCTGATAATTAGTTATTTTTAATCGTTTATTTGTTTTTGTTAGTAGATCAAGAAGCATGTCCAAGAAAAAGACGGAGAAAGAAAATGAGGTAGCATCCATAGTAAGATCCGCAGCTGCGGAGAAGTAGATCGCAGCTGGGGAGGAACGAAGGCAGTAAGTTTCGCAGCTGCGGGAACATCTCTCGCAGCTGCGGAAGATGTATACACCGTCGACCCTCAGAGAGTCTCGCAGCTGCGAAGGAAATTCTCGCAGCTGCGAAGGAAATTCTCGCAGCTGCGAGAGACATGTAACCTGCGACCCTCAGAGAGTCTCGCAGCTGCGGAGAAGTAGATCGCAGCTGCGAGAGACGTGTGACCCGTGACTCACAGAGAGTCTCGCAGCTGCGGAGGGATGTCTCGCAGCTGCGAGAGTACGAAATTTCAGACAGATTAAAAGGGGGCGAACCTAAACCCTAATTTATTTTTTCCCCACTCTCTCAGGGCGCAGCTGCGACGCATCCCTTCTCTCCAGGCGGCGGCTCCTCATTTCCACATCGTCGGCTACTCACGCATCGATCTCCGACGCCCACCTTCTCTCCTGTGCGTCCATCCGCTGCAGATTCGCTCTCCGGTGCCGCCCGCCAACCACCCAACCAATCTTGCCGCGACCGTCTTGCCGTTGGTCGACCACACTCTCCCATAGCGGCGATAATCAGGAAAGTTCCCCATCCCTTAAGTCCTATTGGTGATTTGTGTGCGGCTACGTCGTTGTTCACCCGGAGATTCAATAGTTGTCTTAATCCTTAGAATAGTGTGATTAGCGATGGCGTCTAAGCAACGCACTACGACCGATGCCTCTAGTTCTAGGAAAAGGAGAGGGAAAGAAACGGCAGGGAGGGATAAGGCCGTTGTGAATGAATCATCGGCGGCGTACCAGCGATCCATGAAAAGACCGCTGATCGCTGAGCGGGTATTCGATACCACGCATCCCGATTTGGTTGAATACCGGGCGCGTTTAGAACGTCTGGGGTGGCTTCGTTTTAGTACAGCGATAAAACGGGGCGTTGTCCCGGTGGTCAGGGAATTCTATGCAAACGTGCATACCCTGGATAGGGATAGGCAGAGTATTCGAGTTCGGGACAAGGAGGTTAAGTTTGGTGCATCAGTGATTTCCACATTTTATGGCCTCCCTGTTTACAACACTGACGCATATTTCGATTATCTAAATAATCGTTTTGATAGTAACGCAGTTATTGCGAGAATTGCTAAGCCAGGATCCCAATGGAAATTGACAAGAAGCCGGGATCCCCTCCGACTCCACGGCAGTGCTCTGACCACCGAGGCGCGCATGTGGGCGTTATTTGTCACCTCCCGGCTCATGCCCAGCAAGAACACGAGCGATATCACTCGAGATCGGGCGGCGCTCATCTAATGCCTCATGGAAGAGATGCCGATCGACGTCGGCAAAGTGATCAACTGGATGATCCATCGCTGCCTCGACGACGCACGAGGTTTGTGGTTTCCTTGCCTCATTTCTGACCTGTGTGTCAAGGCTGGTGTGTATTTTGACAGGACAGAGGAGCTGTGCTCCCCGGGACAGCCTTTGGACCATCAGTCACTGGACAAGATCAGCGCACGGGATCACGGTCCCCCTTCTCGCTCTCGACCTCGTCAAGCCCCTGCACGCGCCCTGCCTTCCGAGCAAGAACGGTGGACGCAGATGCAGAACTTTATGCAGAGCACGAGGGACGCTCAGCAGCAGAACCGCGCCTTTCAGCAGTACACGATGGATTTCATCCGCCACCAGATGGAGTTCAACCGTCAGGCTGCCACCTCCTTCGGAGTGGACTTCAACTCCCTTCCGCAGCCGATGTACCACCCACCGGGTTGGGATCAACCGATGGGATGGAGGGACGCCGCGCTAGACACTGCAGAGACGAGCCCGGAGGGTGAGGAGGACGATGAGGACATGGACTCCGCCTCCGAGTGATTTGCCATCCAGAGGACGATCCTGAGTCCGGCGGCCAGGTGTCAGGTTGTATCTCTCCTTGCTTTCGTTTCCGTTAGTTTTCCTGTGTTACTGGAGATATAGTCTGCCCCGAGGTCGTGTCAGAGCTTAGGTTTGGGGGTGTGCTGGCCGTGCTTTTTGCTATGACTGTTTTCGTTGCTGTGATTGTTTTTGCTTTGTTTTTGAGTCATTCTGCTTATTAAAAAAAAAAAGAGGTTTTAATTGTCTTTGAGTCGATGCCCCCTAGTTAAACCTTAGGATTTCTGATAGAAGAGTCGAACTCTAGGAGGTTAATTAAGGGTCACACCTTTAAGGCAGAGAAGGATCAGTTCTAGCTAGCATGCCTGATTTTCTCGAAAAGAATAACTTAAGTCGTCCCTGATAGGAAGCTAACTAAGCAGCGTCAGCCCTACGGTCTATTTGAAAGCATAGTCATTAAGGAAAAGTATAGGCACTCAACCTAACTTTGAAAACGAAGTTCAAACTAGAATGTGGAAAAAGAGAAGAAATAAAAAAAAAGAAATAAAAAAAAACGGTTAAAAGGCTCTGAGCACCGCTATTCAAGCTAGAAAGGAGTAAAAAGAAAAGAAAAAAATATATATATATATATATCGTTTTTGAGCTTGAATATGTGCTTGTGATGTTAGTCTTCCTTGCGGCTCGAGTTCTCGTCCGAGGGGTGCTTTATCACCTAGTGCCTTGGTCCAACTGGACCGAGAGTCACTGACTGAGAACTCGTTACACGAGCGTTTGTGGGAATTGACGAGCATTTAGAGTCGTGTAACTGAAATGAAAAGAAAAAGAAAATCGGATGAAAAGAAATGCCTTGAATTAGTTGAGAAGGTAGGGAGAGTTGATCTAGAAAAGTACTTAATGGCTATGAATGATTTGAAACTGTGGGGTTGACAACGCAAGGTGTGCTAATTGAGGGGACCTGTTTTGTAAGTGCTAAAAACTGTGCGTGCTAGCCATGAGCGAAGTCTAACTCTAAAGTGGGTGTGCGACCTTAGCTGAGAGTCATTAACGATGATTCGAGTTCGGAAGAATTGGGTGAGACTGGGGGTATCTGTCGTGATGTGTTGTTTCGTTTTTGCTTGGTTAAATGGTCATTTTGTTTTTTTTTGTTTTGCTCGAGGACTAGCAAAAGATAGGTTTGGGGGTGTGATAACTCTACGAAAGTAGAGTTAAAATGATCACTTGTATGCTTTGATTTGAGCTAGTTCCGTAAGTTTAAGTGTTTAAACTTCTGGTTTTGAGCTGAATTGCGTTACCTCACGTTCGTTGTTGTTGGTGTAGGAAATTGGAATTGAGATGATGGATGACGAAGTGAGGGATGAAGAAATAAACCAAAGAAGAAAGGAGAGCTTCACAGAGACTTCCGCAGCTGCGGAGCATTTGGGCGCAGCTGCGAGCAAGGCGAAGAGTGTCACTACAGAGAGTCTCGCAGCTGCGAACAATTGTCTCGCAGCTGCGAGGAAGCAGAGACGAGTGGAGTATAGCTTAAGGTCGCAGCTGCGACCGATTATCTCGCAGCTGCGAGTAGAGGATATTTTAGGATTTTATTTCCGGATTTTAGTCTTCCTACCCTAGTATAAATAGACTACAACTCAGGCTGGCTAGGGGTCGGCTCTTTTGGGGATAGAAGGTTTGTGACAGGAGACTCTTGCCCCTGAAGAACTGCAACCCCCTTTTCCTTTTCCTTTGTTTTTTTTTAGATTATGCGTTCTTTTACTCTTCTGTTGTTTCGTAGTGTAGTGATGAACTAATTTTCTTGTTCTAGGACGACGATGGAACCTCGTGTTCCTCGGCGATTGTTGAACCTCTTCTCAGTTATGAATTAAATTCTTGTTTGGTTGTTTATTCGTTTTCTGTGCTTAATGCGTATCAGCAGCCTGATCAACTGTTGATATTGATTCGATCACCTAGAGAGACTCGAGAGGGTAGTCTAGGTTAGATCAGGAACAGGATAGCTTAAGGAACCTTCGAGTCGAGAGACCGGGTTTTAGTGCGAGAGTAGAAATACCAAGCACCTTAGGTAACCAAAATAGGGTTGAATCGTAAAGGGCCTTCACTAATTCCTTACCTAGACATAGAGTAGAGAATTTGATACACGAGGGTACGTTCCCGGATACCTGAGAGGGTTATGGGGAGAGTTTAGCAACCTACGGTTAACGACCAGCAAAATTTAATCGTAACACAAAAGGGGGGATACGAGAGCGTAGGACACGAGGGGAAATCGGTAGTCCTAGACTTTTAAGCCTATTGATAATTCGATTTAGTCTTTCGTTTAGTTTAACTTCGCATCGTGTGATTTCGTTTACTTGACCTCAAATCAGTTACCGAATTGACATTAAACGATATAATCGATACTGTTCTCTGTGGGTTCGACCCTTGCTTGCCCTTGCTATTTTAGTGTGTGCAAACGAGGATTTATTTTTGTTGCGTTGACGACGCGCATCAATAAACAATGGAGAGAATTTAGAGAACATGTGATATCATGAATTCAAGCCAATCTTGCATGTGGCCTGCATGTTTCGAGTCCACTCGAATTCCACGACGATCTTGAACGATAGATGTTTTGGAAATGTATTAACCTTTAGGATAAAATCGTTAAACATGGACATTCCTTCGTGAGAGAATTTAGAGAACATGTGATATCATGAATTCAAGCCAATCTTGCATGTGGCCTGCATGTTTCGAGTCCACTCGAATTCCACGACGATCTTGAACGATAGATGTTTTGGAAATGTATTAACCTTTAGGATAAAATCGTTAAACATGGACATTCCTTCGTGCCAAATTATTGGCATATCATACTAAAATTATTTTTCGGATCGTAAATACAACATTTCCCGGTGTTGGAAACATCTCAAGAATTATCGACTTATTCAAAGAAGATCAGAATAATTATAGACAATTTCAGACGCGAGAGACATAAACCATCGGAATTAATGTGTCCAGGAAGTTGGGTTAAATCACAACGCAACAAGTTCCCATGAAGACGAAAGCTTTTTTTTATTAACATCTCCATGCAGAAGCCGCGACGAGGGCCCTGTCCTGCCAGGCTAACAGCAAGCACCCTTTTTCCTCGTTCAGCCGGTACCCGTCCGTCGAGTACAGTCCTAGGAGTATCTTCGACTGTGTGATCGCGTTCCCGCTCAATGGCACCCCCTTGAACCCCCTCCCCTCCATGATCTTCTTCCACTTGTCTAGCCTCTCGTGCCTCTCTATCCTCTCTGCCCCCTCGCAGGCCACAATGTTCCGTATCTCGGGTGCGAATATGTACTGCTCTACCTTCGCCCTTTGCACAGACTCTGGGGGGAAAGTTGCATCGAGCGAGTCGAAGAAAGCGGAATAGTAGTGTAAGGCCTCGAGGAATCGGCCGAGGAAGTACGGGCCGTTGTGGCTTGCCTCCTGCTCAACGAGGGTCACGATGTTCGGGGCCTGGTCTCGGATCATTGCGAGGAGGTTCCCGAGGTGGTTGCCATGGATGCGGTGGAGTCTGTTGACAGAGTTAACGGCAAGGGCCTCCCCGACCCTACGGTTGAGCATGTGGGGCTTCAGGTCCTCGAGCTTCTCCCCGACTGCATGGAATTCAAAGGGGATATGGAGCGAGTGCGCGAGCTCGGTCAGGCACCGGCCAGTCTCCCTCACAGACTCGATGTCATTCCCCATACCCGTGATCCGAAGGAATGGGGGCCCCGCAGGTCTCGCCGCGAGTGCCTGCATGAATGCTGGCCACTGGTAGCCCTGCAGGATGTCGAGGTCGATCACATGGACCCGTTCCTCGAACTCGATTGCTTCAAAGATTGCCTGGTTGGCCGTGAAGTGTGCAAACTTGATGTATGGGCATGCCTGGTACAGTATCTGGTAGATCTTGAGGATCTCTAGCGAGTTTGGAGGAAAGGGAGAGAAGGGCGTCATCGAGGAGCAGGCGGTCGGGCGGGTGGTCAGGGTGGCCGCTAGGCGAGCAGTGAGCGCCTCGGTGAAACAGGAGGCCACCCTCTGCATCGAGTCTCCAAGAGGACTGACGACTCGGTTGAGCTGGTGGAGGTGTCGTCGGGCTAGCATGTAGTCCTCCTTTGAGACCGCCTCTGCACACGCGAGAAGGAGGTGCACCAGTTGAAGCCCACTGTCCTGTTCCTGATCATACGCAATGACGTTTATCCCAATGTTCTACTGATTTTCAGTTTTGTATCTAATCGTAGTTAATCATGATTTTATACTCTATTCGTGCAACCATTTTTTTTTAATTTATGAATTTATGAGAGTTTTTTCAGTGATGGCAATGAATTCATGATGCTAAAATTTTGTTTATTAGTTGGAAAACGATGGAGATTGGAGAGGTTTATGCGGGGATAACCTGATTGGAAGTGAATGGCATGGGCACCATCGGTGTATCAGCCAGGCTCTCATGATGCCCGTGCATGGCAGTCTGCAGGGCCATCGGGGCTGTCGGTTGCGGCGGGTGTAGCGTCCCCTGTTGCAGCTTCCCCTGCAGCTGCTCTGCCTGTTGTAACTGGAGAGACGGATGAGCTGATGATGAACCAAGGTTGAGTTGATTGTAAATGTCCCCGCCTTCATCCTGTGTGACCTGGGATCTGCCCTGGGGGCCTGCCGACGCGTCACTGACCGACCCCGAGCCGCAGTACTTGGACGAGATACCAATCGACAGGCAGTCAATGGGGGCGTCGTCGTAATGCGAAGCCGTGAATTCCTCGAAACGATGGCCATCATCGTCATCTTCCTTGTGGTAATCCTCGAGGAAGTCCTCGATTGCTGGCAGCGCAAGGTGGCCGCTGCCGCTGCCAATGTTGTTGCCCCCATCCCCATCGTTATTGTTATTGTTGGGGGAATTATAAACCCTGTGAAGGGGGCTAAGTCCTTTGCCTCTGAGCTGGTTAAGGTGAGAGGACGAAGACGGGAACAGCCTCGGAGGGGAGTTGGAGTACCACGGCATGGACGACGAGGACTGCCCGGGAAGGCTGGAAGGGTGAGTGTAGTTGCCATGGGGCGGGATGGGCGGGGAGTAGGAGGTCCTGACGGGGGAGGAGATCATGAAGTCGGGGGCACCGAGGTCGATCTGGTCGGAGAAGAAGGACTCGAGGAGGGCGCTGGTTGGGGACTGAACTTCGGTCTCGTCATCGTCGAGCTGGGAGCGGAGGGAGGGGAAGTTGATGCTGGGAGGGGTGAGGCTGCTGTGGTCCATCTCGGAGGAGGGCGGGGTGAGGTTCTTGGATTCGGACATGGAGTCGGATGAAGAAGTTGGCTGAGGTTGTAGTAGTAATTTGGTGGATGAGTTCTCATTCTTTAGAGAGCCCATAATTTGTGCTATCTTTTTGCTGCGGATGATGATGATGTTGTTGTTGGTCTTCTCCTTTCACTCAAAGCAGGGACTGATATCAATCTCCCTTTCCAACTCCCTCAATCTCTATAAACTTTAATGAAGCCCGCGCCCCCCCCCCCCCCCCCAAAAAAAAAAAAAGGAAAATACCACTACTCCTTTTATTATTATTATTATTTATTATTATGTTTTTCCACCGAAATAGTCGATTGGCACCCCGGTAATTTCGATACTATCTATTCACTTGGAAAAACAAAAGATTATATTTATTTATTTAATATAATAATAATGAAGATGATGAAATGGGAGAGAAGGATGAGACATAGGCAAAGAGTCAATCACACATCGGTTTTATCTTTTGTACCTTCCTTAATATCAAAATCAAAACAAGGGAGGAAAGGGAGCCTCTTACTTATAATAAAAAGGGAAAAGCCATCATGAATTCCTAGGGTTGAGCTGCGTTGTTTTGGTGGTAACAAGAAGCAAAAGGACTGTCTCATGTTTGGAATTAGTGAGAGCCGCTTTGAGTTCCCCCACACGCTTTGTCCCCTTGTATTGGCCGGCCCCATCCTCACGATGATTATTGTATTAATTCAATCACGAATTAAACCTTGATTCATGACTTAATCGCGCGAGTCCTAACCAGAATCTCGGCGGCCCGGCGATTGCAGTTCCCATAAGTTCCCGCTTTTAAGAATCAACGCACGCACGCTCCCATTTGCTACAAAAAAGTATGACTTAAGCCTAAACAAAACAAGCTACCAACAACTCCTCTCCCCTCATGGGAAAAAATAAGAAGAAGAAGAAGAAGAAGAACAAGGAAATGGCCAAGTCGTCGGTTGTGTCGTCGGGTGGCGCCTCCCAGAAGACAAAACCCATGTTGCTTTGATTCCTCCCATCCCACCGTAACCCTATTGATTATTACACCAACATTTGACGTGAATATTCCTTCATTCATCCAGTTTCACCCCGACAAACCCCTTCCCCATCCGCTCTTGGTTATTACACCAACCCTCGACATCGACGTCCGCTTTTTCCTTGATTGCGTAAAACTCATCGTTGGTTTCCTTACGAGTGTTCGCCAAAACTGACGTGGCCCAAATCGATACCTGCCATGAGTCATGCGTTTCAGTACAAGTCGGGACATCATCAGCAACTGATCGTCCCTCGAATTGTGCGGCTACCATAGGGAAAAAGAAACGTGGAATATTGCCGGAAAATTTTAAACGGAGGATGGCCTGATCAAAGGGGTATGTAACAACCAACTAGACGTGTTTGCGGACTTCGGGCTAACCCGCAAAATATGTGATGCAGCAGTTGGGCTTGGCCCATAGATAATAATAGTGCACCCCATCCTTACCAAGTATACGATTTTATTTATTTATTATATTTATTGGAATTTAAAATAAATTATTAATTATAGCATATTATACTGAAAATATTGATGGTCGTAAGGATAATGATTTCACAATGTATATATGCATCAATTAAAATATTTTAATCTTGAAGTAAAATGTTGGGCCTATAATTGGACATGTAATGTGATTTGAATGACCATGAAGCCCACCTAGAAGCCCAAATAATTGTCACAGCTCAAGAAGCGCTTCTCCACGGACTAAAAAAGAAATCGGCGGGAAAAGTGTTTATAGGAATTGGAATGACACCATCTCTGAATACTAACTCAAGAAGAAAATGCAAGCGAAAAGCAGCTATACTATTGGGTCATTGGCAACGGATCAAGCGAATACCACTGTTGATATGGACATGGCCGAGCCAAAAGACAGCCTTTCATCTGTGAGGGTTTGCCAAAAGGGAGAATTTTCGGGCGAGAGAAAATATTCTTTCGATTAAAATAAGGTGGATGCAATATTTAATCTGATGCTCCAGAACGGGCAAATTCGCCTAAAATGGGCACAATGTTCACGTTCGGATTGAGATAGAGCTAAAAATTACTATAAGTGGCATAGCTCATTCACTCATGCCATAAAGTTACCTCACATTTAGGAACCTAGTACAAGACCTAATCGAGGCTAAAGCACCGAGGCATGTGAAATTACTGCATTTGATATAAATTGTGTTAATATTTTATTTCAGACCTTTACAGGTGAAAAAAGATATCACAATGACGACACAAGAGACTATCGATGTAAACTTTCTTGTTTAAGCGATTGGTGGCGAAAGCAATCCTCCAATGCCCAGCTAACCTGGAGGAGATGGAAACCAGCATATGCCGATGTAACACGGATGCTTCCCATACAACAAATAAATGCTTTACTTTTAGGAAGTTCTTACAAGGCCAAAAGGGCACACCTAGGTGACTTGACCGCACTAGAAGAGATGGCATTAGGCGTAGCCAATGGGTCGTCCAGATACCGGACACCACCAGGACGCTGCCCGAACGGGAGAAGTGTGACTCTTATCAAGGACGAGTCCAAACAATCAAACAGGGCTTAAGGCCTCCTAAGCCCCAGCCCCAGTATTAGGGGACAACCGAGGGTCCTCATGAGAAGCCAAATGAGGCAAAGGGCTCTGGGCAACAAACCCCAACGGGGTCAACCTTGACCTCAGTGGAAGATAGAAAAAAAGAGGTAAGCCACAATTAGAACATGAGACAAGGGAAGGCTTGGCAAAGGAAAGATTCTTGCCGAAGTGGGCGAAGTCTCCCGACCTCATAGGGTATCATGGATATCATAAAGAGCAGGCCCCTAGCACCCAATTTTATCAAAGCAGACATGCTATATTACAGGTGCAGACCAGTGGCCGCACTTAAGAAACTGATCACCCGAATGTATCAAGTTTGTTGTGTCAAAACTACTTCCTGTTGTTGGCAAAGATATCTGCAGAGGGCGCCATAAACATAGCTCCAGCACATCCAGTCTCACGTAACAACGCGACTCCTACTAAGCAAATTATGAACATGGCTGACAGGCAGGCAAAAGCCAATCCGGTCACGAGCTATGACCCACACCGTGGAGAATTTTTCCAGGTGAACAACAATCCTTCGCCTTTATTTCCCTCTCGAGCTGTTCGCATTCGTGACTCAACAGTGTGTCATATGACAGATGACCAGGTATAAACCGCGCCGTCCTTTGCCCACCGAAAACACGAGAAAAAGGAAAGAGAGACAAACTAGAAGGGCGCCAAAGTAGAAGGTGAAGAAAGAATTAACACATATGAACGCAAGTGAGGAAAATGCCAACTCGAACGCGCTCGGCGATGCATCATCGTCCGAGACGCACGACACTGCCACCCGCGTTCAAGTAGTGCCTTCGAGCGAAGGGGACTTAAACTCATACGGACTCGGTGAATACAACCTGTATATTAATGCCTCCCCTCCACTATGGATGTTAATGAGCCGGGCCGGCCCGCGAACTATCCGGCCCGACTCGTCTTCTGGCTCGAGCCCGGCTTGACAAAAGTCAGACTTTAGTCGGGCTCAAGTCCCGGCTCTGGCCTTACTTTTTACAGTCAAGTCGGGCTCGGGCCGACTTCCCCAAGTTGTCTGGCTCAGATAAATTTTATAAATAATTAAATAATTAAAATAAAATATAAAAAAATTTAAAAAATAACATTTAAAATTTGAAATTTGCCTATAGATATAAGGGAGATGAAAAGAGGCAAAATGCTTAGGCCGAGCTCGAAATCAGGCCAGACTGAAAATTTTTTTATCAGGCTCGGGCCCGAGCTAGATTATTTGAGCCCAGTCAAGCTTAGGCCTGGACTCGGGTCAATGCATTTTTACCGGGCACAAGCTCGGACAAGGAGTGTCCAAGCCCGACCCGACTCATTAACACCCCTACCAACCGCTAGAAGTCCAATGTAATACTTTATTGTTGCCAACGGAGCTTGCCAAAAAAAAAGGAAAAACCTAAACAAGAAGGTAATTTTCTCCCGGGCATTTATTAAGTCTGTTAGTACCCCGGAAACATTCATAAGGAAATGACTACAAAGACCACTTAAAGGCAATGACACAGCATATGCACTCATTGCATATACATGTTATCTTCAACGATATTACCATGGAACGAGTCTTTGTAGACAATCAACGTCTTGCCACTGGTTGTTTATAAGCAATTGGGAGGAGACGTGTGACCCAGAACAGAGATAAATATAAGCGATTTTAATGGGAAAATCTCCCCTTGTATGGGATTAGTCCCGATCCACCTAAGCGTGGGCTCTTACGAGCAAGACAGCTTTCTTTATCATTAACATTAAGCCTACATTCAATGTTCTTTGAGAAATTTTTTCTTCAAGGTAATTCCTTTATGAGATTTATGACTAATTCAATGTAATCTAATGAGTACTTGAGGTTGACTAATATCTGACATAAGAGATAATTAGAAAAAACTTCACAAACATGTATCATGCGTTCAATATGGTATGAGAGCTCTTATGAAAAATTTTGTTTTGCCTATGAGGATGGAATTACAAATAGAAAAAAATCTTTAGAAACTCAATCGCAAAATAAAAATGTTTAAATTTTTACGTTAAATAAAATTAAAGTAATAGTTAACTATAGTTTGATTTTCAAACCATAGAGTAAATCGGAAAAAATAAGTACACTACAAGGTATAACTAATCACGAGTTGTTTCTAAAATAAAGGTAAAATATATGTTAACTGAGATAATTTTCCCCAACAACCAAACTTTCATGTGTCAAACATGGTATAAACAAGTAGTACAATTGAAACGAATCTAAAAAATATGCCAATCACGTCGAGACAAATGGAATATGGTATTATACTCTTCCAATACAATAAGATTACGAGCACATGAACAACAGAGAGAGATTTCAAAGTTGGGACGTCAAGACAATCAAATTACAACAGATAGCGTAGTGCGGTTAAATACAAAAGTAAGAAATGAACATTGAAATTTCCCCTTGATTTTTTTTTTTTTTGGGTTTAGATTTCGTCCATTAATTCTTTGAAGACCTTCATGGCCGGCGACGGCAATCCGAGGAGCACGTTGATGCTCCTCCGCTCCTTCCCGTGAGAGAGGAAGAGGATCACTTCCTTCTCCGGTAGCGCTACAGGACCTGACAGGACCGGCTCCCCCCATCCGAAGTCGGTTGTGTGGAAGGACAGCCTAGACCATGTGGTAATAAGCAAGGTGCACGCGAGTGACGGCCTTGCCCTTGTGACCTCAAAGTAGTCGATGGCTGACCTCATGTACCCGTCCGTGACCATCTTGACCGCGTCCTGAACTAGCCGGATTGCGTACGAGACGGGCCTGTCCATGAGATCCCCAGCCTGGCAGATCGAGTTGGTGAGCACTATCCCGTTACCGAAGTAGCCCTTCGGTAGTGGGGGCTCGAATTTAGGCCGTCCATCCACAGCAAAAAGCAGCTTCGTGCTCTGATCAGGAAGCATCCCTAGGGCCTTTGTCCTGGCCCTCCACACAAATCCCGAGAGTGCCTCGAAGGTCGTGCACCGCTCTAGCTCCCCGGATTCTGTCACTGACTGCTTGATCCTGACTAGCTTCTCTGGGTCGAAGAAGAAGGAATGGTACTGCATCTCGTCAGCCGAGCACAGTTCCGCAATTTGGGACTTGTCCTCAATCTCAGTGAATTCGTGGTGAACGTGCTTGACCTTTGGGGGGTCCCTGGACTTCAGTATGGTGCGGTCCATGAATGGGGGGATCGAAAGCAGCAGGCCACGGGCCGTCTCACCCCACGAATTTACGAATTCCATTGCTCCAATTCCATCGAGCATGCAATGATTCATGCACAACCCAAGCACAAATCCACCACATTTGAACTTTGTCACCTGATATCATCCATAACATACACTTCCATTAATGCGACCAAGAAATCTTTGTCGAAGCACCATGTTTGTCCGATTCGCGACACATTGACATTACCTGTGCGACTAATGGGGGTATCTCTAGGATGTTCTTAGCACCGGGGATGTCATAGACCAACTTCCCTAGAGTCTCGGGATGGGGCTTCGTGATATCCCCGATATCGGCCATCTCACAATTAGCCTCGGCCTCGACAAAGACCGCTCCCTCGCCTGTGCAGTCTACGATCAGCTTCCCCTCCGGGCTTATAGTAAGACGACCCGCCAAGGGGTAGTATTCCATGAGGACCTTTGACAGGGCATCCGCAATAACCTTGGCCGATCCCTCGTTCCCCTTCTCCTCGGACTTGAAGCAGTATATGGTACGGATGATCACAGCAATATTCTGGTCGAGGTTTGACAGGAAGTACATGCCCTTCTTAGTCTCTTCCGCAGGGGAGATCAGCTTAGGCACGGAACGGTCGACGGAGAGACTCGACGTGCCGTCCTTCTCCATATCCGGACCTGAAAACAGCTGAAACAGAAAAAAACGAAAATATAATGAAAGAAGGCGAAGGAGATGATGGAAGGAGGGAGGTTGAAATGAAAGAAGGAGCAGGGGAGAAAAAGAGAGACAACCTTAATATATGTTAAGGTGACACGAAGGGATATTTGGACACATGGATATTTATCAAAAATGGGTGCTGGAATTGGGTGGTGGTCATTGGGTCCGATCAGATTCCCAATTGGGTGTATCTAATATGGAAGTTAGGCCACTGATGTAGAACAGACTCTTGTTTTTCCATTTGGCTGTGTTTTTCATCTCAATTTTACTATGTCTTCCACATATCAACCTACATTTTTGAGATTGTCCCAATTCGTAGGCGCATCGTCGAATTTCTTTGTTCTTTTTTCCTAACACTTCAAAATATTTTTTTTAATGACGACATTTGCAAAGCCTTCCTTTGTCTTCCATGTTTGGTGGGGGTTTGGCATCGCACCCCAACTCCACAAACAAACAATCCAAAAGAAAAGAAACCCCACAAACAATGATTTATAGTTCACATTGATTACTCCCCTAAACCGGATCGATTTCGCATATTTCCCTTTGAATAGTAAAAATAAAATTATTTAGTATAAAAGCATATTAAATGCATATATATATATACATATATAAGCCCAATTCCCCCGGAAAACAGGCACCACCGTATATCACAAACAAATTAATTGCTTTTGGGTTTATTATATCTATCACCTGTTCGTCCGTCCATCATCGACAGCCGATAACAAGGAAGCAGCAACAAGATCACGGCATTCAATATCAGATAACGACCGTCATAATTTTTGAGAAATCGTCTCCAGAGGAAAGGTTCTGCATCTCCGATGCACTATATCACATCATCACATGTCGTGACTGTGTCACTGGAGGGTGGATCGATAGCTAAAGGCGGGAGTATGACCTCAATGTTGGTGAAATATCCATCTGCAAGAAAAGCTTGCTTTCTTCGATCTATTCTCAGTGCTATGACATGACCCCCGCCCAACAAAGCCTCGGGGATTATATAGACGTAATCGCGATTTTCTGGAGAAATGTGATATTCCACAATTTCTCTACTCGGGGGTGAGGTGAGGAGCTGCGGCATGGGGCGAATGATTTCATGCCTGCGCGCACTTGCTCAGGCAAGAAATCCCTTCTTCCAAGTAATCTTCTCTGTTTATCCAGAACTCCGGGGCATCCTATGAGCAGTCAATTCCCCGAAAAAAATGAGTTCGTGAGGCTGATCCGTGTGCTTTGTGTTTAAGAGACAATGGGAATAAAGTTGATCCATACCTTCATAATGCCAGCGAGGACGGCCCCCCCAAGATATACCATGTGCTTTCTTCGCGGCGGATCTTCGATCCGTAACCGCAGTTTCTGAATACAATAAATTGAAGATCACAGACTAGACTAACAGCACAGGTTCTCTATGGTCCAGGCCCTTTACTCTCTATAAGACTGATTTTTCAGCAATCCAGAGTACCATGCATTGATACGGGCCTGAGTCAGGCATATCGAATGAGCAAAAGATGATGTAGAATTGAGGAGATACCTTTAATCCATCTTTGTTCCCCTTAAGGACGACTTCCAAGTACCTGTCCAGGATTTCCTTCTCCAAACTATGATGGAATGAAGCCACGGTAAATCCACTTGATATATCCCCAACAGGATGAAAACAAAACTTAATCCTGATGCAACACGACATTACCGACTAGGCAATCCGGGATACATGGTGCTTCCACCGCTTAAGACAATATGCTGGTAAAGCTGCAGAACGAAAGCCAAGCCCCACACAATTTCAACAAACATCATCACGGTTTTATGGACAGAGTCTACCAAGGACCAGATCAAGAACAATTTATCCCTGAAGCTTGTAGCAAATAGCTGAAAAAAAGGGAGTTTTAAGAACTAGTATAAAACCAAGTGCCCTACCGCTCCAAGATTGCGATGAGTGTTACAGCTTACCGAACCCTTACCCTGAAACATAATAAATTGCACCACTTTACCATCAAAGCTTACTTACCGACATCCGATTGTCGATATCCATCTCCTGAATACAGCGGAAGACCATGTCAGCCATCCCATCCCCTTCCACATCTATTAGTTCCTGAAATGAGGAAACATTTAGCATTGCAATTAAAGAATCAATTGTGGCAACTGCATGATGCCCACTGGAATTATTAAGTATTTTATTCCCGTTCTGCTTCAGATACATATCTCTCAACTATATGAATAGAAAAACTGTTTGAAGTTAAATCCTAACTGTTTGAAGAACAGTTTTCTGTCCCAAAAGCCAGAGACAAATCAACCGGAGCAAGAAAGAGTCGCAACAGCCATCAATGGACACTCAAAAAGAATAATTTCAGAGGGAGAAACTAGATGGTGGATGGGACGTATTACCGCAGAAGAAATAAGCAGTTGAGCTGGACAAATTCCCAATAGATTGAAGAACATATTAGGAACATAACAGTTCTATGTGATCCAATATCATGTCCACTCTAGTACATGGCTTAAAGGGCATGTCACTCACCGGGGTGAATAAAGCTTCAGGAGCCTGAAATCTTTCAGTGCCAACTTTAATTACTCTTCCATCTGGCAACTGATGAGGTTAGTTATTAGCATTCCAATAAGGACTCAGAGTACCAAAGACAATAATATTTTCATTCGTCATGCTCCGAGAAATATAAAGATTGGCACATAAATCAACTAGTGGAGTCAATAGTGAGGTCCAACTAATGAATATTTTACTTACTGTATAATGCTTCACAAGAATGGTCGTCTCAAGTCCAAGCTGGTACTCTCTCTTGTAGTCATAGCTGCAACAGGTTCAATTGCACAACATATTATATTGCCACCCTTACATGTTGGAAAACTACCCAAAATGTATAAATGATATGCTGCACCTTACGTAGCAGAGTTTCTCTTTAATTTCTCTAACAGTTTCGAAATCAGCCAGTCTATTCATTGCATACCTTTAGATAAAGACAAAACCAATCAGCATCCCAACTACTGCTGAGTGCTAACAAATTAAGAGTCCTTTGCGTCATTGTTAAGGGGACCTTACCCTCTTCTTGAAAGCAAATCGACAAGATATGATGTTATATGCCGACCAGCAACATTCATTCGTTTTGTAAGATGCGGAAATGAATACCCATCAACAACAGGAACCTGAAGCAGGGATTCAACAGTTCTAAGTATCGGCGACATATATATCCCGGATTACCATGAAGTAGAGCCCAATAAAAGCTTCAGTTAGCATACAGCTATACCCAGTCAACGATGTTTGGAGAAAAAGAGATGATGATTAGGTATCCAAAAACTTTATATCACAAACGTCGGGATGTCTTTTCAAGATGCAAGAACCAGCCAAATTTCGGCAACAGAACACAAGAAAGAAAAGAAGAAGAAGAAATGCAAAGCCTTCAAATAAAGAAAATAAGCTACCAATAAGGGTAACAAAATATACTCAAGGCAACTCCTAACCGGCATAATAATATCACCACAAGAGAAGAAAAAGAAACAATGGACGGTAGAGAACAACAAAATAAGTACTGCCAAAATGTCGTCCATGCAGAATCCATGTCACATCAAAGAGATATCAGTGTGTAACCGCCATAAAATATCAAAACGGATAATGAAAAGTACAACTGATTCCTACCACATGAGTTACGCCATCTCCAGAGTCAATGACTAGTCCAGTGAGTAAACCTGTCGTAATTAAATGCGAGAGTCAGGACATCCAGCACAATTGATTGCAATGCCTACTAAAGCTTGCAAAGCCTGCCTGAGGCCTTAACCCTTGGCCCCAGAAATAAGACACAACAGATATGTATATGAGATAGGCTTCGGGGGGAGCTGAAATCAAAATTTCTTTTTTTAAAGATTAAGGCACCTTGTGCATACAATGTAAGAACTGCTTGAATTTGTATGAAGACACCAGCAAAGTTGTACTTTTCAAACATGGTTTCCACCTAAAATGCCACGAGACAGGTACCACTCACTGCATGAACATTGATGAGAACAGCTTTGGCCGACTACAATGATTAAACCAGTGCTAACCATTTTTTCACGATTTTTTGATGGATTGAGAGGTGGATCTGTCAGCAAAATCTTACAATCTGGCGGGTTTATCTGTCAAAAGAAAGGGTCTATAAATACCTGAACCAGACTAGCACGTACGAAACTTACTTCTATAATGAGAAGCATACTTTTAGCTCATTGAAAAATGCGTGGTCCCAAACATGACCCATATCATCCCAATTTTGCACAATTCCATTATTTACAGGATAGGATATATTCAATTGATTCCGTAGATCTGCACAAGCTTCTCCAACAACAATGTCCTGTATATGAAAAAGCCACACTAAACTCTCAGAACTACTAAAATATTCTACCAGAAAAGAAAAGAACAAGCAACAGAAATGACATAATATGGAGTTCATCCTGATCTTGTAACTCAACAACTACATAACCTGAGGAATCAAAACGTATACCTACTAATCGCTCTTCTTCAAATGAATTGAGTTCATAAGCACATCAGCCTTATGAAAAATGAAATTTCCAAAATAATCTTGCATAATTACTCAAAGATAGAAGCCTATGAAAGCTAAATAATAACTCACGTGAATCTAACATGCTTAGAAAATGCAATTCGATCAATTTTTTAATTTCTGGCGATCCCCCTCCCCCCCCCCCCCCAAAAAAAAAAAGGCAGAAATCTAATACTTTGCTTGAAAAACACAAGTTTTGGGGAATACCTCGGGCCAACCTATTAAAATTGGAGCTTTCTTTCATCAATGAATTTACAAGTACTGCACACGTGTTTTCAGCAACAAAGCCCGGCTGGGGGTGGGGGGTAGCCAGTAAAATTGATTCCATTAATGGATTTAAAATACTACCATGGAGCGAAATTCGAATTTAATTTTCACCAAAGCACAAACCCGTCACCTTAATTTCTTGTTCTGTGAGGGATTCTTCATACCGAAGCATTGGCCTTCCAACCACGCAAGGGAAAACAGACGTGGGGAAGTTTTCCCCAGCAAATCCACACTTGACATACTGCAACAAAAGTCATCAATGTTCAACTCTAGTAGAAAAAAAGGATCCACCATGCAACAACCAATGGTAAGCAAGAAATCATCAACCCGATCAAGAAAAGCCTGAAGATGATTGATTCACTGTGACTCCAAACTAGCAACCCATTGCTGCAAATATTCAAACTTTCCTTGCATCAACATTGTCTCCCTTTCCAAATCCCATCTGGGTTACTTCTACTCAACATGCCATTCACAATTGGGAAGCAACTTTATGACCCACCCCAAAATGAAAAACCATAATCCATATCTCCAAAATGTCTGCTGTTTTCCAATCCATTACCGAAAATATCCAAACTTTCTAGGGAAAACCATCGGTTACTAATCAGATCCAATCGGGGTACTACTCCTAACCACCCCACATCCATTCAGGAAGCGACTTCAACCTCATCAAGCCATGAATCCACGAGAACTCGAAGGAAGAACAGGGGAAGTACATAAGGTTGAGTGAATTTACACCGGTGCCATTGTCGCAGACGACGACGTTCCGATTGTCCATGGGATGGATGATCAGAAGGAGAAAATGGGAAGTGCAAGCAAAGGGTTTCCGGCCTCCAACCACCCCGCTTGGCTTTTCTTTCCTAACATTTTAAACCTTTACATTACCAAGAAAAAAAAAACATTTTTAACCATTCCCTAATTTTCTTATTACATTTATGCGACTTCCACCTTTTTCTTTTTACAAAATAAATAAATAAAAATCAACATGCCATCACTTCTATGTAGCTTTGCTACTAATTACAATAATTCATGAAGTATTTTACAAAAAGGTCTATCAAATTTATATTTTTTTATTAATGTCAAAAACCGATGTTACAAAAATCGAATTTTAGAAAATTAATGTTTTAATTATCAATTTCCTTTTTAAGAGATGAACTCGATATTTGAAATGTTGCAAATTATTTTGTAGAAAAAAATATTTTCCGAAGCTGAAGCTTTATTTCTCACCAAGAAAATTAGTAAAATCTTTTGGAATAATAATAAGGCAATGATAATATCATAAACTATGCCCTAAATTTTTGTTTTGTCAAAATCTTTTTTTTACTATACGATATTATCGCTATCCTTAGGGTTGTAATTTTTTGTGGCCAATCTTGGATTTTATTGTGAGAAAAAAAACAAGGCCTTAATATTGTCTAACATTTCTCCTATAGTAGTTGAGTTCGACCATCTTATTGTATCATCTTATAATCCACCTTACACGTAGTACTATACCCACATTAGAGCTACATCCGGCCTTCATCGATTTTACAGATTCTTAACGGCATCAATAACTACGGTCCAACTTCGACTTCCAACTTACTTAATTTAACTATTAAAATCCTATAATAAAAAGCACACGAAATGTTTCAATATTATTACCCATTTTTTTTATTTTTTTAGTCAATAATTGAAATTTATAAATTAAGGCATGTTTGGTTTTCTCATGGTAAAATTCAAGATTGGCCAAAATCAATATAGAAACAAAAGTTAGTGACAAAACGTATAATAAACTAAGTTTTTTTGACAAAATAAAAAGTTTCGTAATGGTTTTTGATATTATCGTATATTTTGTTTAATAATAATCATAATAAAACGTAAACAAATAGACAGGCAAGGAAAGAGGCCCAACAACATTGGACTCACAAGGCCCAAACGTCCTGCCAAGACCTCCACCACTATAAAGTCCAAGACTAGGGTTTCTGCGGTCGACTCCTCGACCGCCGTCGCCTCCTGCCCTCGCCGCCACTACCTTCACCCATGGTGAGTCGACCCCGCCGCCTCTCTGTTGCAGGGGGCGCGATCCATTTCCTGTAATCGATCGGAATCGAGAGGATTTTGATGATGATTTTTTCTGTCGGTTGGTGGTTTACAGGCACCGAAGCGAGGCGCGAAGGCCCCTGTTGCAGCGGCCAAGAAGAAGCCGGTCAGTTTCTTATTTTAAGCTGTTTTTACGTCCTTTTCGTGTTTTGGATGATGATGATGGTGACGAGTGCTTTCCAGCTTTAGGTCAATTATCGTGTACTTTTTTTATTCGAATGGCTGTGAGCAATCTGTTTGTGGTTGCAGGAGAAGGTGACGAACCCTCTGTTCGAGAAGAGGCCGAAGCAGTTTGGCATCGGAGGTGCTCTCCCGCCGAAGAGGGATCTGACAAGGTTCGTGAAGTGGCCCAAGGCTGTCCAGATTCAAAGGAAGAGGAGGATCTTGAAGCAGAGGTTGAAGGTCCCCCCTGCTCTCAACCAGTTCACCAAGACTCTGGACAAGAACCTGGGTATGTAATGTAAATTCATTGTCTTGGCTAGTTGGTTGTTTGGACCCCCTGAGTTATGTAGTTTTCATTAGTCCAGTTCAGATGGTTAGCTATTTTTGGGATAACATCATTTATCTTTGGTTACTTTTTTTGTTGGGGTTAAATAATTTATCTTGGGTTTTTTGGGGTTCCTCTCTGTAGCAACAAATCTTTTCAAGATGCTCCTCAAGTATAGGCCAGAGGACAAGGCGGCGAAGAAGGAGAGACTCTTGAAGGCAGCTCAGGCGCAGACAGAAGGGAAGACCTCTGAGGTTAAGAAACCCATTGTTGTGAAGTATGGTCTCAATCACGTTACCTACCTGATTGAGCAGGTATTTTATTTCATTTTGTATCCCATCTTTCATGTTCTACTCTAGTGGCCCGATTTGATCAATCATCACTCGTGATGTCATATGGGGCAAAAGACAATAAGATGGATCACTCATGATTCTCATAACAACTTGGATGTTTTTTTGTCAGAACAAGGCACAGTTAGTTGTCATTGCTCATGATGTGGACCCCATAGAGCTTGTGGTATGGCTTCCCGCACTATGCAGAAAGATGGAAATTCCTTACTGCATTGTCAAGGGGAAGGCACGATTGGGCACGGTTAGAATACTAGCTCATGTGCTTTTACTTTTCTGTTGTTTGGGTCATTGGACATCACACAGGAAATTGGCCGTTAATACTTGATCTGGAACTGTTCTAACAGATTGTCCACAAGAAAACAGCATCAGTGTTGTGCCTAACGTCTGTCAAGAATGAGGATAAACTAGAGTTCAGCAAGATCCTGGAAGCAATAAAGGTACTGGATTCCAGGCTTGGCCTATTAGTGTGTTCACCAAAGTGCATTACTAAGACAGTTAAAATTCATGGGATGCAATTTGCAGGCTAACTTCAACGACAAGTATGACGAGTATAGGAAGAAGTGGGGTGGTGGGATCATGGGTTCCAAGTCTCAGGCCAAGACCAAGGCAAAGGAAAGGCTCCTTGCCAAAGAGGCTGCTCAAAGGATGACTTAAGGATATATCCATCTTCTGCTTGGGTTGGTCCTTGTTTCGCAAATTATTTACATGATGAGTAGATTATTAAAGAATCCTTTACTTGCAGACAGTTTAAATTTTGAAATTTTGTTTGTTGGGCAGTTGCCGTATGATCACTCTATTCCCTACCATTTTTTCCAGTCTTTTCTGGCAGCATGATCATGAACAGTGTGCAATTAACACAAATTAGAGTTGGGTTAGGACGAACATGGTTTACATGGGGGAGATTAATTAAATTATAGCTTAAGTTTTCATGTTTGACGACTCTTACAGTTAAGTGGGGACTTGTGCCAATGAGGTGAGTTTCTGGTTCGAAATGCGTTACAGTTCTTAATTTGCATATCAACACATGAAGGGTATATACGAGGCGGCCCTAATCAGCTTTAAGTTATAGAATGTGCAAGCTCGGAATATGTTACCGAAGGGGAAGCCGAAGGGAGCCCTGCTTCAAGGCACTGCGTAATTCGATCCCCATTTGGCTTCCAAGCCTACATGGAGTCCTTCAACATGTTGGATATAAAAACTCCTAGTGCAATAAAGCCAACAAGCACATAAGTACAGAAAGTAGTTTCCTATTTCAGATCCATAACCTCCTCATCAGAGGATTTGCGCAGAAATTGCATATATTGGAACTGATCGAGGTGTAGTTTCTTTCCTTCCAGTATTGTTGTCGTCCTTTCTAGTCTACGTGTGATAAGACTCTGTAGTTTCTTCGGGCATTTGGATTTCTGTGAATCAAGCCGAGGAGATCTCGATGCTGTGTTATTTCTATACAGGACAACTCATCTTATTTCCAAATCAGGTTATTATATGTGATAAAGCATTAATGGTGACATTTCTTGGAGTGTTCGAATGATACTTATTGTGCATATGAAAGAAGTTCATTCAACCTTCGAATCTGTCATGAATTGAAAGCGGTGCAGTCTGTTCGGATCTGCCCTTGGGTACCAGTAAGGACGTTGACCCGCCCAAGCTTCCTCATGGCTTTGGCAAAAGCAGCATTGAAGTCCCCGGCATTGTTTGCGAAATCCACCACTGTTGCTCTCGTGGCATTGTTTGTGAAGAGATCCTGGTCGGAGGTGAAGATTCCCATCCCATTGACCAGGTTCTTGTAATACTGGTTGTCGAAGATCTGCGGTGTTACCTGGTCCATGTTCACGGCGATCCTTGGGTCGACGTTCTGAGGGCATTCCTGCTCCAACTGTGTGGCGAAGGTGGCGTTGAGGATTGGGTCGACCGGGGTGTTAGCAGAGAAGGAGTAGAGGCGGTTGGCAAACCGGGTGCAGTGGGAGAACCCGACAGTATGAGCCCCCGAGAGGGCGATCATGTCGACCTGGTTGAGATTGTTCTTGGCGAATAACGCCGTGAGTTGTGCCACATTGAAGGTCGGCTGGGGCAGCCTCCCGGGCACACTTGATGCCTTGGAAGAAACGCCGTCACGGCGACCGAGCTCTACCTTGAACGACGGTCCACCCGCCTGCATCGACCAAAAACACACCAGCAATTAACGCCTCCAATGCTCCGATCCCAAGTGTGCTGGAAGAGCATGAACTGGTTAACAACGTCAAGTACCAATACAACCACGTCCCTGGCCGCGATGGCGAGGATGTCGGCACACGACACGACGCCAGGGCAGGAGGCTTCGACGGCTGCCTTAGCCTTGACGACGGTGTCGAACCCGTCTCCAGCAAGGGATTGGTTATCCTGGGCATCCTTCTCTGCATCCCCATTAGGCGATGCGATCAAAATGGATGCATCACATCCCTAAATATTGTCCATAAAATAAAAACTTTCAGCAAGTTATTTACGTTAGCATTAATCAAATTAAGAGAGATATGGAAGAGTAATAGTCAGTGTAATGATGACACCAAAATTAGAAATTCAGAGTAGATAAGTCGTAAAATATGGACCGCCTAACAATAGTTAGTAAAATGGAACCCTCATTATTCTAAGTTTGCCTTCTTGTTCAAACTTATTGAAAAAGAAATAAAAATAACAAAAGTCAGTCGTGGCAAACTTTTCCTTTTAAAAAAGAATAGAAACGCCAAGAAAGAACCTAAAATTATAAAATTTGTTCCAGAAACTTATAAAGAATAATATAATAATTTTTCGTTCCAATTGCCACAAGCTTTATAAACGTATTTCAAGAGTAATAATAATTATAACGAGAGTTTTTGAAACTTTGGAAATTAATTTTTGAACTTTATTTCTAAGCTCTTACAAATATTTCTATTAATACCTGAGTTTTTATCACTAAACAAAGGACTCAAACAGTTAAAAAAACCGCAGAGTTTAATGACAAAAAACTTCATTTTCTATTTCTTTTATTTTTTGAAGAAAGATTAGACATCAAACTCGATCGGAGTCGAGTCGAGTCGTGCCTAAAGATGAAAAACTCGGGTCAATGGTGCTGCGGCCGATGTTATTCTATTGAGTTTTTATTTTAACAAGAACATCTCGAACTTAGAACATTCAATCTCGATCCAATCAAAGCACTTTGAGCTTAGGGAAACCACTATCGTGTATTATTAGTCTAATAGCTTGGTTTGTTCCCGAGATAGAACCTGGCCCCTTCTTGGTTTTCCTCGTTGACTTAAAGCAACAATACTATAGCAAAAAGCAAAAAAAAAAAATATATCGATCCCAGATGATCGTGTACCTGGCCGAAGCAATCGTGGAAGAAGAGCCTAAGGGTAGCGGGGATGGTGACGAAGGTCTGCCCGAACTTGGTGGTCACGACCTGCTTGACGATGCTCTCGACGTTCGGGCACGTACCCTTGTAGAAGTTCTCGGCCAGCTGCGCGTCCGTCGCTGCGAACCCCTCCATCGCCAGCAGGAACAGGACCGCCAGAACCCTCGCGAGGCCGCCCTTCATTATTGTTATTCTCCTTTGGACCTGATCCGAGATGGTTGAAGTTTCTTACAAAGACTATTGGAAAGAAAGGGAGAGGGAAGGAAGTATTTATAGGAGGGGGGGGGGGTGAAAGTGAAACATAAAGAGGTTTTAGGAAAGGGTCGTCATCATTTGTTTAGACTCGGCCTAAGTTTGCCAGTTGCCACAAAATTATAATCATTTAATCAAAGTGTGTGTGTGTGGGGGGGGGGGGGATGTGTCGGGACGGTCGACAGGAGGGGCACTTGTTATATTTAATTAAGTTCTTACCACTAGCATTGGTTGGAGGAGGAGCTCTTCGGTGAATGACCCGACTCATCGTCATATTCAACTCTCTCCCAAAATTATTATTATTATTATTTATTATTCATTATTTTCATTCAAAATAGAAATAAATGTTTTCGTGATTGGGACATGGTGTTTAGGTAAGGGGGTGATTTGTCTGACAATTCTGAAAGGACATACTCGCGAATTTTCAAAGGATAATTACAGTTGGTACGATTATTCAGCCAATGACCTATTTTTAAGTGAGTAGTGTTAAGTTAGTCTTTCTGTGTTTAGAGACTGTGCATGGGGGTGCATCTTTGTGTATAAGTACGGCATCGTGCCTTCATATTAAAACTTAAGACGACTACTTTCAACAGCAACAGAGTTGCCCTCGTTGTTACCCGTGGAACAAGTGAAGTTGGGATGAATATAATCGATGTAGGGAATGTGTTTGTGTGGAGTTAATAGGGGAGCAGGTGGGTTAAACTAGTCGATCCCATCATTGGATTTGTCATGTGAAAAGGAAGTGGTAACAGACAAACCAAAGTCAAATCACAAGGCAGCAGCACCCAATCATCGACGTCCTCTGCTCTCCCCTCTTTGTTTCATCTTAATTATGGGTTGGGGGTTTGGCATCTCTTTGTTGTTGTGATGGTCATCTTTGGAGGCATGAAACAACACCAAATGTGACATCGTCATCACTCATTGTTATCGTGTATTCGCAGCAGCATGACGCAATGACATGTCGAGGTGTTTCTTTTGTCGCAATGAGTGTTCACTCCCTATATATCAAAGTGTCGAATACTATTTAGAAAATAAAAATGAAACCAAACTTAGCTACTAAAATATCAATTTCTCGTATCAGAGTAATACTCTCATGCTCCTCGTATTTGTTCCATGTATCATTTACATTTTATTCAAAGAGTATATTACTCTTTCTTAGGATTAAATAATTTAAAAAACTATAAACTTAAAAAAATTAATTAATTTTTTTAAATTGTCCGACACTTCTCTTTACTTCTCAAAACTTAATATACGAGTGTCGTAATATCCATGTCAACATTTATGCAATGCCAACAAAACTTCTAAATAATTAGAAAATTCGATAAAAACACATTGCATATTCCTGATTTATCTTTTTTGAAGTAATATTTTATTCGAAATTAGATTAATTTTTAAAAAAGAAGTGACTGTTTTTTTCCATATATGAAATTCTATTATTACATACCATTCTTAATACACAAAAATTCCCATTCCATAAATCAAAAATAGAAAAAGAAAAGGAAACGATCAACTGTCGATGTCAGGCAAACACATTCTTAATTTTAGTCGCATCGAAATTTTATTCTATCCCAACAAATCATCATCCTCCTAAGTTGTAAAAATAAACATAAATATTACATCATGTCTTATTTTCTCAACCTTTTTTCCGGGGGACCTTATCCGATAATTTTCATATTACCAAAACACCATCTTAGAATATAATACATTTCAATAATTATTATTTTATGAATATCATATAACTTGGCTATTAATTCACTTCATTACATGAATGATCGAATGGAAAATGATTTCATAAATGAGATAAGTTTAATGCATAAAACAATGAATCTATATGACAGAGTCAACTAATCCGACTATTCGTTTGGCTCAAGATGTAACTATCGTTAATATTGATATATTTACTCTTTCTATAGACAGAGGAAATTATAACGATGGTAATAATCGAAATGAGTGAGCTCTTCGATTTTCTTTTCACATTTCATGTACCCAGTGCGAGCTGCTGCTGGCTCCAAGTTCAAATTCTCAGTATGATGATGTCCCGACGACTTTCCAAGAGATTACTCATAATGTTATACTCGTTCAAATACGCTTAACTTCAGAGTTCTAATAAAATCTAATGCATTATATGTCAAGAACACTCACCGCAAATACAATAACGGGCATAGTGCATGCATGTGCATACATTAAACTACCGACAACAGTAGCCTATGGTACATTCACCACCAATTCCGTTTTGAAGTAATTTTTAAGGCACTAATTTTTTATGAATTTATTTTCCTTTTGTACAGGTGTAACACTAGGGTTCTAACCCTACAACTCAAAATACTTAAACATGCGATCAACGAATGTTCTCTGAGAGAGTCCAAAATGGCCATGGGATCTATCTTGATGTCTATCTCTTCTGAGAACGAAAACGTATCCCCGAGATCTTTCACATCAAAAGACCTCGTCAACATCATTTTAATTTCTAGCAATAACCTAACATGGCTACAAATAAGAAAGAAATCATCAAACCCGAAAAATACACTTGTTCATACTGATATATAATAAAAAAAGTCACTACATCGTCAAACTTCAACTACTGCTGACCAGATGGCAACTTTAAACTATATATAGACTTCCTTAGTATACAGACCATGTTCTCCTTATCAATCTCCTCAAAACTCTCTCGTTGCACCATATAAATTTCTTCATCTAGATTACCATTCAGAAAAGAAGTCCTAACATCTATCTGATGCAACTCAAGATCATAATGTGCAACTAAGACCATAAAAATGTATCATCCTTAGAAAAAATGGGAGCAAAGATATTGATATAATCAATACCTAGTTGCTAGGTAAAACCATTCACTTCCAATCTCGCCTTGTGGCGATGTACTTTTCCATTTACATCCTGTTAAGTTTCGAACACCCATTTACAACCAACTAGACTATAGTTATCGGATAAATTCAAAAGCTACAACATATCATTATGTGACGTAGAAAACATCTTATCTCTCATAACATCAAGCCAAGTATCAGAAGAACCGGAAAAAGCATCTTAATAAATTATAAAAGCTGTCAGATTAATATTAGATTCCCATAGATAAACAATGTAATCATCATAGATAGCGGGTCGATTTTGTCTAACAGACCTCATAACAGTGAGAATCATCAATAATATGATATTCAATAATGTCACTGGACACAATAGACACATCATTAAGTGGGATAGGGAGAGGAAATAACACTTTGTCATCTACTCAAAAGTGTTAGCACATCAACACCAACATTAACGACATAAACCTAGTACCCAATTAGGCCCAAAATAGAACGACAAAAAATCCGGAATTATTAACTAAAGAAATTGAACCTGACGTTGTTGGCCTTCCTTCACGCGATCGAGTTTCCTTTGAGCGAATAGAAGCTGGTCTCGAGACGAACCCCGTCTTCCTGATCTAGAGATGAACTCCAGCCTTTTCAAGTTGCGAGTCAACTCGACCATTTCAATAACGTGAAAGTACTCCCCATCTCAATTGCTCCTCTCGACTAGTTCCGACTTGGCCTTGTTCAATCCAGCTCGCATCATCTCAAGAGACTTTGTTAAAATTAATCACATTTTTTAGAAACAAAAAAAGAAACAATTATATTTTTACCAAAAATGTTTTTTTTACTTTCCTCAGTTATTAGAAATCCTCTCTATAGGAACAATCCCTAGACAAACACGAGGATCCTGTAAAGATCCATAGACCTGCACTCAGACGACATACCTTCACTAGACATTCCGATGAAATATCATCCTGGAGAGCCCGGGGTACATGAGGGAAGGCGTGAGACTCCTAATGTTTCTTTTATCCACCTGTAATGGGCCGTGGACCCAAGTGCATATGACCACAATCATCATCCCTATAAGCATACTTTGATCAAAATAATTATTTGTGATTGTGTTTGTGATCATCTCACACGATTCCGGGTCCAACGCTTAGATCATGCCTAAAGCCCGCAAGCCTGTGACATGAGTTTATGCCTAAAGTCCAGATCTGGTCCAACGCTCGTAACCAAAGACTTGTTTTGGAGCAAATGTCACCATATGTAAGTGTGAAGAATAGTAAATACAAATCTTCGAACTAATGATTTTTCTGACTTAAACCATTTCTATAAATAAGTAGGTGGTGACTCCGGCTAATTTACCTATGTTAAACAATAACAACCATTTTACAGAGCTGTCATGGATAAGGAGAATGCGACACAAGCCGCTCTAGGGTCTTCCCGAACAGTTTTAGACGAAGCAACGCGTAACCTTTCACTTGTCACTCTCAACTTTCTCATAAAGAGTTGGGGACGATTAGGCGAACGCCCAACAAGCGCAACTAAGAACCAAGAGAGAATTCATCTCGGCTTCTTCCGCGTGTCTTGGCATTCGAGTCGAGGTCAACTTCCTTGACCGTTCAAAAAGAAGCCTCGGCCTTCTTATACATCTTCCAGATCTTCGGGTATTGGATAGGAAACATACAGAACTTGCTGTGAGATCCAGGTGTTGGTGACGATGCGATGGAATTAGGAGCAATCGAACTGGGAACTGAGAATGCAAGGACTCTCTTGGAAGCTACAGAAAAACAATGCCGGTTTGATCTTAGTGGAATGTCCATGTCTGTTCTGAAGAAATCTTCATGTCCTTTTATATTGAGCTTGGTATCGTTAGATGCTTAGAGACACGGCATCCGAATTGGGAGGTAATGAGAAAACTTAATTAGGCAAGAATTTTAGTTAGAACTAACCTAGAAAACTTAGTTCGGAAAGGAGTGTGGGGTAATAGTAGTATACCTTTGTTTGGAAAGAGGTGCCTATCTAAGTACCTTAAGGAAAAGACATTCATCGCAACGCAGAAGAATTTCTTCGTCTTGCATTATCTCATTTTGAGTTCCGTGAACTATTGAATCTTTGCAATTGCCAAATTCTCGTGAACTTACAAGCTACCTATAATAAGGTTTCTCTTTCTAAGGATATATTATTTATATTTTTTGTCTTTCTTTATTGAAAGACGACTTTAAGTAGAAAAAGAAAACTTAGTTAATGTAGTGCATAAACACAAGTTATAATATTATTGACCAATTGTTAATCCTAGTTTTGAGTTATATATGAATATCGAATATGCGAACATGGCCAAAAATGGAATATATGTGTATGAAAGGTTGTTCTTATATTAAATAAAAAAAAGGAAAACTAAATGTTGAGGTTGGCTCTTTATTTTGTAAAGGAAAAAAATGAAATAATAGGCATAAATCATAAAATTATTATAGAAATCACAACACAAAAGATAATGCAATTAATATGTGACTAGTGAACTACAACTGCCGGCGGCTGCGAGGAAGTCGCCCTCAGTTTAGAAAGTCTTTTATCGTAACATATCGACCCGTATTTTCCATTTCCATTTTAAATTTGAAAGAAGAGAAAAAAGGTCTGCTCTTCTTGCCGGATCTGTCTTTCTTTCTCCTCCTGTCTTGTTGACGTGTCTTTCTCTTTGGTCGGGAGGAGCTCTTTTCCGCCCCCTCCGCAAATATCTAGGTTTCCTCCTTCCTCGTCTCCATTCAACGCCCACGCCCTCCTCCTCTCTCGGGTACTCCCCGCCCCCCCCCCTTTTTATCTTTTCCTTTTTCTTTTCTTTCTCAAATTCTTTTTATTGCCCTCTCAGTCACTGTTCTAGTCTCCGCTTTGCTTTCGATTTGCTGTTGTTTTTGGATTTTTCCTCAACTGGGTGTCGTTCAAGTTTCCAGCTTTTTGTTTGTGGTGGTGAGTGGGGGGTTATAGATCTGGGTGATGCTTGTTTGCTGTTGTCATTTGAGCTGGGTTTAGTTCTGGTTTCCGACTTGGTCGGGCTATATTTGAGGGTTTCCCGGTTTGGATTGAGAGGTGTTTGCCTGGATTTGCAATGGGAAGGGGGCTAATAATTCTTTGATTGCTTGTTATCTCGTTCTTCGTTGCTTTGATGAAATCCTCTTTGTGGTTCTTTAGTGTCTGATCGTAGAAGATTCGGATTTGGGGAGGAGTTTGCTGAAGTAATCGTGAGTGATTCATTGATTATCATCCAAGAGTCTATTTCATTTAAGGGATATTAATAATTTTTCAGGGTTTCCATGTTTCGCTCCTGCAGGAAGTGGTTCATTGTACAAAATTTTGACACTTCAACAAAAGCAAATACAGACATAGTATTGTTTAGATCCATGGGGACTTCCGTTTTACTTGGATAACTAACTATTTATGCTATTTTGTTGTTTGATGGATTTGATAAAAAAGACCTAGAGATCTGGAAGTACAATGGAAGTACAATGTATTTTACTTTCTATTTGCCACGTAAAGGACTGGTAGACAGATATTGTGATCGCACTAATTATAGAATTTAAACTTCAAAGTTTGGAAGCTATATGCATATGACTGCTAACACTAGATGATTATTGGCATTTTAAACTTAATGCATTTAGTTCTAAATAATCTTCTTCACAATGTTTCACAGTTCTTGTTTTGTTGCTATGGGTCGATCTTGTTTTACTTGGCACCACTTTTCATTTGTTATAAGTTACCATTTTTAGGGTATTTATCCGTTCTATTTCAGGTCACCTTTTGAGTTTGTAACTTGAACAATTTTTTGTGTATGTGATCTCTGTTCTTCTAAATAAGGAGTGCTAATCATACTGTCAGGGATACAAAGATGGACAGCTTGCATAGCTTTTGGCAACTCGGCGATGAACTTCGAGGTCAATCTAGAGTCTCTGAGGATAACCAATGGCTCCGCGCCGCTTCCAAATTGGCTGCACAGACGAGACGCCAGAGTGATCGCGTGAATAACCCGGATATTTTTAAGGCCCCATTTGACGCCAGGATGCTGCAGGAAAAGATTGCTTACCAGGAAGATAATAACAGATATGAATCGTACCTCAACTTAAATATGTTGAATCTGGAGAGCAGAATCACTGATAACGTGAACAAGAGTTACTTCAGAAATGGCTTATACGAAGCAAACGGGGTTTGCCCGAAGAGCAATCTGAATGCCCCGAGTGACCCAACTAATCATAAGTACTACAGAAACAGTTACTGTAGTAAGGAGCAGCCGTCCACCATTGCAACGGCCAATGATGACAACAGCAATGCGAACAACGCCATCGACAAGAGGTTCAAGACTCTTCCTGCAGCTGAGACCCTGCCGAGGAATGAAGTTCTTGGTGGGTACATCTTTGTCTGCAACAACGATACTATGCAGGAGGACTTGAAGCGTCAGCTCTTCGGTTTAGTATTTGCAAACCATCAACTTAACTTGGATATAGGTAATGTGTGGTCTTTATAGTTAACACAGTTTATCTCCCAGGCTTGCCCCCGAGGTACAGGGATTCTGTTCGGGCAATAACACCTGGCCTTCCCTTGTTTCTGTACAACTACACTACTCATCAGCTGCACGGTATCTTCGAGGTCCGTTATCAATGTCACGTGACTGAATTCACCCTGTTGTTATCTTGAGCCACATTGTTTGCTCTGTTTTGTGATTTCATGACACATTTTTGTAGGCGGCCGGTTTCGGGGGCACTAACATTGATCCTACTGCGTGGGAGGATAAAAAATGTAAAGGGGAGTCGAGGTTCCCTGCCCAGGTAAAAATCGTATATGTGGCATGAGAAGTTTCACCCTTTTATACCATGGCATGCGATCGACTTCACATCATAATGGAAACAGGTGAGGATCCGTATCAGGAAGCTCTGCAAGGCGCTCGAGGAAGATGCATTCAGGCCGGTACTGCACCACTACGATGGTCCAAAGTTCCGTCTAGAGCTCTCCATCCCTGAGGTGCAGTTTTATTTATTTTCTCAATCTGGGTACAGCATTGAATCGATGCAAATGTAACGATCTGCAATGAAACTTTTGCAGACGCTGGCCTTGCTGGACCTTTACGAACAGGCTGGATCCCTGACTGTAACTCAATAGGGCAACTGTTGGTTGATTTACCGTTTGTCTTCTTTTATCCAAAGAGGCGCAAGCTCGGGAGTTCGAACGGCAAAAACATCATCCAGCATGAGCCGTGGACGGAATAAGGAGGCAAGGGCAGTGCATCCCGGGATGTTAACTCGTTTTTGGTCCTTTTTGTGTAGTTGTGAGCTTTACTTAAGATGTGGGAAAGGTTAGCTTCAAATGTCAGTTGTTTGAAAGTGATATGCAAGTCCGGAAGGAATCCCTTATTGTAAGAAGGGGAATTCCCTTAAAAAGTTTATTACAAGAACTGCCGATTTATATATGAATTGAAGAATCATGATGTTGTAATGACTATAGACTAAAGAATAAGGAAATTGTTGGACACCACAACATTCTGGTCAGGGCATCCATTTGAGAAATCGAACCCCGGTTCAGTGTCAACGAAGTTACCCGGGACAGGTACAAGGTGGTCATGGTACAACTGTTCATTATCCGAGTAAAGTTAATGATATGATTCAAGCGCAAACCCTGTCCCAGATAACAGCGGGGCTTGCTTCCGTTTCCCTAGTTCAAGAGTTTCTTGAGCTGATTCTGACCGAAAAAATATGCGAGACGTGCTCTTTTTGTTAACCTGGGAAGAAAATCTATGAGAAATCTGTCGAATGGCTTGTTGCCCGGTAAGAAAAGGCTGTTCAATTCCTTCCTCGGGCACCGTCGAGCTTCCCTCTCAGAGTGACCAAAAGCGACCAGAGCTTGTCCTCGAACAGGCCTGCCTTCTTAAGTCTGCATATGACACATTGCTGCAAAATTTAGCGGTTCGGTTCACGGGAATCCTTCGCAAGGCATATATGGATTGGTGCTCGGTTTTTTTATGATGTATTTAAGTTGGAGTTGCGTAGGATTTTGAACGTCAATGGAGATATTTTGTCAATAAAAATGGCTTGGGAGATAATAAACACATAAATGGCGTCCGCATATATTCGTGATTATTTTTTTGGGTGGAATGACAACTAGCGGAAGGTTAAAGAGCATTAATGCATTCATTAAGTGGTTTGTCTCTTCCACGACTTGTTCGAGTCAATTTATTTATTAAACACATAAATTTAAGTTCATTAGGAAACCTTAGCAAGTTCAAAGGAGATGTCATCGCTGGTTTTACCATAGCAAGCCTCTGCATTCCTCAGTTTTGCCATATTTTTGGACGAGGAAGTTTTCAGTTGTTACACGAAGTAAAAGCTTCTGTTGTCTGAATTGATGATCACTATAGGATTTATAAAGTATATGTATATGCATCATTGAAACATTCTTCCCCTTAATCAATATGCCTTAAATTATTTTTTAGGTAGAACTTGCGGTCGAGGACATGATAGAAAAGGAAAAATAGGATATAATGTCACAGTCTCATCGAAATTTTCCTTTGAAGACAAAATCACATTTGAAAACACAAGCTTACAATCAACTAACTTCTTATGCATTTAAAAAATTTCAAGATAATATTCAAAAAGATGAATTGAGATTCACCGTATAACATTACTAGCATTAAAATGGTAAAAACCATTAGTTAATTTGGGATGTAATTGTAGTAAAGTGTAGTCGTAAGTTATTTGAATTTAGCGGTATTTGTCATCATTTGTTATGTATGTTTCTCGTCGGGGCTACTTTAAAATTTCAAACGCGTTTTTACGACGTCGACGGTGTCGAGAGACAAATATTAACAATAAAGTTTATCATAATGAGGCAATGCAAGAGGAGTTTTCAACAAATAATGCTCAAGAATCTTTGTGGGTTGTCCTCCTAATTCGAAGACAAAAGGATGTCCGAGGGCGATGAAACTAAAAGGAGTGAGGGAATTGGTAAAAGTAAAAAGAACATGTAATTTTGTGTTTTTTAATAATTATCTTTATTGATCTCCGATCTTTTTATTTTACCATTGTTATCCTTTGTCTTATTTTAAAAAAGAAACCCATTAATTATCATTTTAAATGGACCAATCAAAATAAGTCACTGTGAATAATTAATGATTCTTAACGGGTGCTATGGGCACCCGTTAACATAATAAAAAAAAAAATCATTCACCCAACTAAAAGTTTAAGCTATTAATTCTTACTAAATTATAAATTTGGGTTTAACCTATTGACCCCTGATTAAACAAAGCATCGCGGGGACTCCTTTTAAGTCACTTTCCCGGCCAATAACAGCGCGGCCGCAGCTGGGCATCATATACGAGAGAAGATAATGGGTGGAAATGTTAAAATGACATTCTTAATGAAAAGCAATTACTGAATTTTTATTAACCGTGATAGTTATGGTAGCTGATAATTCCGTGAAATTAGAGTTATTTAGCCACTCATGTGAGCATTAATGTGACTAGTTCGTTGAGTTTTGACATTGTTTTGGGTGTTTATCCGTTGATTTGCATTTCGTAGTTGAGTTTTTGTATGTTTGCATATTTTTATTAGTTTAATTAGTTGAAAGTTTCTTACGTGGAATGTCTACAAATGAAAATTGAATGCAAAAGGAATGAGTCAAGGGTCAAGCCAAGAAAGTGGATGTCATCGACTCTTATGAAGATTAAAGACGGACGCATCCGTCCGACCGGAAGGATGCATCCGTGGGAAACTTGACGACCTGACTTGAGACAGACGCATCCGCCTGCCATGATGGATGTGTTCGTGCGTAATTTCCAACCTTCTACTTTTGAAAATCGTCTTTCCATATTAGAAGAACTTTTTTTTATTTTGTTCAGGATATTTTGCAATTTATTCTGATTTAAAATCTATGTAAGAGTACTTTAGGTATTTTAGGGAGACTATTTTATAAGACAACCCCGGGGTTTAAAGAGAGGGGAAGCGAGGAGGAAGCTAAAGACATGAGCCGACGATTGGAGCCTATTCTACCATTTTTCTTGTTTTCTCATGTCTTTGATTACTTCGGAATTGAATTGATGTTTTCATTTACTTTAGTTATGAACTAATTAGTTGCTCTAAAACTATGATGGAAAATCGTGTTCGTATGTAGCTCTTGATCCAGTTTTCTTAATGCAATTAGAATCTTTATAATTGTTTATCAAATTCTGTTCTTAATGCGTGTTAATTGTTTGGTCACCAGTTAACATTAATCGGATAGCCTAGGGAGACTCCGAAGGGTAGTCTAGGTTAGATCTCGAGTTGGATAACCTAAGTAGTCTATATGTTGGAAAACCGAACTAATCATGTGAATGATATTAATATACGAGAATAACTTAGGTAATCAATTATGATTAATTCATAATGGGTCACCACTAGTTTCTTATCTACGAATAGAGTAAAGAATTTGATACATGGTGATACGTTCTCGTATGTTCAGGAGAAATACGTGGAGATATTTGAATCCTAGATTAACAATTAACGATTCGATAACATTAGAAAGTGATGATCCAATGCATAGGATGCTAAGGGAAGTTAAATGTCCTAGACCTTTTAATGATTGATAGTCTTTTTGCTGATTTTATTTTGACATTTCTCGACTTCAATTTTGCTTGACCTTGATTGATTCTTGATGGCCATGTTTTTTAGCTGCCCAAGGGGTATTAGGACAAGATTAAAAACAAAGGAAGCTGAGGAGATGTGAAGTGATTAATCTCACTGGGGTCAGTCCTTGTGCAATAAAAAGCACAAAAGGGTGGCTTCAAGTTGGGGCCTTTTCAACACTTTCATTCTGTTAGTCCATTTTCAGAATCAAAGATGGCCTAATGAGTCATGCTTTTTGCAAAAAAAAAAAAAAAAGAAAAGAAAACATAGACTAGGGGAAAAATACCCAGTTCTTCCACCACCCCTAACAAAAAATTTGATTACATCCAATCGAAATATAACAGCCCCCCAAACCCTCAAATTCTTTCTTAAAATCAATCTTTGCATGAGAAACTCAGTTAGGGATGTCGTCTTCGGGCAGATCCCAGTTGTCATCATCCAAGTCGTTTTTCTTGGCCATGGATTCTTCTGGCTTGCCGCTGGGGGCACCTCGGAATTGTGGGCGCCTGGGAGCGAAACAACACAAGCATCATCATCATTGGCAAAAGGAGTGTAGACAGAGGAGGCATTGACTTGAACATCAGAAAAGCATACGGGCCACTCCAAACAGCAGAGATTCGGTCCAACTAACAAGCACACACAGGCTCAATCAAGGAAAATGCAAAAGACTAGAAACAGATATCAGGAGCTCTTCTTCACTCTAATCTATTATCAAAAGAGGGATGAGAATCGGCGCAACCTCGTTCGCCCTCATTCTCCATGGACCAGAGAAGAATCCTCCATCGGACATCAAACCATGACAACAAAATGCATACGGTAGGACGCTGGGTAACCAACTAAAGAATGGCTCTCAGTGAATAAGTGCAGGCTACTTCCAGGGGTAGAAAATAGCATATATTTACTTCCTCTGTTAAATCCCGATATCAACACAAAAAGGGGAGCAGCACAAAGCAAACTGTCCTCCATCTAGCAGACCGTAAACAGGTCAGCCAATGAATCCATTCCTGATTCAGGTAAAAACAGCCTTGTAATTCCTCCAGAACGGGCAACCCTAAATCAACGGAGCTAATAACAAGCAAAAAGACAAAAGGAGAGAAAGAGGTGGTACCTCTTGCGGTTGCGCTTGGCGGCCTCTCGGGTGCGGCGCTTCTTTTCGTCCTGCTTGTTCTCGAAGAACCTCCTCCTCTTACACTCCTGGATGATCCCGGCCCTCATAACCTCCCTCCGGAACCTGTTCAGGAGCCTCTCCTCGGGCTCGTTCTCCTCCACCATCACCTGCACATTGTAACCACTGAAGTAGAAGGTGTTGGAGTTGGCTGCCCCCGGATTAATAACCGCCGCCAGCTCCCGATCGGTCGACAGAGGGACAAAGCCATCGGTTACGCCGCCGGCGCATCGGGGGACGAATACCCGCGGAGGCTGAGGCCGGTGTGGCGTTGGCTTCACGGGTAAGAAGGAGAGAACGTTGGATAACGAAGAAGGCAAGGACGCCATCACACACGACCAAGAAAAAGAAACCATGGGTCGGCCTTTTTGGCGGTGTCTTCCTTCCCTTTTGTGGATAGAATTTTTTTTCCTTTTCCTTTTCCTGCTTTTTTTTTTAACTTACAATAAAGAAAATATAGCCACCTATAAACACGCCCTCCATTTTATTAGCATGATAAGACAACATCATACTTAATCCCAAAAGATTTATATATGGTTGTGGGAGGGGGGGGTTAACGTGTTGTTCCACATTCCCCATTTAACACGGGCTTAATCGTCGGTTCCGAAGTAGCGATCGCCGAACTCCCCCATCCCAGGGATGACTCGGAAATCTTCGTTCAATGAATCATCGATCTCTGAGGTCACTATCTTCAACGTCGGGAATCTCTTGGAAATGCAATGGATCCCTTCCGGGGCCTGCGAGGAATTAAGTTGCGATTAGGAAGAGTATGGACAATCGCTTACAAGGCAAGGGGCCATGGACATACCGAAATGAGATTCAGGAAAATAATGTGTGATTCTGGCACGCCCTTCTTTATGAGCAGCTCGATAGCATGGTTTGCTGAGTTACCTGGAAGCACCCGAAATGGTAGGAATGAAAATAGACAAACCAAGATCACCATCACACAAACCTGTTGCTCAGCATTCTTTCCGACGGGAAACCAAAAGACAAACTTGCATCGAGGGGGTTAGGGGTTACCTGTGGCAAGAACTGGGTCCAGAAGCAGCACATGGCGCTCTGAAATATCTTTCGGCAGCTTCTCGTATATAAGCTGCTCTCCGTTGTCCCCGACACGGTGAATTAGAATCTTTCCTATTTTAATCCCTTTACAGCAAGCTCGCAAAGCATTTTCCATGCTTTCGCCACTTTACCACGAAAATCATTAAGAACATGACATCGGTAAATGTGACCTCACACAACAAGCTTCAAGATAATAAAGGAGCTGACAATGGCCACGAGTAGGCAGCAAAATTAACAACAATGTGCTGAGAAATCTTCGAAAAAAAAAAACATAATTAAATAAGTTCTCCTGGAAGTTCTCATATTTCCAGTGAGTTTTTTGATTCACTGATGCTCACTCAACACATAATTCAATACTCACCTTCGAATAATGGAGACACCACACAGCTTCTTACAGAAATCAACCCCGGTGTATAATGATCCAGTGGGAGTGACAACTTGTTTTTCTGTGAATGGCAGATGACCTAGCCCATGCTCCACCACCTATCAACCAAAAACTAAATGACCTTCGCTTCACCAATATGAGTCTAGCAACTTCATTTGAGCCTAGGGCTTCATTACCAGACGAATAAGACGATCTGAGTAGAAGACAAAATCATGCTTGGATATGTCTCGGTCGCGAATTAAGGTATGCATCCCTCTTATCTGGAGCAGAAAATTGTGAGAATAAATATAAACTGGAATAAACAGTCCCACTTTAAAATAAAAATACAGGCCCCAGAAAGGAAGAAATTCCTATGCTGCACCAGATGCAACTATTGGATCCAGAAATTGCCAAAACTCCCTCATTTAAATACCAAGAACAGATGAAATAAGCATGTCAGCTGGTCACCAAAATTGATACATACAAAAAGAATTTCAGTGCTGTTTTCCATTCCCTAAAACTGATTAGTTTTCTATCAAACCCTACTTTCATAGCAAGCTCACAAGGAATTTACTAGATTGATGGCCAGAGCTACCTGAAATGTGGACTGAATGACGTACACATTGGGATAAATTTTGCACAGGTCATGCTGACCAAGCTTTGTTCGAATATGTTGCACAATCAGATCTATGGCAACATGATTCTCACCTCCCCGTGGTATGATCACATCAGCATACTTCTTTGATGGTAAAATGAAATCATCAAAAGCAGGCTTTACAAACTTAGCATACTGCAAGAAACCATGAGATAAACTGCCAATTATTAGTCAATTGCTAATTAACCTCAAAATAATATGAAATACAAGAGAACATTGATTGGTTTGAAAATTAGGCTCATCCATCTACATCGGTACATTCCTTTGCTCATAAGGTGTATACAACTGACCTTTCCCAACCAATGCCAAACAATAAGACAGAATCCAGTGATTTAGCTGTGTGAAATGGGAAATGCAAGCAATAATTGTTACCCTCACTTGCTAACCTCACCATCACTCAGATTGGGCCAACATGTAATTTTTCCACCCTATAACCTATAATGTAGGTTTCACCAAACTTGACCAGAATATCCTATGCAAGTCATCCTGGCATGTAGGCAGAAACTCTCAGTTGGAGAGTGACAAAGGCAACAACACATTGCAATCTGTCTCAAAAACAGATCAGTGCTAATATCCCATCTCAGTTTAACTTAGCAATTGATTATTGATGAATTGATGTAAAAGGATTACTCCCTAAGATAGCATGTTGAAGCGCTAACATCCTTTACAGATTACATAAAGTTAATTACTTGGGAGTAAGTAACACTGTAACGGTACAAGAATTCAGGCAGTAAAGACTCATGAACTACCATTGGTGATAACAAATTCGATAACTTGAAATGGAAAAGTGGCAAATTTACATAACTATGAAAGGTTAGAGATATAAATTATATAATATAACAAGAAACTTACAGACGGATAATTTAAATTGTAACTTTAAGCTCTTCGACATCACCAATGCAGCAGGCCATAATGGATGACACTGACCTGCTCAAGAACAGAGTTGATGTCCCTTCCCCTTTCAACTGTGTCACGCCGTATTCTACGAGCAAGCCTCACATCGGCATCTATAGCAATTCAATTGATCAGGGAGAATCCGGTAAGTGAAACTCAATTCAAGCCTCACATCAAAATCTATAAATGTCCATGAACCCCATGCAAAAGAAAAGGAATAATTGTGCATGAAAAGGAAATTATGTGGATAATTCAATTCTGAGCAAATAACAATAATAGCGAGGAGAATACACTGTCATGAAACAATGCATTTGCAAACAAAAAAAAACGTTTCCACATAAAAGAACATAAAGACAAATCCTTCAATTGGTGGAACGTTCTCAGTTCCATTAGTTCCATCATCGTTACTTATACTTCTTCAAGCCAAGAAAAGAGAACTCACAGAAACACCTATAAAAAGGCAATGCGCATGTCATAGCTACTTACTAAGTTCGCCTCTTACCTGTGTCGACAAATATTTTCATGTTCATCAGGTCCCGCACTCTCATATCATGAAAAACTAAAATACCCTCCAATATTATGACATCAGATCCATTTACCTGCCAAAGAGTTTCAAAACACAAAAAAAATTCCAGGAAAACAGTCCAGTTAAATAGCACAGGTCAAAGAAGGCAATATAGAAAGACAGAAATGATTGACAATAAGTAAAGCATGCTTATTGACATATTCTACCCAATGCTACTGTTATCAGTTTCTTTCTTGGTTTCCTTAATTACTAGAAAATGCCTCAAAGGGAGTCCAAGTCCCAATATAAACAAAATACAGTACCTGCCGGAAGCTATCAGAACAGCGGCGATGAGTCTTAAAATCATAAATCGGCACATGATAAGGTTGGCCTGATTTTAGCTTTTCAATGCAATCCAGAAGCTGATTGGTGTCGAAAGCATCTAAAATGTAACCATTTTTTGTCAACTTATAACATAAGATAAAGAATTATTTATCCAATAATTCTCAACATGATTGCATATTTCAAATGAAATTCAGCACATTGCGTAGTTCTCATTTATCCTCTGTTTGGCTATGCAGGATTCATCGGGAGTTAGAGAAAGTCAACGGCAGTCAAACTTTTCATGTCTTTGCATACAATTTTATATTCAAAAAATTTAAAAATTTCCCTATAAAATTTGATTACTCCTTTCAATTACCTTCATCTCAAACTCCATTATATTCTCATGCATGGGGATCTAAATTTACCCAGCAATTGGTCTTTTCTTATCAACACACTTTTCTACTGTTGAGCACCATGATTTGGATGCACCACACTCGTAAAATTAGCTTGGCCAGAATGGAACATTACCAGGATGATCAAAATTATACTCATGGACCCTTTCCGACTCTTCAGGTGTCAAACCACGATAAAATGAGTCCTGGCATTACAGACGCCACAAACCATGCATCAACCGTTTCATAAGAGCCAAAAAGCCTCCTCGGGATTACATACATTGATGAGCCTACCTGATTTATAGCCACAACCCGGTGATCGTGAAGCTGCTGTATGATCATGTCACATACTGTGGTTTTTCCTGATGCAGTACCTCCAGAAACTCCTGCAAAAATCATCGACCCAATTACAAGAAAACGGATATGATTCAATGACATCAGTCAAGACATAATACAGGTGATTGCTCATACAGAATCAAGTACACTGGCCACACCGCATCTCGCGAGTCAAATACTTCTCTGATGTGGTTGGACATGGTGTTGTTGAAAACAAAAAAAAAACAAAAAAAAAAGTTCGAAGCACTAAGAACTAATCCCAACGCCATGATATCCAGCACATAAACCCGGAACACATATTCCGGAACCATAACCATCCGAGAAGACAACTCTTACAGCCTCGGTAACGAGTAAAGGCTATTGACGGTAGCAGGTTACCGATGAGGAAGGGCTGGTGCTGCCTAGAAGGAGAGGAGTAGGACTGGATGGAAAGAGTGGCTGATAGGTGCGGGACGAGGGAGTAGCGTGGGGACGAGGAGGGGGAAGCTGCCAGGCCGTCGATACGGAGGCCGGAGAAGTGCGGACCGGAGGCAGCCTCAATGACGTAGTCGATGGCCTTCGATTCCCCCTGCATGATCGATCGGTGGCCGTGAAACTGTTACGATCGCCGGAGTAAGGGGAGGAGATCGTGGGGTTTTGTTAGAGAGAACACTGGAAGTGGAGGAGCGTTTTCTTTTTGTGTTCGAGTAGGAACGAATTCACTTATTTATGCTGTCGTTGCCCAACATTCAGTGTCTTGAAACATCAGGCACCGAAAAAGAACAATTTTACGACTTGTTGTCAAGGCATCGAATTCGCCCTTTACTTGCGGTAATGGAAGATCGCACATTCTTCATGTCTCCGCGGCTTGGCCTGCACAGTACGAATCTCTCAAGGCACACGCGGATTGACTGGCTCAACCTTCCCGGTTTGGATCTTCTCCCCTTGAGTATCCGACGGGAACTTGTAGTCCTCCTTGGGGATGGAAAATCTGTCTCGTTAGGTGCATTCGGCTTCACCCGGGAAATTCCTTCTTTTTCGGTTGCCCGACCAACCACGGCCAGGCTTTCGCGGAAGTGTTCGCCCAACTTCTTTCTCTTGCCTGCTTCCGCCGTAGTAGAAGCTGGAGATCCTTCGGTAGCAGCGTCCTCATCCTCATCGTTCTCATGCAAAGGAGTAAAATCTGCACCAGTATGACAGTGGCATCATAGAATGAGCGTGATGTGAAGCACAAAATCTGGCTATGTGGATCGTGGCCATTACCAATTTTCCAGGCCGACCGAGATGGACGACTGCACCTTTTCCTATATCACAGAAGACTCTACTCACCTCCATCTACGCTGAAGAACTCGTCGTGAAGTTCAGAATCCAACCAGGGGCGGGAGTCAAAGAATGCGTCTTCTTTGCTTCCTGTTAGCCACACCATCAAAAGGGCAGCCCCGAAATGGAATTCTTGAAATGTAAAACAGTTACTCCACATAATCTAAAGTTCAACGACATGAAATAAACAAATCTCTTTCGGCTAAAATGCTATTCACGTAAGGCCTTTCTACTCGGTAGAGTATCATGTAATGCTACAACATCGATACCCGTTACGCGAACACGTGGAAATGAGATCGCTCCCGACTTCTCCATTGTCACGAACTCAAACGGTTGCCGGAATGGACGAACTCCAGGACTCAGGCTCCAGGCATCTGAACTCAGACAGGGGGTGGTGGCTGGGATGTTATTCATTTTCTTGTCGGGGTTGGCCTTCGGAGTAAAGGCATGGTCACTTGCGCCTAAATCCAATTAATAACATTGGGGGAGTTTGTGTGCTCAAGCAAGCCGTAAGTTAAAGATTTAGTTTCGGTGGGCAACCCCCACCAACCCACCTATGACAATGACTAATCAATCCTATGATCAATTTCATTCATTACAAGGAAAAGAGATGGACGGGCCACTGGTGGTCTGAGTTGAGGATACAGTTGGGGTGTGGGTGATTTTGTTCTTTCGGTTTAGGTGGTGTTGGTTCACTGCTCGGCTGCAATTTTTTCCCTATAAAATGATCTGGGCAATCGAGCGGGTCCTTGTGATGGGCCGATTTAATGGGCTTTCCATCGAGCCCGGACCAAACAAAAGCCCAAAGACCAATCCGAGTTTCAGAGTTTCGTCCCCCGTGTAGTAAATAAAATAATTTTATTATACACTAAATGGAACAAATACAAGGGGTCAAATAGCAAATGAAGTATAGAAACACCTAAACGAATGAAATGGGAAATGGGAATCTGTTGTTTAAGACATCATCATGACGCTGAACTCCTCAAAATCCAAAACCCCGTCCCCATCCAGATCGAACTTAGAGATCATGACCTCACAATCCCCAACACTCCTCTTCTGCCCTAACCTGCTCAGCATCCTCTTCAGGCTCCTCGGCGTTATCCTCCCCTCCCCTCCCTCCTCCCCGTACATCTCGAACGCTATCCTCAGCTCCTTGCGCCTCTCCTCCCTGTCCCCGCCCTCCACGAACTCCACGAAGTCGTCCATCCCGAGGAGCCCATCCCCGTCGCTGTCCAGCATCTCGACCGCAGCCTCTGCCTCCTCCACGGTGAGGTCCCCGCCCATGGACTGCACGCACCTGCAGAGCTCGGAGGGGGATATCTTCCCATCCCCGTCCTCATCAAAGTGGCCGAACACTCTCGCATACTGCTCTGGCTTGTCGTCCGTCCCCCGCATCACACCGATATATATAGATATAGTTATTGGATAACGATGATGATTTGTCTGAGATTGTTGTGATAGGGGTTGAAGGTTGGTAATTTATAAGGAAGGGGGGGGTGGGGGGGGGGGTTTAGGGTTTGCGCGTGGGTGGACCGACCGTATCCGGGTTTGACGCGATGGTTGTGAAGTTGCTGGGTATCTCCCTTGTTTGGAAAATAAAAGCAATTACGTCATGTTTCATAATCGGTGACCAAACAATTTCCCCCCTCTCCAGAATGACTTTCGTATGCTTTTCTTGGTGGGATTTTTATACATTTTTTTTTATGTTAGGCAAAAATTAATACGACTTAAAAATTAGAGTTGATTTATCATAATATTTGTTAAAAAGATAGACTTCGAATCATTTATTTGATTGAGTACAAAAAAAGACGGAAATAAAATGTATAAAAGGCTTAATAGAAAACGTAAAATAAGGTCAGAGAAATTATCCGCACCATCTCGCAGGATACCATTATTTATCTTTTCCTGGTTTTTAGAGTGAGAAGAATGTTCGGAGGGGAAATTTCATTTGAACATTTTGATTGGGAATGGACGTCCAAAGCGTTCGTTCACAGGAGAAATGTTACCGCGTGTTTCGGGAGCTTCGGTCGTCCCCCCCCCCCCCCCCCCCCCCCCCCCCTGGCCCGCCTCCAGTTTTCGAAAAAGATAAACATTAAAAATATCTTCTAATGTTCTAGAAGGCCAGAATTCCCTCTTCCCTTTTCAGGAGGACTTTACGACACACCTTGCTTGGAGAGTCCAACTTTCTATCCGCGGAGAAATCTGAAGTGGTTTGGGACATAATCACTTTCGTCTATTGGCATCAAGTAGTGTGATACCAGAATATGTGTTAGTCACCTTCCCTTTTGGAATAAAAAATTCATTATTAAACTATTTTTTCTTCCCCGAGGGGTCATGACCATAACTCACTCTGGAAAACGTAGTGTCTCTGATTAACTGCTCAGTCAATGACGCTTCTCACCGTCTCCATTCGGTTGATATTGACCCGTATAAGTTCAACAAAATAATGTAGAAATATATAAAAAAACAGGGAGATAGTGTAAAACAAGAGACAGAGTTCCTCTTAATTTAACTCAGCACAAGAAAAGAGTGTCAAAAGTTTATCTCTGAGTTGGTCAAATTTCTTTATCTGGCCAATTTCTTGGCATGGTCTAAGAAGAGAACATGAAGAATAAAAGCTTTTGGAATGTTATCCTTACCATTTTACATGATAGAAGGGTAAAGGCAATACAATTTTTTTTTTTATATTGTCTAGCGCATTTTACATGATAGAAGGTCCTCCTTATGACTTATGATGTGCTACGGACGGCTGTCCGAAATGCATGGGGTAGACTCGGACTCGGATAGGATTGTGCGGGCCGGGCCCTTCACGTGTCATCGTCCGCCCAAATTAATAATAAGAAACGCACCGTCCAACCCATGGACACGTGTCACAAACAGACGCAACAGAATACCGTTTGGTGCTTCTAAGAAGATGACTACAAGATTCAACACAGTTTGATCTACATCTACCTTCCCGTGATCATCATTCCTCGTTCTGGCATATAGTAAATACGTGGTGTCAAAATGCATTCGATTTTCCTAGTGGGCAATCCCACCTTTCTGGTGTTATGAGTTCAAGATGGTACCGGAAGCGACCTCTGTAATCTGGTACCGGTGTCAGGGAGCAGTAGTTGGATGTCATGTGTAAAAGCTGTTTATGAGAGAAGCATCCTTTACCACTCTGGTCTTGGTCTCATTCAGTTCTCATCCTTTAGCCTAGTTTTGCTGCAAACTTTCGGGTGCAGGTTCGAAGGTGATTATCCCCAGGCCGGGCTTAAGCTACTTAAAGGAAAGCCTCGAGCTTCAGTCCATTCAGACTGCTGAGTGCTTTCATGAAACATGGGCAGTGTAAATTAGGTCCATCCATCCTCGCCGTAATAGACGAATCCGTTAACAAGATACTCCCTGAATACTCATCATCATTATTCACTCAGGAACACAATAATAGAATACAACCTTTTATATGTTGCAGTGACTGCGGTTTCAATTGGATCTGAGCGCAAAAGGCCAACTCACATACGTACGTCGCGGGTGAAACCCACAAGATCAATAACCTTGTGAGGATTAATAATTCCGGGGGGGGGGGGGGCATCGATTATACCTCTTTGGCGAGCTTTATTCTCCTTCATTAAGGATTGGAACAATTAGCGGATTCATTTGTGCCAGATACACAATTGCCCACCTGAGAGATGGCAGAAGTCCTCACATAAGCATTGGTAAAGGTGACGGAAAGCATTCCTTCCTTATGATAATTAATGCCAACGTCTTCTAATTAAGCTATGCATCATGGACAAATCTAACTGCTCTTTATGTTTTGTTCAAAATATAATGATTACTTCTTCCACATTAGCATGTAAAGGAGATAAGAATTTGTGCAGATAGATTTTCTGTATAAAATCACATAGGTACATGAATCGACTAAAAGTAATTATCTGAGCAGAGTGGAAAAGAGAATGGCTTACATCATCCAACAACAAACAGTTGCGGTAATAACTAAGGTCAGGTGGAACCTGCATAACAGATCAGCAGCTTCAGTGCCTTGCAAAATACAGAAAATGATGCGACAAGACTTCCACGAAGGCAATGGAGTCGGCCACCACTAGACGATACGTAAGGTTTTAGAGAAATCACAAGTTGTAACGACTGGAATCCAAGCACAAGGATAGCACATACTGGAAACAAACTGGGACGATTTTACACAGAATAAAACTATTGGTGCAGACAATTGATTCAACCTAGAAACTTCGAAACCTGTAAAGATAGCCTTATTACAAATCCACATGTTTGAAAATTGAGAACTAAAATGTCCTGCATTTTAAAGTTCTAGAGATATTTATTTCCTTTTAATTCAACGTTTTTCCACCTAAATTTTATCCCAAATTTTGGGGCTTATTGAATAATCCTCAAGCAGCAATTTCGTTACCATATTGCTGAACATGGACATCACAAGTAACTTATTGTTACACTGTGTGGTAATCAACACTACATCAATTGTCATAAAACCAGATAAACCTGACATTGCTAGCTGGCAAGAACCAATTCATCAGACAGTTGCATATGCAAAGCAATAATAAGACAAATGTCAAGTCATGAGATGGCGGGTAAACCACGCCGTTATCATCGTATAGATTATTAAGAATAAGTGATAATGAGTCATCAATAAACTTACAAATTTGTCGATGGTCCTCTGTTGCAGCAAATTCTTGTACTCAGAGATGCAATTATTCCAATCACGAGGAAGATTAGGGTTGTAACAAGGAACCCCATCTTCTGAAGGTGTTGACTTCTGAATCATATGCACAAAGACAAATTAAAAAAGATTTATAAATATGACAGAAAGAAAGAAGCTTCAATAAGATGAATCCAGAAAGTAGGGCTGCAACTGAGACTAACTGATTCTAAAAAATTTTCAGGCCAGAGAGATCTAGGTCAGAGCATGAAACTCTGAAATAACCATCACCACTGGGTTTCATGGTGCAAAGAGCTTTTTCGACTTGTAAAGGGAAGAGAAAATGGGCGGACAGGCATATGTCCTCGCCCTTGCTCTTGGAGATATTTGTCAAAATACTTGAATCCTCTGGTTACCAAAACATGGGGGCAAGGCTCGGCCTCCAAAATAAATTTTAAAGAAAAAAAATAAAGAAACCTTGTAAAAACTGCAATTTGATCAGTCTCGTCACAAAAACCTAAACTTTAAGACCGCTGCACCACGTCAAGCATACTACTTCGAAACACATCCTCGGAATGGCTGGAAAATCTTAGAATAGCCCCAACCATAACTCCAGTATGACACATGAATCGACTCACTGACCTTGAGACTCAAGTGAGAGCTCAAAACACCCGAGCTTTAAACTTCCAACCAAAGAGATCCCCCCAAACGCCACAGAATCAAGCTCAATCTCCGACGAGCATTCACAGCCAACTACCCAGAAAAGGAAGAAACACGAAAACCCAAAATCATGTCTGACGCATCTCAAATCCGATTCCTCCGACCCCACAAGCCAGAGCCTGAAATTATCCAATCAACAACAAAGAAAAGAGCACACAAATCGTTCGTCCCAACCCAAAAACTGCGTCAATAATCTACATAGATCCTATCGATCGGGTTTGCCAGAGCAATCCATCATCAAATACGGTTACCACAGTCCCAATCGAATCTGAAAATTGCATAGAGGGGGATCTCACAAACAACCGAGGGCAGTTAGTGGGGCAATGGAAGGACGTACGGCGGACGTCGACGGCTGCGGCGGTTGAGGACCGATCCGGCGGGAAACCGACGGCGAATGGAGCGAACAGATCGGGGAAGACGAAGCCGCGATAATATGGAAGAGAAGGAAAATCCGAGACCATACGAAGAGGGGACAGTTTCGTGATACGACGTCGTCTTACACTTTTGACGTGACAAGGTTTGGAAGAGTTCTGCGCCATGTAATTGAAATGTTAAGGTAATTTAAAAAGAAAAACCCGAAAAATATGCTTACATTTGAATGAAAATAAATTAGATAAATGCATGAGGTGATTAATTATTATAATTTTTAGGCAAAATATCGATTTATGTCGTCACCGTTTTGCCGACTTTCTTAGGTGGCTTGAACTTTGAAATATTTCTTTTATAGTCTTAAATTGATATTTTGAATTATTTATGGCCTTATTCTTACGATGTTACTCGAATCTATGATTTATCGTTATCCAAATATGTAATCATTCGGTAAAATATGGATTTATGGTCCCAAATTTTTACCGACTTTCTTTTGTGGTCAGAACTTTTAAATATTTCTTTTACAACCTTAAATCGATATTTTAAATTATTTATGATATATTCAAATAACGTTACCCGAATATATGATTTGTTGAAGGCCATAATTATCTAATGTGACATATTTCAACACTACTTTTTTCCATTTTCCTGACTACATACACAAGCACATGTTACTAATTATCATGTTCACATATTGGATTAAAACAAACCTGGGAAGACGTTTCCTTTGTTATTCATCCTGGAAGGTTATTAATCCATAAGTAGGAAAATTTTTTATTTGAAATATTTGTTTTCGAAGTGTTTTATTGCCCCCGAAGTCGGGGAGGTATAATATTGAATGTGTTTAATCGTAAGGCTTAAATATGTATTAGTTATATGAGATGTTTTGATAATAAATGATATTGAAGTTATCTTAGAATAATGCTAAGGATTCAAAATTTGATTTAAGGCAAACTATTTCAAAGTCTATGTCACAAAAGAAAATTGACAAAAAGTTGGGGCGACAACTTGATGTTTTGATGGATAACTACGCATTTGGGTAAAAACAAATCATAGATTTGGGTAAAGCTATTAGAATAGGTCATAAACAATTCAAAATATTGATTTAAGGCTATAAAAGAAAGATCTCAAAGTTGAGGCAAAAAAGAAAGTCGGTGAAAAGGTGATGCCACAATCGATATTTTGCCCTATTTTTTTTACTTCTTTTAAAGGGGAGTCGATTGAATTGCCTACGTAATCAAATTGATCGTAGTCGGTCCGGAGTGTCTGCCTTGCCTTTGAATATAAAATAAAATATATTAGCTCATATAAACACACCAAATTTCCATTCCCTACGTCGTCTGATTGGGCGGAAATTAAGCAATACCGGACAATCTCGAGGATGACGAGGATTTGACGATCACCTGTGATGGTGTCTTCACTCACAGTTTGTCCATATGTCTTCGTAGAAGCTGATTAATCTATCTTTTCTTCATCAAGAGGTTGGGTTTATAACCAAAAACTATAGACGACATCGATCCGCTATTCAACGATGGAAGACCAAGGTGAATTTAGTTTGTTCGGCTCCTCGATTCTTGTACAAGCACCATCAATTAAGGATGACCGGCTTCTTCGTAGCTCAAACTTGCCACCGCTCTGGCTTGTAAAAACTATAATGGAAGCTGTCGAGTGCGGTTGATACAATGGACTGGGGCCTTTGAAAGGGTTGTTGGTTTACCGATTGTTCTCCCTCATCCGATAAACCTGCAATCCACAGTAGCATCATTGCTGATGCAACGAAATCCAGTTGTAAAAGAAACAAGTAGCAAACCTCGTTGTTTGGAGAATCTAATAGAGAATCTGGAACGAGATTACGGGTAATCTCATCCGGCACATAGTTATAAGAAACCTCGTGATTTATGATACTTCAAACAACGTGTTGAAGGGTAATTTATGGTCCCAAAAGCATTTGAAGAAGGTTGATCATCTATAGGGAGTGAAGATTTATCAACTCTCATTAAAAATGGATGCATAAACTCTTATGAATGAATGTATTTAATAAGGTCTTATTTGCTATGTGATAGGTTAAGTGTATTAGGACAACTCCAATAGTAAAGTTTATTATATCTAAATTGTTCTACTCCTCCCTATAAATAGATGATTGTGTAATCATTTTAGAGTAAGTGAAATTGAGTAAGAGAAAGGCATTTCGTAGCCCAAATACATAAATTTCACTTACGTATACAACCCTCGTAGGTGAAACATTACAGAAGATTGTCAACAATATAGAACCTGCGTTCTGCTCACACCTTTGCCTTTCCTACATAACCCGAACAAGTTAGGTAGTAGAGCATAAAAGGTTTTGTCTGCATCCACTGACAATATGTTCTTCACATTTTCCCCCAACCAAATCACCATTTTCGATGATGAGCACTTCAAGTACTAGATTTCAGAAATAGAGACCATTTTCTATGGAAACTTGTGGAGGAATGCTATACATAAGTTCTAGAAGAAAACTCTCTCCCATAAGGTGGCAACACTCCTACAGGAGTATCAACATTCCCACAAAATCTGCGCAGAAGGCGTACCGGGAGAACGTCATGAAAAATACCATGGCTATATGGATTCTACAACAATATGTGAGCAAAACCATCTACCCAAAAGTATTTGGCTTGAAGAAAGTGAATGAAGCGTGTGAGCTCCTAAAGAATGATTTTAAAGTATCACCAAAGGTGATTTTCATAAAACTATAGAACTTTTGGAAATACTTCGACAATCTAGCCATGAAATACGCATAAAACGTCAAGGACTACTGCTCGAAGATCGTTGTTCTGAGACGTGGTTGAGGTGTCTATCGAGTGATTGCCTGACAGACTTGTTTAAATGGCTTTCTCTAGCTAAGTGGCGGTACAATACGAGCTATCATATGACTATTCTGATAACTCTACGAAAGTAGAGTTATTTGCAACTCTTATGGGCGTTGTTGCAACTACTTCGGTGAGTTTTGATTGTATTTCGTTGTTTTTGTGTTTGTTTGTCTTTAGTTGTCGAGTCTTTATGTGTTCGTGCATTTCGTTTAGTTTAATAGGATTATTTTTCTAATGTATGACTGTTTGAATGAAGATTGTATGAGAAAATAATGAGTTAAAGATCGGACAGAGAGTTGGTTGTTACTGAGCTAAAGGAGATTCGAGATGGATGCATCATTTGACCAAACGTATACATCTGTGCACGACAAGGTGGACAACTGAGACGGACGCATCTATGTGGGATCTGATGCAGGGCGATTTTAGCCATTCTTCTGTTCTTCAAGATTTCTTCTCCACATTATAAGATTCTTTTTAATTTTATTATATTTTTAGTTTATTTAAATTTTAGGTTTTGTTTATATTAGTTACGAAAGGATATTTTAGGTAATCCAGGGGAAATATTTTCTAAGGAACCCTATGGTTTAAATAGGGGAATCTTTGCATTTTTAGAGACATTTAATTTTAAGGTTGACACAAAAGACGACCGAATAGGATCAAAGAAGGAGAAAGATTGGGGAGATCATCTTTGTTTTTCTTTATCGTGTCACAGATGTTGTCGATTGTGGTCTTTATTATGACTTTAGTTTTGAGTCACCATTATGAACACATTTTCCTATGTAACTCGTGAACTTTCTTTCTTAATAAGATTCAAATCTTTATAGTTATTTATCTAATTATGTTCTTAATGCGTATTAATTGATTAGCCACTGATTAACATAGGTTAGATCTCGAATTAGATAACGTAAGTATTTTATGTGTAGAAAAACCATATTAATTGTGTGAACTGGAATACCTTTAGGTAATCTATTATGATTGAATCATAATGAGTCACCACTAGTTCCTTGTATAATAATAGAGTAAGGAATTTGATACATGGTGAAACATTCTTGTATGTTTTGTAGAAATATGAGGAGATATTCGAATCCTAAATTAGCAATTGAATTATTCGATGGCATTAGAAAAGGGAAATCAAATGCATAGAACAAGAGAGGAAGTTGGATGTTCTAAATCTTTTCATCATTGATTGTTACATACTAATTTTCGCTTACTTTAGTTCAGCAAATTCACTTTATTTTCTGCTTGATCTTGATTGATTGTTGAGAACAACGTTAGAAGAATTTGGCAGTATAATTATGTAAGAATGACCCTTGCTTGCCTTTGCTGCTTTAGGTAATTTTTATAATATGATTTTATTTTTGTTGCGTTGACCCCAGCATCAATTTTCGCAAATCTTTGTGGGTCACCACTAGTTTCTTGCTTAGGAATAGAGTAAGAAATTTGATACATGGTGATACGTTCTCGTATGTTCAGGGGAAATGCAAGGAAATATTTCAATGTAGATTAGCAATTTAGTGATTCGATAGCATTAGAAAGGGGAAATCAAATGCATAGACACGATGGGAAGTTGGACGTTCCAGATCTTTTCATCATTGATTGTTACATTCTTTTTGTTTACTTTAATTCAACAATTTCATTTTATTTTTTGATTGACATCGGTTGATGGCTGATAACAACGTTAGAAGAATTTCTTCAATATAATTCTTTTTTTGTAGGAACGACCCTTGATTGCAGGTTATAATAGGATTTTATTTTTGTTGTATTGACCACATGCATCAATTTTTTGCACAAGTCCATTTAAGGCCTTATATGGATACCCTCCTCAGATCCATGCGCCATATATATTGCTCTAGACAAGGTTGTGGCTTCAGTCCACCAGCAACTTCTACATAGAGAAACAATAATTCAATGTTAAGGTTTCACATGGATAGACCATAACACAGGATGCGTCGGCTCGTGAACAAGCATAGGTCGAACAGAGAATTCACTGTTGGGATTGGGTATATGTGAAGCCTCAGCCTTCCTCACCTCACGGTTGAATAAGAAGTTATCTCCTATTTTATATGGTCACTATAAAATTTTGGATAGGATCGGCGTTATGGCGTAAAAGCTAGAATTGCCCGCTAATTCAGTTATCCACTGACCATCCATGTTTCTCGGCTGCGACAGAGTGTCATGAAAAAAGCTTGAGTCTCTCCTCATCTACCAAGCATTGGGAAGGGGAGGGATGAAAACCAATAGTCCTATCGCTGAGGAGAATGTTTAAGAGGGGCCATAGAACAACTATTAAAGTTTTAACTCTTTAGAATGATTATACCAAGGGAGATGTTACCTGGGAATTTATCTAGGATTTGCTATAAAAGTTTCCCAAGTGCAGCACACTTGAAGACTTGTGTAATCAAGAGGGGTTGGCCTTTGCTGCATGGAAAACGCAACCAACAAACTCAAGGCAAGGTAGTGAGTCAAGAGTGATGGGTCAGAAGAGAATGGTGGTTAGGAACTCACGGATGCAACTGATCTTTGGATGTTATGGCCATCACTTTGTTGAGGGAGTTTATTAGTGGTTAGTAGGTTAAAAAAAAGATGGGTGGTTTTATTTTTTTTTGTGGAATTTAATCCCCATTTTCCCATCATTGAGTGATCAGTGTCCAAATAGTGGCATCCCGCCGCTGCCACGACCGCCTTTGGCGGAGGCGACGGACGAACTTCGGGAACGCCGGACGACACATATCGCCCATAACCGGCCCGAACAATTATATAATTTATGAGTCCATTGGGCCACTATTCAAATGACCCAATGCGCCGACCTCAGCACATTTCCTCCCTTCGGCAGCACTTGCGCGTACCTAAAACCCTAACTCCCAACCAAAACCTCCCCCGCACGAAGAGACCAAAGAAGTGGCAGGAGCCACCCGTCAAGTATGGGGAGCAGCCAGGCGGCGGTTTCGTTCCTAACCAACGTTGCGAGGGCGGCGTTCGGCCTCGGGGCCGCGGCCACCGCCCTCAACGCGTCGCTCTATACGGTCGACGGTGGGCAAAGGGCGGTGATCTTTGACCGGCTGAGGGGAGTTATGGAGGAGACTGTCGGCGAGGGGACTCACTTCCTCGTTCCGTGGCTCCAGAATCCGTTCATCTTCGACATCAGGACTCGGCCACATACGTTCTCGTCCGTCTCCGGAACTAAGGATCTCCAGATGGTTAACCTGACTCTGCGTGTGCTGGCGAGGCCCGAAGTAGGGTTCTGTGATTGAAGTCTCTTTTCTGGAGTTGCAGATTCATTTGGTGTTTTTGGGGATGTTTTTGCTGAGGGCTTCGGGTTTTAGTTGTATATGATGTAATGTGTTCTCTTCCTGCTAGTTGTGATTTGGATCTGCACGAGTTGGCTTTAATGGCCTCTTAAATCTTATTTATTGGAGTGTTCCTGGCGAAGGATGTGTTTTTATTTCGGATAGGCGGTGGTAATCTAATTGACATGTCGAAAGTTATAGTCAATGAATTTAGTTCTTTTTACTTATGAATATGTAGTACAACTGTGGAGAAAGGGTTAAATGATTGGATTGGGTTGAGAAGGCTCGTGAGATGCTTGTAGTATATAAGAGATGTTGTGCATTCGACCAATGTTCATGGACATCAAAGTACTTTGAATGGTAAAAGATTGCCACCCTTGACTTCAACCTTGAGGATAATATGTTTATGTTTGAGAAAAGAAAAATTCTATTGTTCTGAGCATGTATTAATGCGAGACGGATTTCTTCTCTCTCTTATGCTTTGTTATTGTTCTCCCCGTTTTGGGTCAATCATTGGCCCCTTTTGGTCAACCATCTGATGTTTGATATGAATTTGTGGAGATTTTGTTTGGTGCGTAATTGTTTCTGCCGCTGCATTTTCTTATCGTTAGCTGATTTTTCGTGAACTGGTCTGGGATTTAATATGGTATTTACTTGTGTGGAAATTTCAATGATATTTAATCTAATTTCTCATTCATTTAAGTAGAACTTATTTTGATCCAAAATTTATCATTTTCTGTCGTTTCTTCATTGAATCGCTATATATTTTTTTCACTTTGGGATGGTCTTTGTTGCACTTGCATAGGATCGTGTGTTGAACAGATGCTGTTCGAGAAACATGATGGCGCTATCGAATGTTGAACTTTAAAATGAGTCTGGGAGTGGTATTTGGAGAATGAAATAACATATGGCTGAAAATTTTCAGGTTTCTCGCCTTCCATACATTTTCAGACACCTCGGTCTTGAATATGATGATAAGGTCCTTCCTTCCATTGGTAATGAAGTTTTGAAAGCTGTCGTGGCCCAATTCAATGCCGATCAGCTTCTCACGGACCGGCCTCACGTATCTGCGCTTGTTAGAGAGAGCCTGATACGTCGTGCCAGGGAATTTAACATTATCCTCGATGATGTTGCGATTACCCACCTGTCTTACGGAGTCGAGTTCTCAAGAGCTGTTGAGCAGAAGCAAGTTGCTCAGCAGGAGGCAGAGCGGTCCAAGTTCGTCGTGATGAAGGCCGATCAGGAGAGGAGGGCTGCAATTATCAGGGCAGAAGGAGAAAGTGAGGCCGCAAAGCTTATCTCGGATGCGACTGCGACTGCTGGATTGGGGCTGATCGAGCTGAGGAGGATAGAGGCGTCAAGGGAGGTTGCTGGTACGCTAGCAAGGAACCCGAACGTCGCTTACTTGCCAAGTGGGCAGCAGTCGCTTCTGGCTCTCAATCCTGCCATGCTTGGTGGCCGATAAATGGGTGGATTTGCGTCCAGTATTTGGCTGAAATTTCAGTGTGTGACAGGTCTGCGTGGTTGGTGGCAGCCATCTGCTAAAGATGTCGGGGTAATAACCGTTTCGACAAAAGAGTTTCTTTTTGCTGTGGAAAGAGAACAGGAGTTTGAGATATGACGATTAATTATTAAGGTGTTCGATTGCCTCATTTCCACAGGTTGTACTTCTTTTGCTGGTATAAGCAAGTTTTGATTTAAAATCAGGTGGGTCTCTCCATCTCCTGTCCCAACCACAAAATGAATAGGCCTCAATCCAAATTTTCTCTTGACCTTCAAAGGAACAGCGCTGTGGCAGATCAATTCCACGACCCAAGAACAGAGAAAAAGAAAACATTAAGAAACAGAAATAATCAACTTTTTTGTTAGCACGTAAACCCCCTATTTATTGTTGTGTTCTCCCCCAATTTCTCTATTTGGTTTCTCTCCCTTTTTCTCTTTTTGGTTTTGCTTCTCATCCTCTGTAAATCATACCAAACCCCCAAGAGAAAAAGGAAAAGCAGGGCCACCCTTCTTTCTATCACAATCATCGTCCTTTTCGTGTCTATTTTTAGATAGACAGGTCAAAGGTTATCAAAATATGATAACCCCCCAACTACTAGATTTTGTTGTTTTAATCCCCGCCCATCCCAAAAGAGCTCGGAGTTACTAATTCCGGGTTGAGCTTACATGGTCACATGGACATGGAGTTAGTAACTCCAAGGTCATATTGCCTAACTTGAACTCGGAGCTTTTAACTTCGTATTCTTTGAAAACTTAACTCGGACTTATAAATACCGATTTAATGAGATCAGATGACGAATTTTGAGTTTGATAAAATTATTTCGTAAATTCTTTTACGAACAAGTGTTATCGAAGAACAAAACTCATCGTCCTCGTACTAGGAGGTAAGTAAGCTTCATGAAAAATTTTTCACTCGACGCAGTGCCAGCCTTTGCATCAATGATGTTGATCTGATTAACAAATTCAAACTCACCCCAAAATGAGTTAAATGAAAGGATGAGCGCCAGGCCACTGACACAGGTTAAGGACTCCAAGACAGATTACCTGCTCTCGCCCAAAGAAGTCAGTGGACACGACATCGTCCTCCGTGTAACCCAGCCGTTTCACTGGAGGTTAAGTGTAATGTACAAAATTTTAACTTTTTTTTTAGTATAAATGTATAGAAGAAATTAGTTTTTTTACATTATTAGTAAATCATTGTACAATTTTGTACAATTTTTTCTGATTAATTAAGTATATTCCTTTGTTATATTACGTTCGCTTTAATTTACGTAATATAACAAAGGCATATTCTTAATTAATCAGATGACTAATTAAATAATTTTAGGTAATGATTAGAGGAAAAGTGTATCTTTTACATAGTAGAAGCTTACCTTCCGCATGACATCATTAAAATTATACTAAAAAGACGATATTTTCCAAATATTAGGCTAAATTGAAAAATTTAGCCTATTAATTAAAATTATATTGTTATTGTAAATTTTACAACTGCGGAAGATCATTACACAACTCATAAATCCATACACCTAATCCATTATAAATTGACAATGCTTTAGAAAACCATAAATGACAAGCCAAGTAGTTCATGATCAACTTTTCATTACAAACAACAAAAAAAGAATCAGGGTTCCTCTTACTGCATGATGTGTTAATGGTCATCCTCCTAACGTGCTTGCATTGTCATCCATCCATGCTTGAGCTCGAAATAGTCGACCTAACGAGCATTTTATTGGTTTCACCTTAAAGCATGTGCCTTGACCTAAAGCCCAAAGCGCAGAACGCTTAGAGCGCGTGCCTTGACCCTTAACCGATTCGGGAAGCCCTCCCCTCCAGCGACGAACAACCCTCCCCGCCGCCGCCGCCCCACTGCCGTCTCCATCCTCTGCCGCTGCCGTTCATCCTCCTCCTCCTACATCCGCCGTCATTGCCAGTCTCCTTCTCCTTCCCTTTCATTTTTATAAGCTTTTGAATTTTTTTATTATATTATGAGGATTATTGGACTGATTATTGCTAATATTAGAAATGTATTGATGGTTGATTGACTGATATTAGGTATGTATTCATCATAATCTTTCAATTTTTTTTGTTTCTTGGTATTTAAAGTTGAATTGATCTTATGTTAAAATTATTTGGGTAAATTTTATTTTTCCTTTAATATTGGTGCCTACATGTCAAAAGTGCGCCTTGCGCCTTTCGCTTTGCGCTTAAAGCGATTTAGGATGATTGCGCTTCGGGTGCGCTTTGGCGCTTTAACAACTATGGGTTAAGGACTATAAGACAGATTACCTCCTGTCGCCCAAAGAAGTCAGTGGACACGGCATCGTCCTCCGTGTAACCCAGCCGTTTCACGGGAGGTTAAGTGTAATGTACAAAATTTTGACATTTTTTTAGTATAAATATATAAAAGAAATTAGTTTTTTACATTACTAGTAAATCATTGTACAATTTTTTCTGATTAATTAAGTTTATTCCTTTGTTATATTACGTAATTAAGTATATTACTTTAAGAGCTCGCTTTAATTTACGTAATATAACAAAGGCATATTCTTAATTAATCAGATGACTAATTAAATAATTCTAGATAATGATTAGAGGATAGAAGGTACTAATGTACGGATTGTCCCTATAGGTTAACTTTCTATAAAGTAGTAAAAGTGTACCTTTTACACGGTAGAAGCTTACCTTTTACATAACATCATCAAAATTATACTAATAAAGACAATATTTTCCAAATATTAGGCTAAATCGAAAAATTAGCCTATGATTTAAATTTATATTGTTATTGTAAATTTTACAACTGAGGAAGATCATTACACAACTCATAAATCCATACACCTAAACAATTATAAATTGACAATGCTTTAGAAAACCATAAATGAGCCAAGTAGTTCATGATCAACTTTTCATTACAAACAACAAAAAAAGAATCAATGATCAGGTTTCCTCTTACTCCATGATGTGTTAATGGTCATCCTCCTAACGTGCTTGCATTGTCATCCATCCATGCTTGAGCTAGAAATAGTCGACCTAACGAGCATTTTATTGGTTTCACCTTTAGTTATCTTAGGGTGAACCAACTTACCTTTGATTAGGGCTTATGGGTCTTTGGTTTTCTTGCGAGCTCTATACAATTAGGACCTAGACTCTACTTCATAAGCATCACATGAACCCTTCACCTAGTGTTGTCCAAGATGAGGCCAAAATTAATACATAAACAAAAGTTGGTGATAAAATTATATAATAAATGTAAACTAAGTTGTTGAAAAAATAAAAATTGGCTTAAAGATGATGCTATAAATGTATATTTAAAAAAAAAAATTATAGGATAGAGAAACTTGAACTTGGATAAGAAAGAAATTGGTATAAATTAATATGTGAAAAATTTTGTAAAATAGTGAAATTACCTAGTACGGAGAAAATAATGAGGAATAAATGTGAGTTTAAGACAAAGGTGTTGAAAAAAATAATTATGTAGATAAACTGGTACGACGATATTATCAGTATAAATAAACTCAAGATTTAGAATTTTTATGAAAATCTTTTTGTGTCTTTTCTTTAATTTCGATACGTTATTTAGAGTTTTAAACATGTGAAATGTTATTTCTATTAATTTTATATATTTTTAAACATTACTATTCGCGATATCATCCCATATACGATTAAAACAATGCCATATCCAGTTCGCTTATCACATGCATGTTTTAAACGTAGCCTTTTTGTTACAATGTTGTGTAAAGCGAAGTGTTATATGTAAAAATATAACTATTTCAAATTATGTGTATCCATACGGTTTAATATCGAGTTCACTAAAGTAGAATTTCGAATTTGAGTCATGTAACTAGAAAAAAATTAGTTTTGGGAAAGATTTGCTCGCTGAAAATATCGGTAAAACAGAGAGCAAGATTATGAGCTTCGATGGGGGGCTTGATGAAGCCAGATTTGCATCTAGCATACATTTATACATATCTGCCTTATTCAATAAAAAAAATATTCAAACACGTCATCAAAAATTTCAAAATTATGATTTTATTGTCCATAAGTTACGAATTAAAATGAAGGCTTTTAATTTAATAAAGGATGTCTGCATTATTTTAAACATAGATTTAAGGGTGATAAAATCTGAAATCGAATTTAACGATTTTTTTGATTAAGGGTAAGTTTGTACAAGGCTTTTCGGCATATGGGGGGCTTCTTTCGTCGAGTTAGTTGGAGAGAAACAAGCGAGATAATACAACAAGCAAATACCTCCCAAACGTTTACAAGAGAAAGGTTTCGCGCATATTCCAAAGAAGATGCTAACAAAGGAGAATCTTTGAGTTTTGGACGACCTGGGGTTGATTCCTTTATCCAACCGCTTATGTGGGGTGGGTGGCCTTCCTTGTTTTCCTAGTGCAGATGCATTGTTTCGACTATGTTGCGCCGCGGATATTTCGGACTCAACGTGATTCTTCTTGTGGTTTTGTCTCAAGAGGCTTTTGTACCTTAGTGTGTCACATGGTTGATTTTATATACATTTGACAGCAGGTGTATTGTAATCTGCAATCCATGTAGGATGGGAATGAAGGAGATGAAGAAGGGGAAGTTGGTGGGAGAGAAGATGAAGACGAAGCTGGGTGCTTTGGGGAGGAAATGATTACTTGTCTTAAGAGGGAAGAGGAGGAGAGAGGCTCCTTCTCAAAAAAAAAAAAAATAAATAAATAAAAAAATTATTGGAAGCAGACTGAGGGAGCAAAATTACTTTCTTTTCCTTTTTCTGGGTCTTGTGATGATGTATGCATTCCTGATTCTACTTGCGGGATTATCATTTATCCGATCACATCACGCGTTTTACTATTAGTTTCAATACAATGTGGAAATGGGTGGGCGTGAATGATGGAATTGATATTGCTCTTTGGGTTACGTTAGTCAGATGAATTTCAATTCTCATAACAAAAAAAGTTAAGAATTATAAGCCTTTTGTTTCATGCCACTTCCTAAACTGCAAACTCTTCTTAAAACTCTACGAAACTGGGTCCAATTTAATTTACTGTGCACCTCCTTCCCACCAGATCCCCACCCCTTCCATCTCCTTCCTCTTCCGCCTTTCCTCCTCCTCCGTCCCCTTGACCTTCCGGAAGTCTCCGCCACCCCCCACCTCCACTTGGATCTGCTCCTCTGAACTCTTACCCCGCAACCAATGTCGAGCACCGTCCTAACAGTGCCGGACCTAAGGGGCACGTCCCGTTTGATCATAATGTCCTGCGAGCCCAATGAGTGCGTGTAGTTGGAGATTTGCTGTGGAGGTGGTGGATAAAGCAACTACAAGGTATAAAAGACATGAAACGGCTTCTATATCTTGTAACAATTAAATCATAAATCCAGAAATGCAGAATTGATCCAACCGATTTTTTTCTCTCCCCGTTGTCTTGAATTTTTTTGTTTAATTGCGAATTTAAGAAAGAAATTAATGAGATAAAGCAATGTGAGAAGGAGGATATCATAAGGGATATCTCCTCGATGCAGAAAACAATGAATGAACTAGCTAAAGTAGTTAATGATATTTCAGTAAACTCGAGAAAGAAAATGATTCTCCTAGAGGTAGAGTCTTAATGGGTGAAGCACAAAGAGTTGGGAAGCAGTAAGTTACTTTTTAAGGATAAGATTCTTGTAATGAGTTCCAAGAATTTAATTCTGAGTATCCCAAGGTCAATACGTATTTTGGAGCAGTGTTATTAAAAGGTGCCTAAGCGGTGCGAGGCGAGGTCTCGGCCGCGGTGCGTTCAAATGAGCTCTTTTTTGTTCCTTCAAAAGAATGGAGCTGGGTTCTTTTAAACTTCATGAGTTTTCACCACCAAGTACTACTCATACGGACATAGATAAGCTTATGCAAAAGGTTAATAAGGTGTTACTTAATTCTATTATCAAAGAATTGGTTTATTTGATTTGAAGTGCAAAAATAGTATGTATAATCGCCTTTTTAGCGCCTTAGCACCTCGGGCGATGGGAGACCTTGGTGCCTTGAGGGCGCTTTAACGCCTTAACAACACTCTTTGGGAGTAAGGACCTGGAGAACCTCCCTCCCCAAGCACCCATAATAGCTCATAATGTAAGGCAAAATCCTACTTTTAGTGGGAACTATGAGGAGTCAAGACACAAGATGCCTCATACTTATGTGCCTCCACATTTGCCGTAGGGAGTCAGAAAGCTTTCATTGAAAACCCTGAGTACCAGGGGAAGGGATGTCGAGACCACTGCATGTTGGAAATCCTATCCCATTACCAAATTTAAAAAACCAAATTGCTCAGCTAATAGTGGAGATGATTCCCGGAGCAGTAGAGGGAGAGGAAGTTTATCTATATAGAAGCCCAATCCTTGATTACATTGAACGAGAAGTAGAAATTCTAATAGATATCGAGTTACCAACTTTACTCTTTGTTAGTCCTGATTTTGATGATGAGCTTGAGAAGCTAGTCGCTGTAACACTTCGCTTATTCTTAGTGATGAGCTTGAGAAATGTGTTGCTGAATCACAGCAAGCAACAATTACAGTTTGCTGCGTTACAGTAAAATGTTACTGTGATTTTACGCACAAACATTGAAAATATGGAAACATATTTTCTAATATTCACATTTTATTTTGGGCTAATTCAGAATATTCGTCTGAGTGTCCAAGTTCATTTAATCTAGCTTAATGATCTCATTATAAATGTTTAGGCATCTAAATATTGCGAGATTAGCTTTCCAAGTTTAATTTTGGAAACAAAATATTTCTTGGATATCCTGCAGCAATGTTACGCTGCAACCTAAGCAATGTGTCGTTACACTTAAGAAAGACCTTGCTGCATTACAGCAAAACTATTCTGCGTTATTGCGCTGATGAAAGAATAATTATTATTCCAGATTTGCTTATTGCGCTGATTAAATATATTATCTGATTTCAATAATCATTATTTAATCTGATAAGATTATACGTGCAAGGAATATCATTAATGATTTCCTTCCCTTCTTGGTCATTATGACCGTTGAGCATCCTGTTGCTGATCCACTATTACAGCTTCCTGTATTCTGATTTTAAGAAACAAATTATTCGTTTTTGGGAAACCGATTATTTGTTTCATTCCTGTAATATGTGAGGGTCGTTCCTGTTTCCTATAACAAATTATTCGTTTCGACCCTCACATAATCTCCTGTCGTTTTTGAACGATTTCTAAGTGGGCTGAGTGGCTGAGTGGTCTGAGTGGTCTAAGTGGTCGACGGAGAGCGGAAGGTGCTAAGTGTCTCCTGGTTCTTATTGCTCGCAAACTGCGTGCGAGGGTGTCAAGGGGCTGAGTTCAGATTCCTTGATCGTCGTGAGAGGGACTAGGTGTCCTCGGTGCGTTCAACGAGCAGCCGGCGAATCGTCTGAGGGAAGCTAAGTGAATACCTGTGCTGATTGCAGTAACCGGTTGCTGACCCATCGGCAAGAAGCCGTTCTTGTCGTGTCTTTTCGCAGGGAAGTCTCGAGCCTACGGAGTTTGAGCAGTTAGACACGCACTTGCGGGTGCGCGCCAGAAGTCTCGTGCCTGCAGGGTAGAGCAGGAGGTGGGAACGCCGCCGGAGTGGAAAGAGTTCCTCCCGAGCACAGGGGTGCTGTGCAGAAGTCTTGAACGCCTGATACAGAGGGTTAGTAAAGCAGGTTGCGTGGAAGCCAACGGATCGGAAAATTCCACCCTAGGCACTGGGTGTGCAGTGCAGTGAGTCACGGCTGTGGTAACCGTGCACGTCCGAACTGAATGTAGGACGGATACCTTCTAAGTGGCTTTGTGGTTTTCTTTGTGGTCTTTGTGGTTCTTCTCTTAGTGATCTTTGCGGTGATCTATTTGATCAACTTTGTGGTTGTCTCTCTTACGCTTATAGACAGGATCATCCTAGGAAGGGACGAAATCTTTGTGGAAATCCTCTTCTGAGCAAACAAGTGCCGAAGCATTTCTTCGCTGTGAAGCAGAAACGGGCTGCTCTCTAATAAGCCATTCTTCACTGTAAGGAATTATCTGTGATGATTTATATACTAACACAACGTTGTCTCTCTGCTTTGATAGTCAGGTTTATATTAAGCGACAACGAGCTGTGTGCGAATCCTTTGAGCAATCAACTGCTGAGCGTGAGCATCATTCTGCTGGACACGAGCAGACATCCACTGTGTACCCACCAGCCGGTTACTATGCTTTTCTCCCGAACTTGGCATTGGCTCCATATCGGGTCTTCTATGCCATGGCTGCGCCCGGTGGTCTCTCCTTCTTGTTCACATTCCTGAGAAGTAGGTAAAAGGCGGAAGCATACACCACCACAAGTAGGAAACATTCTCACAAGTGCGAATGGACGGATTGGACGATTGTTGTATAAGACAGGTACGTGGGCGATTTTTGTGAGAGGCAAACAATCCCTGTCGTATGGAGTGAGGGACAGGGATTGATAGATAGATAGATAGAGAGTAAGGTTGTTTTGGATGCAGATTGTTATATAAACCCATCTTTCACCACTCTTCTTCTCGGTTTTTATTTTCAAGCTGTTAGCGTAGCTTTTTTTTTATTATTATTATTAATCTAATTAGATGGTCAAACACCAACTCCCATCAAATGCCTGGGGGGAGGATAGCTTAAGTACAAAAATAAGTAAAAATGTTCTTATGATTTGTCTGGCCAAAATATTAAGTGTTATTTAGACGTAGGAGATATTATTTACCCAAAGTATTTGTCGTTGCCGTCTGGTGTGTGAGTAAAAAAAACAAAGAGTAAATTTTTGTGTTTTTATTCGGATCCAAACGTTAACATGGAAAGGGTAGAGACAATTCACATCAAGTAATCATGATAATGACAATAAAAGAAACATAACAAGGAATAAGAAAACAGCGAGTAGAGAAATGGAAATCCCGGCAGAAGACTTGGAAAGAGAATAAAAAATAAACTTAACACAAACCACCCGATTCAAAACTCCACAAAATGGGATCCCATTGAATACAGATGCAAATGTTGATTCCTTCCCCAAAATGAAATTTCCCCATCCGTCGTCTAGAAGGCTGCAGCGATCAGGCAAGCGATGGACGCACCAACCAAGGAGGAAGGGCCGAATGCGACGGCGCTGTTGTGGGGCGTGCTAGGGGTGGACGGGGACGGGGAGGGGGATGGGGACAGGGAATGCACGTGAGGCGACGGGGCGGGGGTGGTGGCGGCATTCAGGGTCATGGTGGAGGCGAGGACGACTACCGCAACAACTATGCATAGGGAGGCAAAAGGGAGGGAGGATGATGACTTAGTGAAAGCCATTGGTGTGGGTGGTAGGAAACGAAGAATGCTTTTGTTTTTTGGTTCGCTGTTTTGTGTGTGGGGTCGTAGAGGGGGAACATGTATTTTATAGTAACAAAAAGACAGACAATGCCCATAAGAAAATTAAATAAAAAATAAAAAGGGCATACATAACTAGGGCAGGCTACAAGTAGTAGCAGTCGTTGTATTGTTATTTTATTTGCCCACTTGGATCCCAGGAACTATTTACATCACATATACAACAATAGAGCCTCATCACATCAATTGATGAGATAAAAAAAAAGATTGGTCTTTCGCGGAGTGAGTTGTTGGGTTTTTTACATCAGCGGATTCGTGGCGGACAGCCTACTCCCCCGTCGATCCAATTTCAGGTGATGCCAAAGGCCCAATAGTTGGGCAATTCTTAGTCTTTATTAGCTATTACCTAAAAGACCAACCGTAAATCCAAGTACAGTGTGTATGGTGAGATTTGAATCAGGAATCAGGATAAGTTTCTAAACATCCACCGTCTTTCTTACGCCACTTCGCCACTTGGGTGTGATCGGAAGGACGAGTTATTGTTTTTTCTCTTTCTTAGAAGAGGAATTTCGAAACCAATTTGTAGGACAACAGGAGAGGAGAGGTGGGGGGTGTTGGTGCCATGTATGTTTTTTTTAGTATGTTCGCAGGTGCAGACTGAGGAAATTGAATTTCCTCTAAAAAATAAAGTCTTAAAAGCTGGATGCGACGGTCGGTTTGTTGTATAGTTGACATGGGAAATAAACAAATATCATTAATACTTACTTATGAACGAAAAAAGGTTACATAATTCCAGCGATGAACTCTTGAATGTTTTGTTGGGGCGAAATTATTTGAGCAAAAGTTCGTACTAAATATAAAATAATAAATTGGGAAGAAGAGTCTGCTCTTCAGCATCCATCGCACTCGGTTGGTTTCAAAACGAACAGGCCATTTGAGCACCCAAAAAAAGAACAAATGATTATATTCTAATTGAGTTTGGTGGAATTAAATTGATTTAGTAAGTAAAAAAATGGGGACAAGGCTAAATTCGACTTTCCATTCTTTACGAAATTGAGTAAGAAATCGTACATTTTTACAAGATAGTGACTATTATTTCGTAAAGTAACGAAACGTTTTTCGCAACGGATTTCGTAAAAACATAGGAATTTTTACAATAAATATTTTGTAAAGCACAAAACAGTGATAATGTACGAAACCGCTTTATAATATACCGATAGGCTTCATAAAAATGTATAGGCTTTTATAAAACAATATTAATAGGCTTCGTAAAAATGTGCGGGCGTCTATAATAAATGTTTCGTAAAGTACAAAACGATGACAATGTTTAGTAAATAATGTAGACTTTACGAAAAAATGTACTAAACGATTTTTTGTACCGGGCGGAATAAACCTAATTCTAGACCTAAGATATAATGACAAATTTACGAAACCTCTCTTTTCAAAATTGGTCCTCTTCGTCGTGAGGGTTAGGCAAAGGAACACTTTTGAAAAAACGGTTATTTGCAAATTGGTCACGTACCTTAGGCTGTTCGGTCTATGCATTGTACGCTTTACTAAAGCGCAAAAAAATTTCGTATTTTTTAACGAGATAAAGGCCAAAAGTCTTCGTAAATAGTTCGTACATTTTTACGAAGCAGGTCAAAACTTTTTCGTAAAGACTAACATTGTGTCTGTTTCAATGGCATTTTTGGTTTGCCTAATCAAATAAAATTTGCCTTGGCTTATTTAGAAAAGAAAGACCGAAAAAAAGGATTAATTTTTTTTACTCTATTTAATTTGATTCGTTTTGTGTTGAACCGAATAGACACCCGTTGATTAATGACGACGAGTCCAACACAATCATCTCAATTATTATAAGAGTTTTATCTTAACTTGGTAGTTAGGGAAGGTCGGATTAGGAACGACCTGTCCAGTTAGTGAAAAGATCAAATAATCAATGGACTGATGGTGTGTGTGTTGTTAATAACATGCCCAGGATATTATTGGTGTATTCGTTCATACGCGACAGTCTGTCAGACACGATAACCTCAAGGGTTTGAGGGATGATGAAGCAGGCGAAGTTGCTTGATCCACGCCAACGACTACTTACTCTTGGCAAGTGTTTTATAATTAGAATTGAGCATGTGCTGATTGTATATACATAGATGATGATGATGATGTTGATGGGAATTTCTGAAATTTAAATTTAAAAAAGAAATTACAGGCAAGATATTTCCTACTCTCATAAAAAGGAAATAAAATGCATATGCTGTCTCGTGTGATTCTCCGTGAACTCACGAGGGCTTCTTCTTTCGAGCGAGATGCGCCACAGGTCCTGCGTACCTCTTCTGATTCCACTGAACATTGGAGATAGGCCATTATTCGAGGGTAGAATATGAGACAGCCTTCCGGGAAAGGGGTTTACGAATGGAAAGAAGCAGAAATACCTTTGGTACAGGTAAACAAAGACGTAAAACAACGGAAGTAGCATCAGGACCATGACGCAGATCACAATGTAGGATATGCTCCTCCTTTTCTGCAGATAAGGATCAAATCAATCAGTGACAAAAGTCCAGAAGAGCGACCTCAGGCTAACGGTTGATATCTTCGGGGGCGTCAAAATAAGTTCATTCTGATCCTCCAACCAGGGTCAGATCTCTCAAAGTAAATGGCAGACGTTTATATCTGTAAGAAATCTCAAACTTAATGTTAAATTCGTCATGTTTTATATAAATCCAATCTCCTATAGTAGAACGCAAGGAAATCTAATTGACCCTTAATTACAGAAAGAGAAACGGGAAAAGAAATTGCCCTCTGGAGAAAGGTTTCAGCTGTGCAGGACAACTATGGGAATCACAAAAATTGGCGTAAAAAGAATTCTGTCAAAGTACAGCTCACTCTAAGGATTGATTGAGCAACGCAACAGCAAAAACAAAGAGAAAGAACTAGTTAAAGCATGAGGAGCACCATGAAGACGGTTCGCCGAAGGACCTCCTTGAACGGGGAAACAGCTATCCGCAAGACTACAGAATCCGATAACAAGAAACAAAACATGGAGTAAGGTTTTCATTGGAGAAGAGAAGGATTTGTTAGATTGGATTTTGCTAATACCTGACATGAGTGTCCATTCTTTGCTGTTGCAGCTGGATTGCACTTACCCTGGCAGAATTCATGATCAAATCACAATGCAATGCTCCACAGTCCACATAAATCTGCCAAGCAGTTCATGAGTACAAGGTTTTCCATGTCGGATTTCACCATATTATGCCCAGACAAAGAGCTTTAAGCAGGAAAGAAGTGATGTAGCTAGTAAATCTCAATTAAGTCAAGACGACCCAAGGACACATCTGCACCAAATTAGAAAGGTTCCAACTTGTGCTCACAGGACAACAATCATATTAACTATTCCACTTGATCATCACATTTTACACAAAAAGAATTATCTTCATATAATCCAGCTGGTGACAAGATTTACTCAATGTAGCCAATTCATAATAGATCAACAAAGTGTCACGCTAACCAAACCGTCATAAACACTTGACAAGCTTTAATAGTGCAAAATAATGCTGAAAAACATTAGGAAATTTGAACTCATGAATCAAATCATTGTATTTTCAAACTGATATGTTGGCTGCAGTAGTCTTTTTTATTTCTAACATAGGGTAAAAGAAACAGAAAACCAATTGTGGCCGGATACCTGATTAGGCAAAATTTAAACAAGTACACTTCTTTGTGCAGTCTGTCCATGTTAAACTCGTATTAAGGCTCCTGGCTTTCTCAGTTCAATTTTTTGAGCACATTGACTCAGAACTGGTTTTCTTTTAGTCCATGTGGTCCGCAATTCAGTGAATATTAATACATGGATGGAAGAAAAGGCAGGAGCTTTATACACAAGTTTGGGCAAGTTATTACAATGGATTGCATGTAACCTGGATTATCAAAATATAAAAAGAAAAAAAAAAACTGCAACAATCCACAGGCAAAGGAAATTTCTCAACCACATTATTGAAGGGAAATTCTAAAGAAAAGGTTACTCACTGCATTCACCAAGTCAAAGTGGCGATTGTCAAAATGCTAGTCGGGATACTTCTCTTCATAGAAGACCTTCCTACAATATCCACATTGCCACTCACGTATGTCGGAGTGGATCTTGTGATTCTCCTGGTCCCTGTACAGGTTGCCTTCGGGATGAAGTTTGCACTTGTTTGTAAGTTGGTAGCTCTCCTTCTCGACAAAGGGCATGAGATACTGCAGAATGATTTCCTCTGCAATCGTTCAAATATGTTGGCATAGAGTTCCTCTTATGGCCCGTTTGGTTTCCGGAAAGGAATTTCGGAATGAATGGAATGGGAAGGAAGAAAAAATATAGTGAATAGTAAGGTAATTGCTTAAAAGAATGGTGCGTTTAGTTGAAGGATGATGATGGGAAGGGGAGGGAAATAGAACGGGCGAGGGAACGTGCATTCCCTTCCCCGTTCCATTCCACTCCCTTTCTCCTCTTTATTCTTAAACTAAACACACCATTTTTTTAACGGAATTTCCTTTCTAATTCCTACAGTTTTTTTCTCCTTTTCCTTTCCATTCTGTCGGGAATTCTATTCCGGAAACCAAACATGCTATTATTCCTAGAATAAGCAAGCCAACAGACCTCATCATTGCAGTACCTCGTCGATTACTATATCAGCTGCCCAACTCCTTTCTCTTGAACAATCTACCTCGGGTTTTTTTGCTTCAGCTTTTTTCTGATTACTACAATGAAAATAAAAGCATAAAGGGATTAGGATCCTGCTGGACATTGAAACGGGCAGATACCAACAACATCTAGAGGCAACAGCTGAGCTGACATAATATTATCAACCAATTGAAAAAAAAAAAAGGATCGACTCACAAGATAACAAGGTAAGCATAAATACCTCGATCCGGTAGACCCTTGCAAATCCTGCAGCACACCAAGAAAGAAAAGGGATTATTAAACAGAATAAAAAGTTAAGGAAGCGGGATCATTCAAATTCCAAGTCCAACCAAAGGACAAATAGCAGCAAATCAGGGCCAAAAATAAAAGAAGGAAAAGAAATAAAAATGGTCTGGATAAATTAACCACACGGTTGTGCAATCAAATGGTAACATTAATAATCAAAACCTCAGGATTCCTCTATTGGTCAACAAGCTATACATTGCCAACACACGCTCACATTTCCAAATATTGACAGATGACCGACCGACCGACCGCCGGTGAGAAAGAACTAAGATTTTCGCAAGAAGCGGCCACTAAACCACCTAAATCCATCTTCAAATGTCCAAAACCATAAACTCCCGACAAAGCCCGCGGCATTTTCCCTCACAACACCTCCCCCTCCCTCCTAACTCGACCGTCTCCGGCACGAGACCAACAACAGTCAAACACCAGACCCCACGACGCCATCCTCCTCATCGATCGAGCAACTACCAAACACTGAAAGAAACTGCAAACACACATGCACGTACACACCCAATTCCTCAAAATCTGTTGGGAATAGTCCCACACCGGATAGAAAAGGCCTGGGCTAATAGTTTATATATGTTTGGGATCCTTCACCTAATTGCTAGCTTTTAGGTGAAGGGGTACCCCGACACGATTTTTAACATGGTATCAGAGCCAGATTCGTCCCGTCAGACAAAGATTCCGAACGAGGACGCCCGACCCCCGGACAAAGATCCGATGTGGGATTACGGGGAGGTATTGAGAATAGTCCCACACCGGCTAGAAAAGGCATGGGCCAATAGTTTATATATGGTTGGGACCCTAAAACCCCGACACGATTTTTAACAAAATCAAACGCATACACAATCAAATAAGGAGAAATCACCAAAAATAATCGAGGATTGATGAGAAATAACGACGAAAACTTTTAAGCAGTAGTGGGAAGATGATGTTATGGACCTGAATTTGCTGAAGGGAAGGGGAAGGCGACGACGACAACAACAGCGATCGATCGGATCTCCACGTGAGCTCGGTGTTCACTTCCCAGTGAACTGTCGGGTTTGGGGCGGGGATTGCAATGGGAGGGAAGGATCCAGTTCATCCGTTTTGGCGACCCTCGCGGCTCATTAGGCTTGGTTGGAGGAAGGACTTTTTGGTATTTCTTTTTCTTTTAAAATCCAATCCATCTGGTTAATTCAATTCGAATTGGATAACTCAAAAGAGCAAGAAGACAACTCAAAAACCAGAAATCTTATCTTTACTGTAGGAGGCCAGAGGTACTGGTAAAATGTTTTTAGTACCAAGAGTGTGGATTTGGCACACTTATATTGCCAAAAAGTAAAAAGTATCTCTGCATACAAAGTTGGTGTATGCAAATTTCCAATCCCTGTACAGGCAATACTTGTAGATCCCGAAAAAGTCTGTCTGACAAAACCTTGTCAGAATCATTGTTGGATCTCTCAGACGACGTCAGTTTGCGCTTCGTCAGCTGACTTTTTCAGCTGCTCCTGGTTATCTTTGCCCGTGGCTTTCTCGGGGATCAGCTCCGTTTTCTTTGACGGGTACAGGATGTAGTGTTGCAACATGAACAGCAGGTCAAAGAATATCGATATCTGCAATGGACAAGAACAAAAATAAGCTAAAGAAAACCATTTTAAAAAAAGTGAAATCTCACAGTAATTCTCGGCAAAGACGAATCATGGTAGAGAATGAAGGAAATGAGTACATACGAAGGAAAGCAAAGTCTTGCCGATATTTCCATAGAAATTGACCCATGAACCTGATAACACAATTGAAAACAGATACTATCAACATCTCAAGGACAGGAGGATGTTACTAGACAATCTACAGAATTGGAGACAAAGACGTACCCTGATCCACCGATTGCACGGCCATCTGAGCATAATTAGCCATGCCACCAACAAAATCAAGCAAAATGTTGCCGATGCTGAAGCCGTCCGTACTTTTTCGTGCAAAGTTCATGACTGCCTGGTTGCACATTAGTCAATAAGGGCACCTAAATTCTAGACCCTCAATAGAGCCAGCATTGATCACTTTTGCCAAATAATAGATGGGTTCGGCAATGTGATAACAGAAAGGGTGCAGAATTAAGCCACTGGCTAAGGCAAAGCAGAGATAAGGGACTAACAAGACAGTCAATAAGCATTTGCAAACAACTGTACTTGTCGTAGTTAGCCAAGTGCAGCAAAATGACTTATAAAAGAAAAGGCAAGCTACATGCTTTTTAATCTGAGTAAGATTTTAAAAACTGAGAGACAAATAATTCATGTTTCTAGGCAGTATAACAATAGAAGAGGTTACGTTTTTTTTATAAGTCTAATCATCAATAATAGGGGAAATAGCAAACCAAGGAATAAAAGAAACAATCCTCAGATCTTAGATAGATGGATCCTACCTGAGGAATGTACTTGATCATGGTCATAATCACTTGAATTGTGCTGTATAAGGACGGAAGAAATCAACATGAGATCATTAAGGGAATTTGCAAACTACTTCAAATGAGCTCAAACAAATGATGAAACAACCAGATGTTTGAATTTAGATAAAAAACAAAGGAGACTACACAAATTGACATTATTTTCCTCATTTTCTAAACTGGACTCAAACAATCACCAAAGATCTTCCGTTGTTTGGCTGAAACTAGGAAAGGAAAGCCAAACCAAAGGTCCAGTTGGGAGGCATATTATAATTTTTCGGGAGGGGGGACAGGAGGATGACAATAACGAAACCAACTACATTGATTAGAGGCTCAAGGGGTTCCACTGGACATCAAATCTCAGTTGCACCAGAAGCCAAATTGAATCTGTGAAAGATAGCATAGAGATAAAAGAAAACCACCGCATATGACCGAACTCAATATGTTCAGAAGCGATGCTAATCAAGGAGATAAACTCTGGCTACATTGTAAAACTGAAAGTTCACGGGAGAAGAAATGCCAATTGAATACAGGAAGCATGATAATCGTTTGCGCTTAGTAATTTTGAGGAGAAGTGAACTAGAGCTACTTACTTGAAGACTGAAATGAGCCAAAGCCAAGAATTGTGGGGTAGAGCAACGAAGAAGCACACCGCTGCGGCTGACCATACAGCGACGACAATCACAATAGAAATTCGGGAAATCTTTTGGTTCCCCCGCTACAAAACCAGAACAATTGATTCATTTCTACTGCTCCACAGAAAAAACTCCAACAATGAAGAGCCAACAAACAACAGCCTACTCACATCATAAATCGCAATCTGAAGCAAGGTAATCGCGGTCAATAGAACCGCATGGATGGAAAAGGCAACATCATTTGCAGCAACCGGAATCATCTGCAACACCTCAAAAAGAAACAGAATCAGAAGATGAGGATCAGCAGCGGAAATATAAGCCTCCAGAGAATACACCGAAACTGTCTTACCCCACAAATTTTTTAGGATATATTTCTCACTCACTCTCATATGGGCTTACATTGCCCACTAATTTCTCCTTATCGGTCGTCCATTGATCGCCTTAATACTCGGGAATGTTTTTTCAGAAAATTAGAGTATTCTCGGCTTCATGATCAGACAGGTAGATACCGGAAGGCGACCACAAACGTACCTGCCCGTGTCCATACTTGTTGTAGTACTGCTCCTGGACGGCGCGGCTGAAGTAAAGGACGCAGTTGTAGATGAGGTAAGAGGAGTGCTTGGTCAGATTCAGGACAACGAAGTCGAAATTCAACCCCACAACGCTGCATCAATCAAGCGAACCAAAAGAAAAAAACACAGAGCGCGAAACAAATCAAAAGCACAAACTTTAGACAGTATCAAGCAAAGCCTACGAAATCCAACGTATGGAAGAGGCATAAAACACCGAGAAAGGGAGGAGCTAACGCCACCTTTTGCGCCTGAAGTTGAGGATGACTTGTGGGTAGAAGCTGACTGACCAGGAGACGAAAGCCGTCCAACCCAAAACCTGATACAAAACCTCCAAAGGCGTCGAGTTCCAAGTCGCCGCCATCTCCTCTCGGAAGGATTTGGAATTGGAAAGCGTCGTCAGTCCCTGTAATTTCGGGGGGGTGTGCGCGTCGGATTCGAAGGAAACTGTCGGAGCAACAAAGTTTGTTTCGGAGGCGGAGATTCGGGTAAAGACCAAAAAAAAAAAAGCTTTTAGGACAAGAAATAAAAGCAATCTCGGGCTCAAATATAAACGGGAAAGTGAAAGTGAAAGTGGGAATGATATTTTCTAGGAAAAAGTGTTCAATATAGGAATGATTGAACGGAGACGCAATCGATGGCCATGTTCATCATTCTGAGACATAAATCTGCTGTGTGGTATTATAATATGTATTATAAAGGCTTGATAAATTGCATCTTTTTTATCCCCACCCCCTTTCATTTTTTGTCCAATTTTGTCATTTTGGGCCCAAAAAACAGAAGAAAGTTGCAGTCTCTTACACTCTAAAAAAATTTAGATGATGATGATACACACGTGTTCTTTTGTAAAAGAACTAACCTCGGACCAAACAAAAACTGAAAACATTAAAAAAAAAACATGGGAATGAATTATCCAAATTAAACTTCTTCTCTGCTTTTTGGTCCCAAAATATAACAGTAATTGGATAATTTATTTATTACTACTCCCCCCTCCCAGTGCTAAACTTTCTTCCTCTAACACCAATTCCTCCTTCCTCTAAAAAGCTTTTCACACCCACCACCACCTTAACATCAATTCCTCTTTCTAAAGGTTCGGATTAAGGGGTCGTATTAGAATATAAAATATAAATCAAGCAAAAAGAGCCATTGAACGTGGACACGGTTCCCAGATTCTGTTTTGTTTTCCATTATCCCGGCACTGTTCCTTGTGCTTATCATTTATGTTCTTCCTGCAGAAAAAAAGGGATACAAGGGAGGGATGGCCAACCCTTTTTCTTTTCTCCTCTTTTTTGGATGGAGTATGGAGGAGTGACTCCGTCGCTTTTGCGTTAGAATGTAAACAACCCTTATTCCTCGGAACCATGTAAACAATGTGTATGGCATGTTTTCGTTAGAATTTTATTTTACTTTTTATTATTTTATTTTACTTTATAAAAATTCTGTTGGGCTATAATTAATTACTGATTTAAGTTTTCGAAAATCGGGCTATGTTATGATATACGAGAGACGATGCATGATAGCTCGTTTAGTTTAAGTGATTTTTGAGCTTTTGCGATATCTCGGTTTGTTGTAGGCCCAGTGTATTGACGTAAGCCCGCTAAGTCCCCTCTCCCACTTGCCCTAACCCTAACATGTGCTCCATCGGCCGTCGGCGAAGGAAGACCCAGATCACCGACGGATAACGGTTCTGAAATACGGATTGTGCTAAAAGCTTAATAATCATTAGTTGTTATAGAGGTATGTTAGCGCCAGGTATGTGATTCTGTTTTCCGCACTTTTCGTGTCTTAATGATTCCGATTTGAATGAGATTATCTTACATGTGGTATCAGAGCGTCCGTAGATCAATTTAGGATCGAACATCGTATGACTTTGACTTTGTCTGATGACTCGCCGTTAGGGTTCGATTAGCTTCTCTGTTCTTGGTTGATTCGTGCTGAGTTGATTCCCGTCTCGCTGCTGCCTGTATCTGAGACCTTGCCCGTGGATTGTTGGATTATGTGGTGTGTACTCGCCCCGCCCTTTCTTCTTTTACCTGATGTGGCCGTTCTGGTTGATACTTGTGGGTCTTGTTGGTCGCTGTGGTGGAATCTGTCCTTGGGGCTTGGTCTGGTACAGTGGTGTCTCATCTTGCTGGTTGTGTGTATCCTGTAACGAATGGGTCTTCGATTCGCGTTGTCGGAGTGAGGAGGGGGAAATTGTCCGGCTATGAAATTTCAGGAGGCTGCAGTCTTGCGAACCTGAGTGAGGTCGGCTCCGCCCCTGAGTGTTGTGGTTGTTCTCTTGTCGGAATGAACCCACTCCGGCGATCGGTGGAGCCGGCGCTCTGCTGGCGTTTGCTTCAGGACAGAGGAGGACGCTGTGACAATGGTGAGGTTACTGGAGGCATCGTGGTGGAGGCTGAATCAAGAGGGCTTTGTGTACTTGAACCCTACGCGTAATATTTTCAGCATCCCCAATCGACAAACAAACGGACGCCAAGATCAATATCGGATCTCAACATCCTAGGTTGGTTACATATCAGTTAACGATGAAGCAAAGGGGCTTACGGAGGGTGTCGTCGGGTCGGAAGGGGTTCTCAGAGGCCCAGTCATTGTAGATCCTACTGTCGTTGGCCGGTGGAACGACCCAACCTCGGATGCCTCCAACCTGATGCTCATAGAACGCGACATGGGGAATCGAGCAGAAGGACGAGGCCAACATCATCAAGGAAACAACAAGAACAATACCAGCCACTATTGTCAGTAGGTTTTTGGGCACTCCCCCCTATCGTACGCAAATATATATATAAACGATGGTTAAGTAAACGTGGGAGAAAAATTAGGAGTTTCGTGGTGGGGAAGCGTTTGTTGATCGTGGTGTGTTAGTGGGAGGTTTTCCGAGCCTTAGTATTCGAGTTAGACGATAAATGTGTGACATTATTATATTACATTATCAAATATATTTTTGGCTTCTTTGCAAAAAATAGCCATGACTCGAATAATTCAATAACAAATAGTTTCATTGTATGTGCTGAAAGTACTTTAAAATGACTTTTAACTTCCGATGACTTCCATCTCGTATAACACAGTACATGGAATTGGATGTAGACTCTAATTGTGATTACTATCTTCCCTGCATTTTCTGACGTTTTGTTGCCGGTCTTAGTAGAAGATTATGAATGCATGTTTTGCATGAGTGGAGTATACTTCGTCGCCCGAATCCTAACGTAGGAGATCACGGGGACGGTGACCGGACCCTAGTGCGTCGCATGATCACAATCGGTTTTAAGGCAAGACCCGCACTGGCTTTTCTATCGCGAATGTGAATAAATGTGACCGCGATCCTCTAAGGTCACGTAATATTATTTTGAAAGGAATCCAGGGAACTTATCAATCAAAATACCACCCGTACACAACACAAAAACACCACCACCCCCCCGCCCGCCCTTCTTTCCCACACCGACACCAAAATGTAATCTCGATTTTTCGACTACATTTGATGATCAAACTTAGATGAGCAAAGCAGCGGCGACTGCTGCAGCTCCGATGATAGTGGGCACCTTGAGGGTGGAGCTAGAGCTCTCGGGGGCCTCGGCGGGGGTGTCGGCGACCGGGGCCTCAACAGGGGCGAAGAATTCTCCCGAAGGTCCCTCGGCGGCCTCGCTGCCAGGAGCCGGTGGGGAAGCAATGTCGTAGGAAGAGGACTCGGGGGCCTCAGAGATGGAGGGGCCCGCGGCGGCTGAGGTGGTGGGGGGAGCAGAGATGGTGGATGCCTCGGGGGCCTCGGAGATGGAGGGGGAAGCGGCGGAGGACGTGGTGGGGGCCGAGGCGATGGTGGAACCGGTCGGGGCATAGGTGGGGGCCGCGGAGGGTCCCTGGGCGGAGGTGAGGCCGGCGATGGCCGCGACCATCAGGGCGAGGACGAAATAGTTACGTGCCATGTCGGGTGGGGGAGTAGGTGGAATAAGGGAATGAAGAAGTTGCAGTTGGATTTCTCTCGTTAGATTACAAGAGAAACGAACCACAAACAACAAAAGAGGAAAAGCAATGAAGGATGGTCGGAGGAGGAGGAGGAGGTGGGTGTGTTTGCATTTTTATATGCTGAAGGTTGGAGAAAAGTCAGGGAGGAACGTAGGGATGAGGGAGAGGAGGGATTTGTTGCTTCCTGGGATTTTTTACGCGTGTCTGCCCGTTTTCTCCGTTGATTGAAACTACTGGAGATGAGAAGAAACCAAACGTTGGTTTTGCTATATTTACATGAGGAGAGAGAGGGGTCTCAAATAGACAAAAGGTTAAAAAAAAGAAAAAGAAAATTGACGACTAGGAAAGGGACAGGGATGTCTCCCTCCTTACCCGTTTTTGGCAAGAAACGAGGATGTTTGTTTTTTTGGTAGGTTTGTTTGGTCTTTGCTTAAATAAAAGAGATTGACGACTTTCTGTTTCCATTCCAACCAAACAGGCCTTTCTTTAAAGAATAAAAAATGAATGCGTCATCTCTCTCTCTTGCACATTGAACCATGAAGGAGAGATGGAATTGAAATTTTTTGTAATTTATTTATTTGTAAGCTAACTCCAGATATATAAAAAAAAGGCCGCTTTATCAAAAATATCCCCATATTTACAAAGTTTTTCAAATCTACCCTAAAGTTCAAAAGGTATCTCTCTGTATCCAGAACTTAGACACAGTTTCAAAAATATCCATTGAAGTCTTAAGGTCAGATTTTCTGAATGGCTGGAGAAGGAAAATCTTCAGGAAATCCTTCTGGAACTCCTTCGAGGTTGGAGTTCGTTCCAGAGGCTAGATTGTCTCCCTTTGGAGTTAGCAAGAGTATAAATGATATTTTAACTCAGCTAACGATGCAAGGGAGCAATGAAAGTCTAGAAAGCCGAAACCAAATGGCGAAGGAAGTAGGCTCCATTGTAAATACAATGTTAGACGCTCTGGAAAGAGAAAGAGGTTTAAAAAGGCCTGAAGCCGAGGCGACCTCTGGACTGGAAAGTGCAACTGGAAAACCAGTCGAAAGATTGAATCTGGAAGGAAGAAATTCCAAACAGAATCAAGGCAAAAGTGTGGATGAAATGTATAAGGAGTCAGTGGCACCTTTCATTTTAGACTCACAAAAGCGAAGTGCAAACTTGAACTCCCAGAGTGGGGAGTTGGCAAAGGACCTAAGGAAAGCCTTAGGCCTGGCAGAAGATGCCCCAGTTCATTTAGACAACAGAACGTTTAACGAACTGGTAACTGCGAAGAGGGAAATTTACAGGCCCGATTATCCTCATAGGACTAAACAAGAATTTGTCCCAAGGGATAATATTTTAAAGCCAATAATAACCCCTGGTGCTTTTCTAGACATTGATTGTGAAAAGCACGTATCTGAAAAGATAGATGAGTGGTTATCACTTATTCGGATGACAGCGTCGGCAGGAGGAGTTCCTCCTGGAGCAGTCTACGAATTGTGTGTGGCAGCCCTCATGGGTACAGCGCAGAAATATTGGAAAACCTTAGTGGCGCACACAGACATTAAGGAAAAACTAGATCAGGCGCTGACAGTTGATGGAGTATTAGCAATAATCGCTGATGCCCTGAAACGAGAGTTCTGTGGTTTCTCGTTATCCACTGAGACCGTGGAAAAAGAGCAGTCTTTGACCGCTCTAGTTAAACTACAGATCTGTGATATGTGCTATTTTGATAACTACGTATGTGAATTCCAGAAGTATTATTACAATCTGGACGTAGTATCTCAACAGTTCATATTAGGAACCTTTTTTGCAAAACTTCCCGAACCTTGGCCGGACGTTGCGCCAAAGGCCTATGAATTACTCCTGAGTGAGGAGAAGATAGTCTCTGGACTCGGAGGAAAAATTCAGGCGGTAAAGTACGCAATGCGGAAAGCATGTACTGAGCTCCAGGTGAAAGAGGCAGCTAAGAAGCTACCTTACCTAAACAAGAGCTGTTGTTCTCAGATAGAATATGTGCCGGGAAGATACGGATGCGATACTCGCAATACGACCGGTGATTCTCTAAAAAGAAGGAACTTTCCTCGTAAGAGGAAGTTTGTTGGGTACAACAAAAAGAAAGTTTGGCCCAAGAAGGACTCCCAGCGTAAGCAAAGGGGAAGTCTTGCTTACAAACCAAAGAGGTTTGTGAGGAGAAGGGATAACCTGAGGGATAAAGATAGGATTGATGCTTTCAAGAGAAAGCATGGCAGAGAGCCTAAATGCCCTAAAGGGAAACCTTTGAGCAGTTGTAATTGCTGCTGGTTTTGTGGCTCAAAGGACCACAAAGCGGATAGTTGTCCGAAGAAGAACCAAAGGAGAGAAAGACTCCGTATGGTCTTCCTAGATGACAGGAATTGTGAGGAAGAAATCCTTGCTTACGAGCCAATCGATGAGCAAGAGATTTCCGATCTAGATTCGGAAGTAGAATCAATATATGAGGTTGTGTCTAATTATGATACAGACTCAGATGATGATTCTGATTTCTGGACCGAACATCTGTTCATGATGCGAGCAGAAAGGGAAGGAGATGGTGATGAGTTGGTTCCTTTGGAAACCACTAATCAGATACTGGAGGAAACTCGCCAGTATGAAGATCCATCCCAGTCAATTCTGGAATGGAGGTTGCCAAATGTCAATGCAAGAGAAATTTATGAAGTATCGAGATTTAGGTTTCGATCCACAATAGATATCTCGCAGACAGAGGCGACAGCTCAAGTCACAAGCACTGAGCTTGAGACCTTGGATATCCCACTCTTGAATGTACAACGCATAAGAGATACCATGCGTAACGCGAGAGGTGTATATAACTATATACACATTGGGTTGATCCAGATAGGATTAGTCCCGCTGTTTCATTTACCAGCGGATAGTCCTGTGGTAGCAGCAGTGATCGATAAACGTTGGCGAGAGTTTCGAGATCAGCTGATATCAGGTATACAGGCCAACCTAGCGCATGGTCCTGTATGGTTCCAAGTCCATCCAAATTTCATGATGGCCTTGAACGATCGCTGTTTGGGAAATTCATTGACCTTAAGGATCAAATCAATGAATATGGATAGGATGAATTCCCAGGCCAAGTTTTTGGCGTATCACACCAGAGTAATTTACCGATTAGTAAACACCACTAGTCCTGGTGTGAGGAACATCTCTAGACTTACAGAGTTGTTCGAGGAAGGTCATAACAACTACCAACAGTTCCATAGGCGAGAAGTAAACCCATTGGAGTTAACTTGGCCAAGAAACTGGGTTATGACTGAACCTGGAAATAGCTCTAGGCCAATTAGTGCGGCCAATATCCGACAAAGAGGTAACGAGATTACTTTGATGTTGGGTGAACCGTCTAGAGACAGTTTTAGAGCTGATAGGCATTTGCCTATGCTTAGCGAAAGGGCTGAAAGGCATTTGCCTGTGAGGATGCCAATCCTGAGAGAGCCGTTCAATAGAACGCCCTCTGAAGTCTCTTCAAGAGTTAGTGATGTGGGAGAAGACGTAATAGTCTCTCGACCAGAGGTTGCAAGTGCACCCCCGCTAATAGAAGAGATGTCTCGAAGGTCTGTTGATTCAAGAACCCCGTCGCAACATACGGGTAGAATCGTAGGGTATAGACAGGTATCATTACCAGTCTATGAAGACCCTGTAGATCAACCAAGAGAGGAATCTATCAGAATGTTAAGAGTAACCAACACTGGTAACTCTTTATCTGAGATTCCTGAAGTTTGTAAGGTTATCGAGCAGATAGCCAAGCAAAGGTCTATCGCTATAGACAATATCTGGAGGATGATAGAACCATCCCAAAGGGTACCTGAGGATATTGGGTTCAGTATTAGGAAGGAAGATCTGAGCACATATGTGGCTCTAACTTTCAAATTTCCTGGATACTATGAATATTCTCTGGATACTTTGATAGACACTGGGTGTAGCACAACTTGTGCTAGACTCAATGCTCTGCCAGATGAGTGGTGGGAACCACTGCAGAAACCCATCCACATGGTTAACGTCGATGGTATGGCCACAATTGTTGGTCATAAGGCAAGCAACGTGCCTGTCTTTATTGGTGGACAAAAGTTCATCATTAAAGAGATTCTTGCACATCCTTTACTAGAGGCCGACATCATTATTGGTAACGCCTTTTTGAAGGGACAAAAGGAAAACCTCCCTTTTGTGCAGAATGAAAATGATGTTTCCATTGGTGGGGTAAAAATAAGTATTCTACAAGAGCCTCGACTTCGGTTAAAATTTGGCTTCTATCCGGTAAAACGGACAGAATACTGTGGAGATATCCCCTATAAAAGAGCTTTCAGAGTGCGAGCTCAACGTGGTGATATACGGTTGGATGAGAATGATTCATGGGTACAAACCCTGTTTTCTCCAACGAGTACCAGTAGTAGTAGCTGGTATGACGACCTGTTTACAAATCCAAAACAGGAAGTGTGTATGGCTGTAAAGTTAACAGGAATGAAATGGGATAAGTTCCTGATAAAACTAGCCGATAACTTTAGTGAAGATCCACTGAAGTTATGGACTCGAAATGGCCTAAAAGCTAAATTAGAGTTGAAGGATCCCGGAACCATAATAAGAGCCAGAAACATTACATATACGGCTGAGATGGTTGAGGAATTTGACAAACAAATTCCTGAGTTGCTTGAAAAGGGTTTGATTAGGGACAGTTATAGTCCACATTCTAGTCCAGCCTTTATGGTAATTAACCATGCAGAGCAGGTGCGAGGTAAAGCACGAATGGTTATAGATTATCGTCAGCTTAACAAAGCTACGAAGGACGATGGCTATAAGATTCCAACTGCGGGAGATCTTATTGATAGGATTAGTTTGAGTCAACCAAAATACTTTTCTAAATTTGACTTGAAAAGTGGATACTGGCAAGTCAAGATGAAAGAAGAGTCGGTTCCTCTAACTGCCTTCAATGCTCCGCGAGGAATGTTTGAATGGTTGGTTATGCCATTCGGTCTGAAGAATGCCCCAGGCGTGTTTCAGCGCAAAATGGATAATGCTTTCAAGCAAATCCGAAAATTTTGTGCAGTCTATATAGACGATGTGCTAATCTACAGCCAGACTGAGGATGAACACATGAGACACCTTGATCAGGTAACTGATATTTTCCGACGAGAAGGTATGATTCTATCAGAAAAGAAGATAGAATGGTTTAAGGAATCAGTTAACTTTCTAGGCATGGAGATTGAGCAGGGAAAAATTAAACTGCAAAATCATATTGCTGAGAAAATAGTTAATTTTCCTGACAGACTTGAGGATAGAAAGCAAGTCCAAAGATTTTGTGGATGCGCTAACTATGCAAGAAAGTTTGTGAAAGATCTTTCCAAAGACTTAAGTAGGATTGCGAAGAAAACCTCTTCTACAAATCCTTGGAAATGGGAAGATGAAGACACTCAGTCCATTAGAAGGATTAAAGCAAAGGTAAAGAATTTGCCACAATTAGCTTTACCGTCTGACAAAGACGAATTAGTCTTGGAAGTTGATGCTTCTGAAAATTATTGGGGAGCAGTTCTCAAAATTAGAGGACGAAAACCAGAACCGGTATGCAAATACTGGTCGGGAAGCTTCAAGGGGTACGAACTACGGTACCCGATACATGAAAAGGAAGTATTAGCCTTAAAATATGGAATAAAGGCTTTTTACATCTTTTTGGCACCGAAAGCATTTTTAGTGCGCTCTGACTCGACCTATGTAAAAAGGTTTATGAGTCTGAACCTTAAGGAAGCTAGGCAAACTAGACTCTTGAGGTTGCAGGAACTGTTAAGCTATTATAAATACGAGGTCGAATACATTAAGTCCGACCACAACATAATAGCTGACTCTCTCTCTAGAGAACTTGCAAACACCTCTCTTTCCAAAAACTCTGCAGATGGATCCTGCTGCAAAGAGAAAGATATGCTGGGGATGCAAGAAAGAGGGACACTCCCGAAAGGTATGTCCTAACAAGGGAGATGGTGAGCATAGTGATGCTGGTTCTGTTTCAGGAACGAAGGTAGCAGTGCTTTGCTGGCAGTGTAAGCAACTCGGGCATCGCTCTTATGAGTGTCCTAAGAAGCTGAAAACTGCGGATTCCCAGAAGGGGAAGGCTGAACTTAAGGAGAAAGCAAAAGCTGACTCCGAGAGTAAGGCGAAACTAGATCTCCAGAAGGAGATGGCTAATCCCAAAGAGGCTGAGGCCAGATCTAAGGGAAAAGCGAAAGAATCCCAGAAGGGGATGGCTAGATCTAAGGGAAAGGTAATAACCAATCCTAAAGAGAAAGCGAGAGTTTCCCAGGAAGGGAAGACAGATCTGAAGGAGAAGGATAAAACCAACTCTGAAGGAGATGAAAAAGATCTTCAAAAGAAGATGGTAGATCCGAAGGAGGAAAGCTCCAAAGGAGATACGAAAATGGCAGATCCAGGAGACAAGGCGAAATCTGAGTCACAGGAGAAAGCCAGAAAGAAGAGGAAAGCCAAGAGGCTTGAGTCTTCTGGTCCCAAAGGGGACGATTCTGCAAAAGGAGGTCCTAAGAAGGACGGAAAGGTTGAAGAACCTTGGTGGTCTCCGTTGACCATGGAGCAGTTCAATTACTGCCGAAACCACTTAGCCAAAGAGCAGAAAATTTCCATTAATCAAGCTGTGAAATCCTACAAGGCTTTGTTACAAAGCAAGGAGGAACAGAAAGAGGATATGGAAACACAGTATGCTGAGGAAGAGGCTAAGTTTAAGGCCATAATAGGCGAGCCAATCCAAGTGGTAGACCCTGAACCAAGGGGAGAACCAGAGGAAGCAGCTGCAATGGAGTGTGAGCAATACTTCGACTTTGGAGGTGCTTACGCAGCATTGGAAGGTAACCTTGAAAAGAAGGAAAGCCTTGAGGAAGCAATTCCTGTAAGAGACTCAGTCAAGGAGTCTGGTGACAGCAGTCACGGTGGAAAGAACCACGATGGCAAAGGTCATGTTGGGAAAACCCAAGAGGATCTGGAAGGATCCTGGTTTTTTGATGAAGACTCATTTGAGGACGAATCCCTAAGTTGGGATGCGGCAGTGGTCTGTGGAGGACTCATGGCTGGCATTAAGCATGATGAAAAGCGCCAGATTGAGTTTTTCGCAAGAAATACTGTTGAGTACATCAAAGATCTGGAGTTTAAACTATCGATTATGACTTCAGGTGAGGAGGAGCTGTCTAGATTTGAGAAAGAAAGGCAGCAAATATTCTCCACAACGATGTCTATAATACCGGGAGAAGTTAGAGAGTATGACGTCCCAAGGGTAACAGTAGACATGAGTGAATCCTCTCTTGAGGAAAACACTGTGCTTCAACCGTATCTACACTGGATATCGGGGAAGTGGCCGTCTCTGAGAATACACTCAGATATGGTGGGAGTAGCAGCGCCTTATGTGTATGCTGGGTTTGTAGACATACTGGAAATCGACAGATCAGAACCAGAATGTATGGAACCCCTGCCTACGTTGGTAAGGTATATACTCGGATGCCTAGGCTACGGACCAAAGTATGCCACGGCATTGATTACTAGCACAATGATGGAGGAAGAAGACCATCCGCAGTATGGGAAGGTGATACTTCAAAATCTGCAAGTATGGGACATCCATCCATGTGAGAGTAGACGTCTGACGGAACCTCATAAACAAAACCTCGATCAGAGAGGATTATGGCGAAAATACTACAAGGACAAAACGGTCCGAAAGGCCATAAAGGTTGAGTTCCTCAAGGACGTGCTAGAGCATGTGTTAGCCCGCAAGGACGAATACTACGTGCTCTGTGATGGTGTGATCACTGTCACGATTCTTCGGTCAAACTTAAGCTTCATCGACGAACAAGCAGGAGACCGAGGATGGCAGAGAATGCTCGACCTTCTAGATAGCTTCTGGAGGAAAGAGAACTCTGAGCTGCACCTCCGAACCGACACCTTTGAGGTTTGGAGCAAGATTGCTGATTTCACAGATAAGACCTTGAATCAGCAAATCGAACATGATGAGAGAGCCCAACAAATATCACAACAGATTCTTGAAGCAGTTCAAGACCAGCCGGGACTCTCAGAGAAAGGAGTTGGCGAAACTTCAAACGCCAACAACAAGGAAGGAGTCTCCCAAGACAGCACGCCAATACAGACGGGAGAAAACGACTGTATAAAGTTAGACCAGGACAATTTTGTCGGTCATTAGGACCCCACTAACTTTTGTAAACAGTTTAGATTCCTTTTCTTTTGAGCTGGCAAACAGTGCATAGGCACCAGCTCCTTTGTGTATATATTCACAAGCCCTCTACTTCATTTGGGGAGGCGAATCGAATAGAGAAATTCTCTCTCAAAAACTCTGAGTAAGAAATCTCTGAATCGCTCTCCGAATACCTTAAGGAACCAAGAGTAAGGTGGTTAGAATTAATCAACATTGGTTAAAACTAACGGAAGGTCAGATCGAAGGATCAAGAACCTTGCAGGGAGTATAGCTTTGGGCTGAAACCTTGGATGAGGAGTGTCTATATAAGACCCTCAGTGTAAGGGCATTGGAACGACACAGAAGAGCCTCTCCAGTTTGCGGATACGTTCGCTGAATTCTCTAGTTTGAGAATTGTGCTTCTCTTGGATCTCTATTGTCGCGGAAGCTTGGTGAACCCCCTGAGCAACCCACTGAGTTAAGGTATGATAAACTTTCCGCTGTGTAGTTTATGATAATCGTCATAATCTAATAAGATTGTGAAGGTAGTGCAACAGCACGACGGTTGCGAAAGCAAGAGTCTTATGACTGATTGTCCAAATCCCGAGCTCCTACATTTGGATCACGGTGTGGGCAAGGATTCTGCTACTGGACTTCTAAACACTGTAGTAGATCGATTGGCAAGTATCTCAGCGCAAATCCAGCAGCTGACTGAACTTGTAGATAGCTATTCTAAAAAATTAGAAGAGCTGACTCTCTTGCAGAGTGAATTTGAGGAATATTTCCTTGAAGGTAAATCCAATCTTGGGTTTGCGGCAAGTTCTAGGTACTCAAACGAGTATTCGAGGTTGGCAGAACGCCGACGACAAAGACAACAAAGAAAATCTTCTTAAGTTCGATATCTGGTAAAGTATATTGGTATCAGAGCCGCTTAAGAAAAATTAATTTTCTTATTGTCTGAGAAAGTTAACCTAGAGACTGAGATAAGTAGGATAAATTTGAAACAAGTCAAAAGTATAGGATACCTATAGATACAATTTAAACTTCAGGCTAGATCGGATAAAACTAGTAAAGTTGAGGGTATATTTGATAATTAAGCCTAAAAAAAAAGATAATGGAACGAGGTCTGACAATCAATTACAACAATCAAGGTCACGTGATTCTGAAATGTTTCGATTCCTATATAATTGGAATCCAACTATTAAAAGTTAGTTTAAAAAAAAATAAATAAAAAGGAGTCAATTTCATACCTATGACATATTCTTTATCGGTAGCCAAATGAAACGATTATTTTCATTTTCATCGAACCAGTGTCATTGTCTCTTAGTTTTCTAAAACTATAACATACTTTCTCATCTAATAGAATGTTGGTTCTGAAAGTGACTGTGGACAAGCCGGTTCGTTGTGTGGTCGTCGTATGAATAAAGAAAGAGATGAGAAGGCATCGGATAGACACCCTTAAGCGGAAGCACTTACGCTTGAATGCTGGAATGCTTGAAGATAAAAAAGCTACCTGTCCGTTTGTAGAGACGTGTCCGTATACAATGCCTAAGAACAACTATTTATACTATGCTAGCCCTATGTATGTACGGTAATGAAATATTATACTTTATTTTTTTTATAACTAGTAATTTATAACCCATAAAAATATTCTGTACAAACCACAGGGGCATACCCCTGGAAATCAAACTATCACGAAACTAACGTATACCCTATTTACGTACCTAAAACAAATAAATTAATTAATGTACGTGGCAATGAGGCAAGAATAAATGTAGCCAGTGTCCTGGGAGGCAACATACGCTCGCCTATTGTAATACCTCAAATCTTTCTCGGGTCATAACTAACCCAATTGAACTAAACAAAGGCAGCCAGAATTTCATTATCGGGAAATACTTTCTTTAATTCCCAGCTGGAAAGAATCCGACCCCAGTACAAACTGTATACAGTTGCATTTTCTTACAAACCCGCAATCGAATAGTACAATAATTTGTTCTGGCAAATCAACGGTCGCTTTTGTACTCAAACCATTCTATCGGATGACTTGATCCATCTCCAGCAGCGCGCCAGCGACCTGCTGCGACCCGACACTCCGTAACAACGAACCAGATGTCTTGTAGCCGCACTGGCTCATCTCGCTGCAGATACAACTCGTGCAAACGCCACAGCACATCAACGATAACATATACAGCACTCCTTTGCAAGCTTCTCGTATGTGGACAACACGAACGACCGCAGTTTCTTCTGAGCACCTGATTCAAATGAAAGCTGAGCAGTTCGAAGTTTTGGTGATATCAAAGTCCCAAAGACAGAAGCTAATGTCACTGGAAATCTCATGCTCAGTTCATCACAAGCTCAGCCCTGTTGGAACTGCAATTGCCGGTCCCATTTAAGCAAGACAGAGATCCGCATTTTAGGCAGGGAACAACCGGGATCCAAGACAGCCGAGTGCTTTAGTACAAGTACCAGCACACTGAAGCGCCTCAATATTAAGGGAAAGACAAAAGGCAGGCACAACACTTCAGCCCAAACCAAGGAAAGAGGCCAGGAGTAGAACCAAAACAAAACCCTTCTCAACACAGCCCAACCCAAAGTGTGAGGCTGGCCCAACCCAAATCAAAAGGGAAATTAAAACCCACCTTTTCTTTGCCCGACAAGAATCCTGCAGAGGGACAATCCCCACGCACCTGTTAGCATGAAGCCTTTCCCCTGCATCCTCAGCTCCTTGTTCTGCCAGAGAATCAACCTCCCGACGTCCCACAGAGATTTGTCCCCTAACGGTTTCATCCTGCTCAACCGAACAAACCAGAAGCTAACCGAATGAGGAGGATTCAAGTGGAATTGGAAGGATCGAGAGAATGAGGAGAGAGGAGAGGGGACTAACCAGAAGAGCCTCTGGTCGGAATGGAGCGGAGGATAAAAAGGCCAACGCCTTCAATCAAACGGTAGTGGGGGGGGGGGAGAGCTTGGTTTTCTGGGGGGGGGGAGCTCGTTCCAAAAATCTTCTCTCACCAGAAAACAAAGAAATTGCTTCAAACTTCTCCCTCCGTCTTTACTTCTCTCCAGATAGCAGCGGCCATCTTCCACCTCTCCTTAACCAAGCAGCTTGTGGCTAGACGTCTCCAAGGAGCTTCCGACCCCACGCCTTCCCCGCGTCATTAGCGGTAGTAGAGGTGACCAGACGATTCCTAGAACTCTCCGCTCCCCGTTCTCCCTGGCTGCACCAGCATTCTGCAGCGGCAAACCAGTTTCACAGCTGTGAAGCAGCGAATCCACAACAGCGCCAAAGTTGCACCAGTAGCGGTCACATCCGCAACGAACAGCAGAACAACAAAAATACCCGTTCCAGCAACAGCAACAAGCACCCCAAGGCGGTCTTCTCACTTTACGTACTTCAAGCATCCCCCAGCTCAGCCTCAGTGGACCCCCAACCACGGTGGATTCCCAAGCCTCCTCTCTCTGGCGTTCCCAGCAACGGCAACTTGTCCCCGGCACTCCGGTGACAGCATCCACAGCGGCAGCCTTCCCCGACACCCATGCTCAGACAGCTTCTCGGCGTCCCCAGCTCCGTCCAGCAGTGTCCCGGTGCCTTGTCGAAGAACAAGTTCCCCACGGCAAGGATCCTCCCTCTTTGCAGCGGCGACGAAGTTCCCCTCGAGTCCAGCCGATGGCTGCTTCGCCTCCCTTGATAACACCGGGTTTGCAAAGCTTGCTGAGGGACTCATGATCGTCTTCCCACCTCCCCGAGCGGCGTTCCTTGTCGATTCCATCCTCGCCGCCGACGCCCAGCACTTCACCTCTCCTCCGGCAACTGATCTCCCATACCTAACCACGGCGACGGCGACTCAGGCCCTCTCCAGTCCTCCTCGTCCCCGGGGACAGTCCCACAGTGGCGCCTCCAGCCGTCTCGGATTCAATCACCACGGAGCTCCCGGAGTCTCCCCAGCTGAACCATCTCCCGGACGCTCCTGCCCCAAGGCGGCTCTCCCATCTCAGTTTTCCGGTCCCCCTACAGCCCGTCCCCGGCAAAGCTACCTCAAACTCAAGCGCCAAGCTCCAGCCTCCTCTCCTCGGAATCAGCCCAGTCACAACTCGATGGCAGTAAACCCAGGCCTCCGTTCGACGTTCCTGACCGCTTCGGCTCCAGATCCGCCCAAGGCGCCACCTTCCACGGCCAGATCCGCTTCCTGACAACGGCCGCCCCAAACTCCCATCCCAGACCTCGATTCCCAGAGGTTCCATGGCGGCAGCGAAACCCCAAGGCGGCTCCCCTTTCTCTTCTCCTCTCTTAGGCCTCCAGTCGTGGCCAGACCTCGCGACCGCTTCCCGGCGTCTCCTTGGCGAACCCACAGCAAGCCCAAGCGGCTACAGCCGGCAAGAACCCTAACTCTCCGCAGATCTGGAGCTCTGGAATGAATCCCCCTCAGCGGCGACCCACGGCGACTCTGATCATCCACGACCCACCTCAGATCCGACGGTGACGGCTTCCTTCCTCCCACGCGCTTCCAGTTCGGCGTCCTTTGAAGATGGCGATGGAGGATCCATCTTCCTCGGGCGTTCAGCGGCGACCCACTCTTACCCAGCCGAGACCCAGATTCGGTGTTCGGTCCTCCCTCGTTCGTGGCTTGGCGACAACCCTCCCAAACACTGGTTGCTCTTCGTCTGCTTCGGGGTTGAACAAAATCTAACCCATTTACAAGCCCTCAGAAAGGTAACGAGTTCTCCCTCTCGGTGAGTCTATTTTGACGTTATATAAATTGGCCGTAACGAGCTAGTTTACTTCAAGTTATTATTCACATTTTAACTTGTGCAGCAGTAGTTAGAAAACGTGATTAGGATATGTCTTTTATGATCCTTATCATTGTCAGAAGCTTTAAACGTTTTTCTTAGAATTCACGTGACTTTATTTTCTCATGCCCATTTATATCTTTCGACTATTAGCAACGTTTCATTTTTTTTACATACATTATCATCATCTTCTGCTTCCTCTTTATTTCGCAAGTAAAACACAGCGAACTTTGCAATTATTTTTAACAATATATGCCATTTGAGTATTTCCGATTAGAATAGTAAGACATGTCTTACTTTACTTAATTTTAGCGAGTTTTATTTAAATCCGACAATATTAACCACTCTCATTTTTTCTTGCATGCACACTGAGCGCGCAACTTCGAAAGATCAAATTTCAAACTTTCGAAGATTTCACGAAGACGCGTGTATCAAACCGCGTGGTTCTACCCCGACCTAAAAACCGCGGGCTTGAAGACAAAGCGGCCCCAACCTTCAAACCAAGGTACAAAGGGGAGGTGCGGGCCTCCCCGAATTTTATTTTAAGCCCAATTGTAACGGATTGCGGGCCCAAGTGCATAAGCCCGCAATCACCGCCCCTTCCCCGCTCTTTTGATCTAAATAATTGCTTGTGATTGCGTGCTTGCTTAGGCTCTAGGATTAATGTCGCATGCTTGTTTTAATCAAACCAACCTAAAGTCGGGTCCAACACCCGTTAAAACGTCGATAAGAGTCCGGCCTACTCCCGGATCGGGCCCAACACCCGTCAATCAAAAGCTAACTCTTTTTTGGACAAATCGCCACCCTTTTCGCATGTGGTAGGATATTAAGGTTAGTAAATAGGAATCCCCGAACCCAGACTATGATTTTTCCGACTTAAAATCACATTTTTAAACTAAGTCGGTGGCGACTCCGAATAAAATGTTTCCAAAGCTAAACTAAACCACAACCCCTTTTTTCGGAGCCATTTGGGGTGAGGTGACGGCTACTCGAGCCGCTCCTTGGGCCCTCCCCGAAATTCGCGAGTGAGGCCTTAACGCAGCCTTTCGCTCGCCGCCTCCAGGGAACTGGAGACGGTTGGCGAAACGCCCCGCAGACCCGTTCGCGAATCAAGGGAAGGCCCAACCCGGGGCCTCTTTCCGCAGCGTCCGGCGTTCGAGCCGGAACGCCGACCGGACTGGGCCTCGGGGGAGCGGGCCCGGATCCTCGGGTTGCCCGTAACCGCCGTCGCGCGCCGCTAGGCCGGAAGGGCGCGCGCGTACATCCTGGATGGCGACTCTGCTGGGGAAACTCCGCATGTGGATTCTTACCGAAAACCTTTTTACCACATGCGGAGGGGAGTTACTTGTTTTCGCAAGTAATTGATTGGCTCGATGCCCTTTGTATGATCTCCTACCAGTGTTTGTTTCCCGCTTTATTAGGCATACATAGGTAAGTCCCTATACCCGGGACTACGATCTTTAGGGGGTCACCGAAAGGCACGGCCTCGCTGCTTCCTGCGGCTTGTAGGTTATGGATCGGGACCCGCCTCCCTCAGTCCGAGGGAGGTCTTAGGAACCTCCATCCGAGTCTAGAATTGATTGCTCACTACAGGTACCAGACGCCGCACGTGCATTTGTCTGTTACTGAGTGACTGCTACTTGTGCAGGGACAAGTGTCAGGTACGCTTTGTCTGCTATAACTGTAAAACTAACACTGTTCGTTTTGCAGTTGAGTCGAGTTTATTACAATGGGCTTCAAGAACCTCCATTTCTTCTATCCCTATCTATTTTATGCTTACTGCATTCATACATGTCTGCCTGATTGCAGTAGTTATATTATCATGTCATTCAGAATAATCGATTCATTGCATTATTGCATTTCGTTTGCAATTGCATTAACGTAATGCATACTTTTATGCATATGTGAGTTCGACTAAACAACATCACAAATTTATCATGCATCGATTACACTGTTGCATGATACTAATCTAAACATTTTCTCTACTTTCATTAAAGGTTTAATTCTCCAACATGGCCCCTCGAACAAAATTAGGGATAAGGCATGACATTACAAATCTACAAGCAGAGGAATGCCAAGGACTCATCAACGACTACTAAGTCCCAAAGCCGAACATCTAATAACATGAAAACCAAAGTTTCCGTTACGGCTACCAAGGTCCAAAGTCGTGCGTCCAATGACATGAGCCCAAAGAATTATCTACGACTACCAAAGTACAAAGCCAAACACGGAGACCAAAGATCACCTAACGACTACTAAGGCATGTCACGATAGTGGAACATCATCCCCCACTGATCAACAACCGCTCCAAAGAAGTAGGAGCAATTTCGCTACATCACCACATCACCAGTTACCGCAATTTCGGCACCAATGGGAACATCTTCCTCAACTTCTTTCACCGCGGATATGAAGACTATATTCCGTTGCTCATCTCAAGTCCATTAACACCGGGCAATCAAAACAAGGGGCAACCAGACCAGGGGCAATCCTCCATCTCCAATTCAATCATTCACATTAGACAAGCAAATGAGAGGCAATCTTTTGATATTGGGCACTTAGCAACGCGCAATCCCTCAATCTTCAATTCTAGCCCCAATCCTCAACATTGGGCGACTCAGTTCACAACATCGAGCAGATCGACAAGAGGCAATCCTCTAAATTACTTGTCAAGCCCTGATCCTCAACATCAGGCAATCACACAAGGGGCAAATTACATGCATCCTAACGACACTTTACGTCTACGGAGATTCAGAGTTCATTGTCTCCCAGACGATAGGAACTTGGTGTATACGAGATCCAAAGTATCTCCAGGGCAACATTAAACAGATTCGGTGCAATTGGGGCATCAACATATTTCACGGTACAAGATGAATCGTTTGGGGCAACGCTTGCATAATAGTTTTACCCTACATCAAAGAACATGCAATCTACTCAACGACGACGCGCACTCGGACTGTGGCAACTCCCATCAAGCTCATCCATGGCCCGCCATATGAGAGGCTAGTTACCCACCCAGACCCACCTCAATGGGCAATCAACAATGCATGTCCAAAGATAATACGCTTGGTGACAACATTCCCAAATGGATCCTGTCAAACACCAACAACTTCAAAAGACATTTCTTTTCAAATTATTAAGGAGACTTCGCTATCAAGCACGCCTTTTCTAGAAAGCAACCGCCTTAATTAAGAAGAACTGCCACAAACACTCAACGCAGAGGATGTTCGACATTACCATCACATGAAAGGGAGTATTCATTCTTTAATTAGTACTTCCTTTTTTGCAAAAAAGGAGTTACATATGCTCACTCATTTTAGCCCTTGTCGCATGTTGACGAAGGCGTGGGTAGCAGGGTGGTAAAGTTTCGAGCCAAAGACTTGAAACAGTTTTGAGCCAAAGCATCAAAATATCATTCATTGTCAACAAAACGGCAATCTACATGAAAGGGAGTATTCGTTCATCAACTAATACCTTCTCTGCAGAACAGGTTACATGAGCTTACTTGTTTTGTCCTTCGGCTTGTCTTATAGGTACATAAACATCCCAGGTTGACGACGAAGGCGAGGGTGGAAAAGTTTCGAGCCAAAGTTTCGAAACGGCCTTCGTTGGCTAAACAACAACGATGACAATACGTGAACAATCCGGGGCAAATCTCCATGCGATCCTGGGGCAAATCTCCAAATGATCATGGGACCGATATTCCAACAATCCTGGGGCAAATCTCCGAGTAATCATGGGCAAAATCTACGAGCAATCACGGGGCAAATCACCGAGAGATCATGGACATCTCTCCGAGCGACCCTGTGGCATATCTCCAAGCTAGCCTGGGACGAGACTGAGCAATCTTGGATAACTCTCAGTTGACAAAATGGCGAATAACGTGAAAGCACATGAGCAACCTAGGCAGACGAGAAGGCTAATATGTCCAGTTGGAAAATTGTCGAGCTAAAATCTCAAAATAGCCTTCGTTGTCAAAACAACAACATACATGAAGGGAGTATTCGTTCCTTGATCAATACTTCTCTATGAAAACAAGTCACCTAAACTCACTTGTTTTTGTCCTTAGTGCATGTAGATACAACAACATCCTATCATACCAATCAAGACAGCTTTCGAATCAAAGCTTCGAAACAACACTCATGATCAACAAGACAACAAAACAACAAGTCACATGAATATACATGAGCATCTTAAGCAGACAACAAAGACAAACGATGAAGTTTCAAACCAAAGCTTCTGAACAATCTTCGTCGGCAAACCTCTTTATATCCCCAGGGAGTCAACTGGGGCAAAGAACACTGACAACAAACATGAAAAAGGAGAATCACACAGTCATTACTCTCATCATCAAATTAAACGAAATTACATGAGCTTATTTCGTTTTCGTCCTTTATCTCGTAGGCAGGGACAAGAGCTCCTCATACGAATGGTACAAAACTCCTATGACAAAGGCGAGGATGGTAGGGCGGCAAAGCTTCAAGCCAAAGTCTTGTAGCAATTTCGTCAAACCTTCGACTCCATCGGACGAAGACGCAATGACGAAATCATACAAAAGGGAAGTACCAAAACTCTATTTCACCTTTCTTACAAATGAAGTTACATGAGCAAACTTCAACAAGAACAAGTCGCATGAGTTCACTTGTTTCTCGTCACCTTACGTCCTTTGTCTCGTGGGCAGGTACAAGAGCTCCTCACACGAATGGTACACAACTCCTATAACAAAGGCGAGGGTGGAAGGGTGGCAAAGCTTCAAGCCAAAGTCTTGTGGCAATTTCGTCAAACCTTCGACTCCATCGGACGAAGACGCAATGACGAAATCATACAAAAGGGAAGTACCAAAACTCTACTTCGCCTTTCTTACAAATGAAGTTACATGAGAGAACTTCAACAAGAACAAGTCGCATGAGTTCACTTGTTTCTCGTCACCTTACGTCCTTTGTCTCGCGAGCAGGTACAAGAGCTCCTCACACGAATGGTACAAAACTCCTATAACAAAGGCGAGGGTGGTAGGGCGGCAAAGCTTCAAGCCAAAGTCTTGTAGCAATTTCGTCAAACCTTCGACTCCATCGGACGAAGACGCAATGACGAAATCATACAAAAGAGAAGTACCAAAACTCCACTTCACCTTTCTTACAAATGAAGTTACATGAGCGAACTTCAACAAGAACAAGTCGCATGAGTTCACTTGTTTCTCGTCACCTTACGTCCTTTGTCTCGTGGGCAGGTACAAGAGCTCCTCACACGAATGGTACAAAACTCCTATGGCAAAGGCGAGGGTGGTAGGGCGGCAAAGCTTCAAGCCAAAGTCTTGTAGCAATTTCGTCAAACCTTCGACTCCATCGGACGAAGACGCAATGACGAAATTATACAAAAGGGAAGTACCAAAACTCTACTTCACCTTTCTTATAAATGAAGTTACACGAGCAAACTTCATTCTTACTCTAACAGAAACAAGTCGCACGAACTCACTTGTTTCTCGCCATCTGTTTGATAGGTACATGAGCTTCCTTACACAACGGACATCAAACAAGAGTAACTACATCGTCAATCCTTTGATTCCTATGGAGAAAGACGCAATGACGAAACACATAGAAAAGGGAAGTATCAAAACCCTACTTCGCCTTTCATATAAATGAAGTTACATAAACAAACTTCATTCCTACTTTAAAAGAAGCAGGTTACATGAGCTCACTTGTTCTCTGTCCTTTGCTTAATGTAGGTACATAAGCATCCTACATTATAGACAAAGGCGCGGGCGGTTGGGTGGAAAATTTTGAACCAAAGCTTCGAAATTGCCCTTGTCATCACCAAAGATGATCGTACTAAAAGGGAGTATCATATGCACTGCTCTCTAACAAAATTTCTCATATTTCCCCAGATGGAGTCGTATCTCCGTTTTCCCAGCTGGAGTCCTGCCTTCGTTCAAGCTGGAGTTGATTACATGCATCGCATTCCTTAACTATCATTGAGACAGACATATCCATCTCATCTCCCCAGCGAAAACTTTACTTCATTATCTCCCCAAGCGAGAGTCGAAGTACATGTGCTAACTTCGTCTCTGTCCGTTGTCAACTGCGTAGGCACATGGACATTCACACGGTACGGTACAAACTCCTGGGCAACGGCGTGGGTGGTCGGGTGGAAGCCGTTCCAAATTTAATCAGAACACGAAAGTGCACAAGAGCACTACAGAGGTTTGAGTATCTAAACCTATTTATTTTTTAAACATTCGTGTGCTCATTTGCATATAATTTGAAATTACCTTTAACAAAAATGTTTCTGAGCGAGAGTTGAGAAGGCAAGCCTATTCCCAAACACTTACCCAAAGAGATGAGTGCAAATACTGTGAGGATTCATACACAAGCATTCAGGCAGATAACGAATCCTTTGACAAAATATGCTCTAAGCCGGAATGAGATCGAGCATTTCTTCTCTATCCCAAACACGAAACATCAACCATTGCTAGCCCTTTCGAGCCAAAGTTGAAGTTTTCATACACACTATACCCAACGAGTCTAAGGACAGCCTCACATGGAGGTTAAAATGGAGATCCTGTAGCTAGAGACCGGAAGCAACGGATCGTGGAGGCTACACTTCCTTAAAATTCGAGCGAAAATGCATCATCGACAATTAGGCCTACCAGTTGAGTCGTTTTGAGGACCAAATATCTCAAAGAATTTTCCAAAGAGCACAAGTACCAAAGAAAGGTATCAGAAAACAGAGTGGGGCAAATCCCTATGATCTAGTAAAGAAAAAGCAAAATCAGCGCAAAGACCAAAGTCTTCAAAAGCAAAGCACAAAATCAAAATCAAAAGAGCAAAAATTAAGCACCAGGGCCAACATTGACGGTCGCAAAAGCAAAGGTGCTATCCTTCAAAGATAAAGCTTTCCCCAAAGTGGATTGTTCACAGCTACCAATAAACTAATCAGTCATCCCCAACAAAACACATCAACTGGTAAGCTGTCTAAAGGATGGAGAATTTGCTTGAATGGTGGAACCTTTACATTCCAATAGCTTCCGATGAGGTCCTTAAACTTCTTCTTTCAAACAATTGATTTAAGCTTCCACTTAAAAGGCCTTATGCCAAAGCCACATGATAACCCTAGTAAAGACTCCTTCGACCGGTACATGAGCATCCATGTCAAAGGAATTCTGAAATCCAACTGACACGGCTTCCAGAAATGAGAGTTAAACACGCGAGAAATCAGCGAACCTTCTCTGCTCTCGCTTAGAAACATACTCTTAAAAAGGAAAACAAAACAAAGCATAATGTGCATGTGCATTTAGTTGTTTTTGTTGTGACTAATGATTTTCTTGAAGAGCTTTTAGGGTGCATGTCTATCAATGACATTCTCGAAATATAATTTGAGGTATTTCTAATATCCTTGCGAGAAAATCTTTCCAGATTTCCTTCCAAGGAGGGGCAAACTGTAATACCTCAAATCTTTCTCGGGTCATAACTAACCCAATTGAACTAAACAAAGGCAGCCAGAATTTCATTATCGGGAAATACTTTCTTTAATTCCCAGCTGGAAAGAATCCGACCCCAGTACAAACTATATACAGTTGCATTTTCTTACAAACCCGCAATCGAATAGTACAATAATTTGTTCTGGCAAATCAACGGTCGCTTTTGTACTCAAACCATTCTATCGGATGACTTGATCCATCTCCAGCAGCGCGCCAGCGACCTGCTGCGACCCGACACTCCGTAACAACGAACCAGATGTCTTGTAGCCGCACTGGCTCATCTCGCTGCAGATACAACTCGTGCAAACGCCACAGCACATCAACGATAACATATACAGCACTCCTTTGCAAGCTTCTCGTATGTGGACAACACGAACGACCGCAGTTTCTTCTGAGCACCTGATTCAAATGAAAGCTGAGCAGTTCGAAGTTTTGGTGATATCAAAGTCCCAAAGACAGAAGCTAATGTCACTGGAAATCTCATGCTCAGTTCATCACAAGCTCAGCCCTGTTGGAACTGCAATTGCCGGTCCCATTTAAGCAAGACAGAGATCCGCATTTTAGGCAGGGAACAACCGGGATCCAAGACAGCCGAGTGCTTTAGTACAAGTACCAGCACACTGAAGCGCCTCAATATTAAGGGAAAGACAAAAGGCAGGCACAACACTTCAGCCCAAACCAAGGAAAGAGGCCAGGAGTAGAACCAAAACAAAACCCTTCTCAACACAGCCCAACCCAAAGTGTGGGGCTAGCCCAGCCCAAATCAAAAGGGAAATTAAAACCCACCTTTTCTTTGCCCGACAAGAATCCTGCAGAGGGACAATCCCCACGCACCTGTTAGCATGAAGCCTTTCCCCTGCATCCTCAGCTCCTTGTTCTGCCAGAGAATCAACCTCCCGACGTCCCACAGAGATTTGTCCCCTAACGGTTTCATCCTGCTCAACCGAACAAACCAGAAGCTAACCGAATGAGGAGGATTCAAGTGGAATTGGAAGGATCGAGAGAATGAGGAGAGAGGAGAGGGGACTAACCAGAAGAGCCTCTGGTCGGAATGGAGCGGAGGATAAAAAGGCCAACGCCTTCAATCAAACGATGGTGGGGGGGGGGGGAGAGCTTGATTTTCTGGGGGGGGGGGAGCTCGTTCCAAAAATCTTCTCTCACCAGAAAACAAAGAAATACCTTAAAACTTCTCCCTCCGTCTCTACTTCTCTCCAGATAGCAGCGGTCATCTTCCACCTCTCCTTAACCAAGCAGCTTGTGGCTAGACGTCTCCAAGGAGCTTCCGACCCCACGCCTTCCCAGCGTCATTAGCGGCAGTAGAGGGGACCAGGCGATTCCTAGAACTCTCCCCTCCCCGTTCTCCCTGGCTGCACCAGCATTCTGCAGCGGCAAACCAGTTTCACAGCTGTGAAGCAGCGAATCCACAACAGCGCCAAAGTTGCACCAGCAGCGGTCACATCCGCAACAAACGGCAGAACAACAAAAATACCCGTTCCAGCAACAACAACAAGCACCCCAAGGCAGTCTTCTCACTTTACCTACTTAAAGCATCCCCCAGCTCAGCCTCAGTGGACCCCCAACCACGGTGGATTCCCAAACCTCCTTTCTCTGGCGTTCCCAGCAACGGCAACCTGTCCCCGGCACTCCGGTGACAGCATCCACAGCGGCAGCCTTCCCCCCATGACACCCATGCTCAGACAGCTTCTCGGCGTCCCCAGCTCCGTCCAGCAGTGTCCCGGTGCCTTGTCGAAGAACAAGTTCCCCACGGCAAGGATCCTCCCTCTTTGCAGCGGCGACGAAGTTCCCCTCGAGTCCAGCCGATGGCTGCTTCGCCTCCCTTGATAACACCGGGTTTGCAAAGCTTGCTGAGGGACTCATGATCGTCTTCCCACCTCCCCGAGCGGCGTTCCTTGTCGATTCCATCCTCGCCGCCGACGCCCAGCACTTCCTCTCTCCTCCGGCAACTGATCTCCCATACCTAACCACGGCGACGGCGACTCAAGCCCTCTCTAGTCCTCCTCGTCCCCGGGGACAGGCCCACAGTGGCGCCGCCAGCCGTCTCGGATTCAATCACCACGGAGCTCCCGGAGTCTCCCCAGCTGAACCATCTCCCGGACGCTCCTGCCCCAAGGCGGCTCTCCCATCTCAGTTTTCCGGTCCCCCTACAGCCCGTCCCCGGCAAAGCTACCTCAAACTCAAGCGCCAAGCTCCAGCCTCCTCTCCTCGGAATCAGCCCAGTCACAACTCGATGGCAGTAAACCCAGGCCTCCGTTCGACGTTCCTGACCGCTTCGGCTCCAGATCCGCCCAAGGCGCCACCTTCCACGGCCAGATCCGCTTCCTGACAACGGCCGCCCCAAACTCCCATCCCAGACCTCGATTCCCAGAGGTTCCATGGCGGCAGCGAAACCCCAAGGCGGCTCCCCTTTCTCTTCTCCTCTCTTAGGCCTCCAGCCGTGGCCAGACCTCCCCCGCGACCGCTTCCCGGCGTCTCCTTGGCGAACCCACAGCAAGCCCAAGCGGCTACAGCCGGCAAGAACCCTAACTCTCCGCAGATCTGGAGCTCTGGAATGAATCCCCCTCAGCGGCGACCCACGGCGACTCTGATCATCCACGACCCACCTCAGATCCGACGGTGACGGCTTCCTTCCTCCCACGCGCTTCCAGTTCGGCGTCCTTTGAAGATGGCGATGGAGGATCCATCTTCCTCGGGCGTTCAGCGGCGACCCACTCTTACCCAGCCGAGACCCAGATTCGGTGTTCGGTCCTCCCTCGTTCGTGGCTTGGCGACAACCCTCCCAAACACTGGTTGCTCTTCGTCTGCTTCGGGGTTGAACAAAATCTAACCCATTTACAAGCCCTCAGAAAGGTAACGAGTTCTCCCTCTCGGTGAGTCTATTTTGACGTTATATAAATTGGCCGTAACGAGCTAGTTTACTTCAAGTTATTATTCACATTTTAACTTGTGCAGCAGTAGTTAGAAAACGTGATTAGGATATGTCTTTTATGATCCTTATCATTGTCAGAAGCTTTAAACGTTTTTCTTAGAATTCACGTGACTTTATTTTCTCATGCCCATTTATATCTTTCGACTATTAGCAACGTTTCATTTTTTTTACATACATTATCATCATCTTCTGCTTCCTCTTTATTTCGCAAGTAAAACACAGCGAACTTTGCAATTATTTTTAACAATATATGCCATTTGAGTATTTCCGATTAGAATAGTAAGACATGTCTTACTTTACTTAATTTTAGCGAGTTTTATTTAAATCCGACAATATTAACCACTCTCATTTTTTCTTGCATGCACACTGAGCGCGCAACTTCGAAAGATCAAATTTCAAACTTTCGAAGATCGCACGAAGACGCGTGTATCAAACCGCGTGGTTCTACCCCGGCCTAAAAAACCGTGGGTTTGAAGACTAAAGCGGCCCCAACCTTCACCAAGGTACAAAGGGGAGGTGCGGGCCTCCCCGAATTTTATTTTAAGCCCAATTGTAACGGATTGCGGGCCCAAGTGCATAGGCCCGCAATCACCGCCCCTTCCCCGCTCTTTTGATCTAAATAATTGCTTGTGATTGTGTGCTTGCTTAGGCTCTAGGATTAATGTCGCATGCTTGTTTTAATCAAACCAACCTAAAGTCGGGTCCAACACCCGTTAAAACGTCGATAAGAGTCCGGCCTACTCCCGGATCGGGCCCAACACCCGTCAATCATAAGCTAACTCTTTTTGGACAAATCGCCACCCTTTTCGCATGTGGTAGGATATTAAGGTTAGTAAATAGGAATCCCCGAACCCAGACTCTGATTTTTCCGACTTAAAATCACATTTTTAAACTAAGTCGGTGGCGACTCCGAATAAAATGTTTCCAAAGCTAAACTAAACCACAACCCCTTTTTTCGGAGCCATTTGGGGTGAGGTGACGGCTACTCGAGCCGCTCCTTGGGCTCTCCTCGAAGTTCGCGAGTGAGGCCTTAACGCAGCCTTTCGCTCGCCGCCTCCAGGGCACTGGAGACGGTTGGCGAAACGCCCCGCAGACCCGTTCGCGAATCAAGGGAAGGCCCAACCCGGGCCCCCTTTCCGCAGCGTCCGGCGTTCGAGCCGTAACGCCGACCGGACTGGGCCTCGGGGGAGCGGGCCCGGATCCTCGGGTTGCCCGTAACCGCCGCCGCGCGCCGCTAGGCCGGAAGGGCGCGCGCTCGCCTATGCGACGCTTATTATGTTCCATCCACACATAATAAACGCACCCAGCAAACACCCGAATGAAGGGCCGACGATGTCGTAGGGTAGCTCCAGCTGGTATGACTAGCAGATTAATAATAACGCTGAATCTACGTGGAAAATTCGGCGCCACAAGTCGACCAAGAGTGTACTGCCATTCCTCCGCTGAGTATGAACATGTGAAGAATAGGTGGTTGAATCACTCTCTTCTCACTCCACATAAAGTACAAGTTGAAGAAGAAGAAATACCCACGGAATAGAGCATATCCGAAGTGTATAGCCTTCTCTGAACGGCCAGCCAAAGAACAAAGGAGAACCGTGACAGCCATAGACCAGACAAAGCTAGCTCAAGAAACAGTCTCATATTCGCTGCAAATATACCTCTATGCACAAGCAATAGTGAAAACACCATCGGACCATAAGGACCAGACAACCTTATCAGGTATACCTGGTGATGGGTAACATGTAACCGGGATCAGCTCATATAGCCTGTCAAAGCACGCATGCCTATACCGATGAATCCTCATATCACCGTCATCAACATAACTCCGCCAGCTCGGATCCGAAAAGAAATCTGCCACATAAATCGTATAAGGAATCCCTGATCGCTCGATCTCCACCAAAGGACCCAATGGTGACCAAGAATCATACCAGAAGGAAATCCTACTCCCATCACCCATAAGCCACGAAATAAGTCGACGAACAAGGTGCCTCAACGTCAATAATCGTCTCCAAATCCAAGAACACCTATCCGGCGGCCTCACCTGCTAGAACGACTTGCCTCTCAGAAGATAGTTCCTCACCCAACGAGCCCACACGGAGTCCTCCGGACCCGAGAAGAGGTGCCAAATGTGCTTCAACATCGTCGCTCGGTTCCACTCTATAACCCGCTTAAGGCCCAGCCCCCCTTGCGCTTTCGGCCTGCATACAGTACTCCACTCTACCTTGGCCTTGTAGTGCTCCATCGATGGACTCGACCACAAAAACCTCGACATGAGCTGCTCCAACCGCTTGCAAACCGACATCGGCAGTGGAAATACAAACAACCAATATGTCTGAGTCGCAAATAACACCGAGTTCACTAGCTGCAACCTCCCAGCATACGACAGATGTCTACTTGTCCAATGACACTAGCAATGGCATCTACCAACGGCGTGCAATCCTCTGAAGATAGCGAACCGGAAACTTCCCTCGGACAAATCCAGATGCAGCCAAAATCTGCGTCTGCACCTCCTTCGGAACTCCACCAAAGAAGATCTCACTCTTCTGTGCATTCATTCTCAAGCCATATTGATCCCCAAATCTCAACAATGTGTCCAATACACAACGTACGGACGACAGCTTTCCACTAGAAAATATGAGCAGATCATCCGCAAAACACGAATGAGACAGCCGTACCTTCCGACATCGGGAATGAAAACCAAAATCCGGTGACTCTGTGCCCTTCCTCAACATTGAAGAAAATAACTCCATGACCATCACAAACAAATATGGCGACAAACGACAGCCCTGACGAATTCCCCTGGAACTGCTGAAAAAGCCCTGCAGCTCACCATTGATACTAATGGAGAATCTGGCCGTGGTAACACACTCCATGATGAGCTGGATGAATGAATGCGGAAATCCAAAGCACTCCATACCACCTGCAAAAAATCCCACTCAATCGAGTCGTATGCCTTTCTTATGTCAATCTTCAAAGCACACCTCGGAGGACTCCTCTCCGTATGATAGCCCCTAATCAACTCGTGTGCTACCATGATATTATCCACTATCTGTCGTCCAGGTATAAACACCGACTGCTCCGAACCGATGATCCCAGGAAGCACCTCCCTGACTCGCGTCGCCAGTATACGAGTGATGCACTTATATATGGTGTTACAACACGAAATAGCCTAAAATCCGTCAATGCCGTCGGGTTCGCCTTCTTCGGAATGAGCGATATGATAATGGTATTCGCCTCGCGAAGAAGACGACCTCGAGCAAAAAAGTCCTCCACTGCCTCAGTGACCAGCCCCTCCCACAACCTCTCAAGAGCCCTTGAAGAATTCCGCCGTGTATCCATCAGGACCAGGCGCCTTATGGCGTCCTAGCTGAAACATCGCTGTGCGCACCTCCTCCGCCGAAACTGGAGCCACCAAACCACCAATTTGCTCCGACGATATAGTCATAGATATAACTGTCCTCACCATATCCCGATTAATCTGTACCTCACGAGGTGCTGCTGTAAATAAGGAGCTAAAATACCGGATCATCTCATCCCTCACCTCCGACGGATCAGCTAACACCACTCCATCATCCCTCGTCAGTGACATAATCGCGTTCCTATTGTGACGCCGCTTCAGCATGCTGAAAAAATAAGCCGTGTTCCGATCCCCGAGCTGTAACCAGCGAACACGGGCCTTCTGGCGCAACATGCTTTCCTCCAGCCTAGCCAAATAATTAAATCTGGTTGCGGCAGCCCGCTCTACAAGCGATACCTCACCATGCGAACCCTGGGCTAACAACTTAGACTGAACCTCCTCGAGATGTGATCTCGCCTCGCCGACCCGCGTCGATAACCCACCTAGTTCATCCTGATTCAGCCTCTTCAATTTTGCTTTAAGATTGGCAAGCCTCCTGTATAGCACGTACATAGGCCGCCCATCATACCACTCTGACCACGCCTGTCGAACCAATGCCTCATAATATGGGTGTTCCATCCAGAAATCAAAGAACTTGAACGGAACACGACGCCCCTGTGATCTCTGCATAAACCATACTGTGCACGGAGAATGATCTGAGCAGCCAGGAGCCAAAAATCGAGCCACTGAATCGGAGAAGTTTCTCAACCACTGCAAGTTCACCATCACCCTATCCAACTTCCGGAGTATAGCATCTTCTCTACGATTCGTCCATGTAAAGAACTCTCCGGTAGACCGTAGATCCTCTAACTCCGCATCTCTAACAGCAACATCGAACTCCTCATCCTCACCATGCCAGCTCAAGTCACCGCCCCGCCTTTCAAATGGCGTCCGAACAACATTCATATCCCCAATAACACACCAAGGCTCTCCAGCACATCGAGCTGAAGCGTCTCGCAGGAACTGCCAGAGATAACGTCGCTCTCTGGCCACATTCAGACCATAGACAAACGTAATCTGACAAGAGATACCAATCTCAACAAATGTAACCCTAGCATGCACCCACTGAGGATTCCTATCAACCACGGTCAACTGTACACGAACTGCATCCCAACATACCCATATCCTCCAAGTCACAAAGGCACCATGGGAAACAACATATCGCCAAGACGAGAGAAAAGTACTCTGACTCCGTAACTCAACCGAAGCCCGCACTCTAGTCTCCAACAGAGCAAACAAGGATAACCTATGAATGGAAATGAGCCTGCGTACCTCACTGACATGTAAGGGGTCATTGAAGCCGCGCACATTCCAAGCTCCGAACATAGGCATCATAAGAAACAGAATAAATCATCTAGAAGTCCCACAGGACTTCCCCCGAGGCACCTATGACGGTGCCTGCGGAACCAACTTGGCATGCTTCCCTTTCTTCTTCTCTTTCTTCGTCAGCTTCGACAAAGGACGAGATTCAGCATCAGCAGTGTCATCTCCATAGGCTCGCATGTCCTCATAGAAGTCAGAGCTCAAGGATTTCTCCTTATTCAGAGCACAACTTCCCAAGTAGTCAGACGTCCCTGCCTGTAAGGCAGTCCTCTTCCCCTTATCAGATGGCGACTCAACAGTACAAATCGGGCCATCTACATACTCATCCTCCCCAGGTATAACAGCATCCATGTCCCTTTGTCCCTCGTACAACACAAGTGCCAAGTTAGGATCTCCTACCACCCCATCGTGGGCGGGATCCTCAATCACATCAACCGCATTATTAATCAACTCCCCGGGGGAAACATCATGTCGTGTCTCTCCCTCCTCATGAGTATCCTGCAGGACCTGAAATGCATTCACTAAACTCACATCCATCTGCGGTACATCCGGAGGAACTACCGTAGCGTTCTCAGCACGCTCTGTCTCTACATTAGTCCTCTGTGCACGGGCCTTCCTGGGTCTCCTCTCCCCAGGCCTGACAGTACGAGTAGCCGCCTCCGGGTTCTGCGGACAACGCTCAAAAGTATGACCAAATACACAGCAAGACTGACAACGCGGAGGTCGAAACTCATACTCAAGCTGAATCTCCTTGCACTATCCCTCCGTATCAGTAATCATCACAAACTGACGCAGTTCCAACGAGGCATCAATCTCAATCTGTACTCTCGCACTTCCCACACTGCCACGTGAAAAAGTCCTAGCATTAATGCGCAAAGGAGTCCCCAGGCTCCTCGCAATGTACTGCACTCCATTCCAGTGAAAGAACTCAACAGGAATACTCTTCAGCTTCAACCATAAAGAAATTATGCGTCCTTGTTTTTAGTTTTCAAGGAATATCTTCTTTCCATTTGAGCAATCTTGGCAACAATTTCCTTTCATGCCATGAGATCGTCCAAAATCTTCCCATAACAGCTACCGATCAACCGGATCGCCCACTAGCCTTCGCAGTAGAGTTTTCCCGCTCGTTCAGTTGATTGTCGCTTGATCACCTCGTTGACCCTTGTCGCCTGATAGCCCTGTTGCTTGGTAACTTCTTTGCCCGTAAGCCTTCGCCTGGTGTGTTTTCACACCCACCTCCTTACTGGGCTTCTTGTACTTCGAGCCTGCATTTTGGACCGTTGATCCACAGATGGCATCGACATCTATGGCCTAGAATTTTTATTAGTAAACACAGAAAGTCGTGTCATTTTTTTAATAAAAAGTTATTTATTTGCCCCATTTTCCCATTTTAATTAACATATTTGTAATACATAGATAAATATTGGTCGATCAAAAGACCTAAGACATCAGTAAATGATATAACTAACGAAAAAACATAATTCGAAAACCTGAGAACTACTAGTCAGGATTAGTATAATTAGGCCGAAGGTAATGTCGATTATTATAATTAAATGATAATTTATATAATAAAATTAATTTATAAATATAATTTTTAATTTTTTGTCATTATAAATTAATTATTTTATGTGAGGTTCCGACTTCTTCAGGTCAATTTTGAGGTGAAAACCTAGAATCATACTTAATTAACATCGGTTATCAAAAATTTAAAACCTAGAATTTACTTAATCTATTTGAGAAATTGTTTTAAACTAGCCTTATGGTATCGGTTTCGACTTGTTTCAGATTTTACCAAATCTAATGGTCACCCTAGTTAAAGGAATTTGAAAAATGTTGTCGTAGTTTTCCTTTCCATTCGTAAAATCGAACAACTTCTTCACTTTTTTAACGAAACAAAGGAACAAAAAACAAATAATATTTCTACAACCACCGATATTTCCCCATTTGTTACCCATATCCAATGAGTATAATTAAACTTCCACTCACTGAAGCTTCTATGAGTACGAAAAATTATAAAACCACATCGTTTTTATAAATTTATACTAGTCGGTACGAAAACACGACATTTTACAAAAAAGTTTCACAAAATTTAAGGAAACTATTTTTGTAAAGTACGAAACTATGGCAATGGTTTCCAATCTTACTTCTAAACCTAAAGGGACCTAATTGTAATTTTCTTGATAACCTAATTGTAATTTTATGAAACACATTTATACTTTACAAAACGACCAGTAAATTTCTACGAAGCCCATTTACACTTTACGAAAAAGTCCGTAAGATTTTACGAAGTCCATTCGTACTTTTCGAAATGACTCGTAAGATTTTACAAAGTTCATTCGTAGCTTACGAAACAACATAAACAAATTTACAAAGCTCATTCGTACTTTTGGAAAATAGTTCGTAATATTTCACGAAACTCATTCTTAGTTTATGAAACGACCTGTAAGATTTTACGAAGTTCATTCGTACTTTACGAAACGATATAAATAAATATACGAAGCCCATTCGTACTTTTAGAAAATAGCTCGTAAGATTTCACGAAGCCCATTCGAACTTTATGAAACGAAGTCCATTTATACCTTACAAAACGACCAGTAAATTTCTACGAGGCTCATTTACACTTTACGAAACAGTCCGTAAGATTTTATGAAGTCCATTCGTACTTTTCGAAATGACTCGTAAGATTTTACAAAGTTCATTCGTAGCTTACGAAACGACATAAATAAATATACGAAGCCCATTTTTACTTTTAGAAAATAGCTCATAAGATTTCACGAAGCCCATTCGAACTTTATGAAATGACCCGTAAGATTTTACCAAGTTCATTCGTACTTTACAAAATGACATAAACAAATTTACAAAGCCATTAGAATTTTATGAAATGACCTATAAAATTTTACGATACACATTCGTACTTTATGAAATGAGAATACGAACTTTCGAAGTCCAGTTACTTTACTATACTATAGTATTTGAACGATAATATGGATGACTGTTTCGTAAAAAATTGAAGCTTCCACCCGCGAAATTTTAGCGGTTTCCGTCTAATGTACAAAACAGTGGTTAACCTGAAAACTGAAGTTGGGGATTTTAGTGGCACCCATCCAAAGAATTATCGTGCCCCCTCTCGGAAGCGGCTAACGGTACGTGCACATAACCGTTACGTTGTTTACTAAATTCGACGAAAATTTTAGTAATCTTTACTAAAAATCGACTTTTTTTAGTAAAATGATTAGTAAATTACTAAAAAAAATTAGTAATCGGTGACTAATTTTTCACTGTTTGACCATTCGGAAAGTTACTAAACTACGTTTAGTAAATCGGCCGAAAAATTTACTAAACTTTTTATTAACCGATTAATAAAAATAACGGTGATTTGACATTTTTTTTAGTAATCGTTACTAAAATTTCACTGTTCAACTTTAGTAATCGGTTACTAAAAAGTTTAGTAATTTTTTCCGCCGATTTACTAAACGTAGTTTAATAACTTTCCGAATGGTCAAACAGTGAAAAATTAGTAACGGTTACTAATTTTTTCTAGTAAAATTTATAATTTTAGTAATTTTCCAGGTAGGCCGTCCGGAGATTTTAGTAATGATTTACTAATTTTGTAACCGAAATTAGTAACTTATTGTGTAACATAGTAAAGTCTTTAGTCAATTACTAATTTCGTCATTTTTTTCGTAATCGTTTACTAATTGTTGAACAAAATTCAGTAATCGATTACTAAATTTTTTAGTAATTTACTAAACAGAACAGTACATTCCGAACCTAAAATCGAACCTACTTTCAGTGTGAAATTACAATTTTACCCATGCGGTAAAATTACTAAAATGTTTCCCAATTTGCATTTGTAATTTTACCCCACTTTTGCCTTCGTCCTCGTCGTCCTCCTTCGTCCTCCTCCCAACTCCATCCTCTCGTGGTCCCGACGAAATCGTCCTTGAGGAGCCGCATTCCTCCGTTCTTCCCATCCGAACCTCCCATCCGATCGGCGACTCCAACCCCCTTCATTGTTCACACAATGACGTGAGCTGCGATCCCCGTTTACTCCACCCGCTTCGATATGCTGACATCAGGTGCGTTCTCGTAGTCATTCATTGGTTTAGACTGAACGTCCGATAACCCTTCCTCCCGGAACAACAGTGAATGCCAGAGTGTTTGCCTGAGAAACCAGAAAGCATTGCAAACCAAGTATATTATGATCAAGCATCTTCGTTTGCCCATTACATTCTGTGGAAGCAGATGTGTTTTGCCCATTACGATATCGGCATTACGGGATACCCTCTCTATGTTATGTTCTTCGAAGAAATGGATAGTGTCTTCAACCAGCAGCACCCATGTTTTGGTGAGGTTCCGTGTCCTCACTTTTTCAATCTGTTTGCCTCCAATTATGCAAGGAAATCTGTCCAGCGTGACCTGATATCCGTGATTGTAGGTGTGGCTTTTCAGTTAGGAGAAGAGATCGTCAGAAGCTTCGAAACGGTGAATGCGTTATGAGAAAGTGGGTTTGCTTAAGGGAAGGTGATTGTTCTGATTCCCATGTGTTGACGGAACATAGTCGGGTTAGGACCTGTGCAGACAGGTTGCAGTTGTTTCTTTAAAGCTAGAGTCGAGATTAACGGACAATGGAATTTGGTTGCGGTTAAGTTGGAACACAATCATGAAATGGTGAGCAATGGTTTGTCATATTTGATGCGGGAAAGGCGCAAGATTTCCGAGCAAGATATGACATTTGTTCGCCGAATGCTCGATGTTGGATTCAGGCAGTGTGACATTATGCGACTACTTGTACACGTATCCGGGGGACACGAACATGTTGGTTTCCTGATGAAGGACCTCAATAACAGAAAGCTAAAGGAAGAGTCAGCCCGGGAATTTCGTACTTGTGATTCCGTCATTGCTTACCTCCTTTCTAGGAAGAGTAGTGAGAGTGGTATGACCTTTGAAACTTTTGTTGAAAATCACCAAGTCAGTCGCATGTATTGGGCCGATAGTACATCCATAGCTGATTAGCAGGCTTTCGGCGATGTTATAGCTCTAGACTCTACGTTCAAGACGAACAAATATGGGATGCAAATGGTCATCATCGTGGGAGTTAACCATCATCATCAAACTACTGTATTTGGTGCTGCCTTGATGACTTCTGAAACAATTGATGACTACACTTGGCTATTCCGTACTCATACGCAGGTAATGGGAGGGAAACATCCGATTAGCATTGTCACGGACACCGACCGTGCGATGATTGCATCTGTTAGAGAAGTTTGGCCATCCGTATGGCATTTTAGCCGGAACATTTCCCTTCGCGTACAAGATCCGGGATTGCGAGCCCGTATATCGTCCTTCATGTACAGCAGTAGACCATCTGAAGAAGTTGAAGAGGAGTGGTCGACTGTGGTATCACATACAGGATCGGTAAGCAATAGATGGTTGCGACAGATTTATGTATGCAGACATATGTTGTGGCAAACGTATTTACATGGTCATTTTTGGGCTGAGCTTAGAAGCACTCAACGCTGCGAACGAATGCATCGGTTTATGAAGGGATATGTGAATGCGAAACACAAACTACATGATTTTGTGCATAACTTTGAGCGTGCGGTAGTTGATCTTCGTCACAAGGAATATCAGCAGGACTTCAACTCATCGCAGAAGGCGTTCAGGCCAATTACGATGTTGCGTCGACTTGAGGAGGATGCACGTTGCTTGTACACCATGACATCGTTCCGTAAGGTTCAGAGTGAGATGCAAAAGGAATCGAGATTTTACGTCGAAAATGTACTCGACGGGAATATCGCGACCGTCTACATACTGTCATGTTATGAAGGTGAGCATAGGTGCGTGCAAGTATCATCTTCGAAGAATGCAGTCGAACTTACATGCATCTGCTTACATTTCAAAACCTTTGGATTTCCGTGTTCTCATATATTCCACATAGCGAAAGTAGAAGGCTTCGTCAACATACCGAAGCATCTGGTCATGAAAAGGTGGACTAGGACAGCCAAAGTGATTTACTCTGAAGGATTTACAAGCCAGGAATATCCTGTTGATGTGGCTGATTTGCGGCAGGGTATTCTCATGGCAGATTGCAGACGTATGTATTTTTTGGCCGGGAAGACGGATGGAACATTTCGTACACTGTAGAAGACAGTTAAAAAGTTGACAGCGGAGCTCGAGCGAAGTTGCGGAACAGAGGAGTTGAAGAGAAAGGATGCTGATCGTGTTAATGTTACGTTCCGAAACGAGAGGGGACGAAATTTCAACGTTCAGTCTTGTAATGGGGAACGTAGTATCGGCAGCATTCAACGCCATGAACTGTCTACTGTGGACTGCAGAAAGGTAGGCAACGGTTGCAACGAAAGTACTTCGGACACGCATGGACATGTAATTTACAAAGAGAACTCTGTTTATGGTATGCTAAATGTGTAAGCTTAAGATAACAGAGTTTCAGCATAGTCTATGGTGCTACTTTTTACAATGCCGTGGTAATCTGTAGTTTACAAAATGTGAACTGTCTTACATCAGGAACAGAGCACCCTCTTGGCTCGTTTTACAACAGTTTCAAATGTACATTTCCAGCAACTAAGACCGGCACGGTCATGTCCCCAACAAGTACCACATAAAACAATGAACAAAAAAGGACCTCTCTACATGCATCAACTACAGCAAGTTCAAATGGAGTTTTACATTTCACGTGTTAAAAAGTTGGTGATCATGCGCGAATGGCAGGGACAGAAGTAATTGAATCACTGTCCTCCATTCGCTTCCTCTTGGTCTTGCCGTCGTCCTTCACCTTCTGTAGTATAATTTTCCTAATGTGATTCCCAGACCATTTGATAAGACTTATCACCAGCTTCAACCTGTCAGCATCACCTACAATCTGAAAATACCAGATTCACTCAGATATAACAACCAGAATGTCCGAAAAGTACAGCATTCAACATGTCTACATCAACTACAACCATTTACTATAGAAGTGAATATTAAAACATCAACTACAGCCACCGCGCATTCAGTGAGTACGTACAGATCTAACAGCCAACAACGTAAACTACAGCCCCTAAGCAGTCAAGGGTTATGGCCAGCCTAACTACCCAATGTTCTGTATGTCTTACAGAAAAACCATGACCAGCTGAACTATATAACAGACTATAAACCATGACTTCATAACTATCAGGTATGTGAGAGGCTGAAATTTTGGAATACCACTTTCTCAGCCCCTTCTAGGGTTCAGGCAAAGACATGAACTTCATGACATAGATTCCACATTCGTTCCTGCATACCACCAATACATAGCATAGCATGATAAGTATTTTATCATTACGAAAGGGACAGCTAGTGGTTTTTATACGTACAAATTTCCTGCGTCCATTTGGTGTGGGACATTTCCTGGGTATGTAATGCTCCATGAACAGATGTCGGGTATTTCATAACCTTTCGCCTTGGATTTCACTTTATTCTCTTTCATGATCACACTCACCAGCTTTACAACACGGCGATGAAGGTCTGCCCGGCCTTGGAAGTTGCTCAGTGAGTCATGCAGTGTGTCCATTACGATCACCTCGGCTGTCCGAAATGATATTATTTATAATACCCAATGTGACCCCGCGACGCATACCGGAATTAAAATCTGTAGTAGTTACACAAGTTTTTACTAAAACCATAACAACAGATGCGTAACCAATAAGTAAATTTGAAGTGAAATTTAGTAAAATGGTTAGTAATGCTACATGAGGGATCACTTACCTGCTGCACTTCATGATTCTTCCCGATGTGGGACTTATAGTGAGAATATAGGGAAGCGGCATCAGATTTTGTGATGATGGGCATTTTGGCTTCGCTATACTGATTTGCGGCATGATTCTGAGTAGTTTTTAACTTCATTAGTAAAATAGTAAAACCAGACTTACATATCAAAAATTGATGCATGTGACACCAACCCCTATCCAAGTTGTGAGGTACCATGTCCTTTTCTTATTTGTATCCATCATGTTCTGTAGCATAACGGTATGAAAGTCTATGATCTGCATTATGGTATCACATATAAAGAATGAAACCTGCAGAGGTATATCCGTAATGTGAGTTTAAAGAAATTCTTACATCATTGGTAATCCATCTATCAGGTCTGACAGACAGCATAGCATGCCTATTAACATGGACAGATTCGGTGACACAAAGACATTCACTGCACAATCAACATTTAAACAAAGTTACATACAATAATGGTCAATTGAAAGTATAACATTCCAATACAACAAAGGCCCAGGAATGTGACACTAACCTATTATCCAGGTCCTCATTTCAAGCATACTTTAAGATATTCCACTGAGCCGCAGTAAACAATTTCAGCTCACTTAACGGGAAATCCTTTGGAATGATTTTTTGAAGTCCCTATATACGGAAAAACAAACTACTGCACATCAACAACAACTACGGAATGCTCTTCAACCTCGCTTCATCTTATACCTCAGGTATGTTTTCACGACCACGCTTCTTTGTTCGCGTTACTGGCTGTGGTGGTACGAATAGGCTGCTCATGAATGTGGAAGGCTTCCTCTCGGCAGTACGACAAGTATGCCTTCTAGACACATTTGTTGTAGACGATCCGCTTTCCTGTTGCATTTAATAATAAAACAATTAATAACCCATCTACTTCGTATACTTAAATAAGACTTTGTTCGCGTCGCCTTTACATGAACCTCTGCTTCATGCGCCTCCTTTCTCTTTTTTATGCCTGTGATGACAGCCTCCTCTTGAACGGCAACTGGGTCATCATACATATCCATCACAGCCCCTTTCGGAACAACATCCTCTTCACTACCATCTGCAGCTACTACTTCAATCTCCTGTTTTCCTTTGTCGGCAGCCTTCATATCCTGTTTCTCTTCAACTGCAATTCCTTCTCCAATCTTGGCCTTCCCTTTATCCCGCATGAATAAAGACTTGATGCCTTCCTCGAACTTTGTCATTTCAAACTCAGATTCACTCTCCGCAACTGTCGTGCCCACGAATGCGGAAATTTTGTTAAGGGCTCTAGCCAGTTGTACCTCACGCGGATCGGAATACTCATCCGAACCCCCAGGAAGTGGCTGAGCTGCTGCAGTAGGGTAGTACGGGACTAAGCTTCTTTCAGAAACCATGGTGGAACCCACCTCACATACGGGTTCACTGACGCCGACGTCTTGCGGAATTGGTTCGTTGATTGGAGAGTGAACAGACTGCCGGACATGGCCAGCATCTTTCAACGGATCAAGAGATTCTTTGACTACATCCTCACCATGATGAACATTACCTTCATTTGCTTGGTTTTCTCCAGAGTCGGGTTTCGTCATCGGTATGCCTTCATCACCTTTAACTCTTCGGACTTCCTCCAGAATCAAGGACAACTTACGTAGTATGTGTTCATTGCTGGCTTGTAGTCTTCTTACCGAAAATTCTACCGTCTGTTGATGCATGAATGTCGTAAAAGGCCAATTAGTGTAACCTATGTGATATGCCCATTATAGTGCTCTGCGAAGATAAGTTACCTTCAACCGACGCATAACCACTTACATCTGCGTTGGCTCGTTTGAACACTCTACGTATTCCTCTGGAATACTCTCCGATTCTCCGACATCCTGTTCGTGGAAGTAACAACAATAAATAGTGTAGCTACATTCCAATACAATCCATGTGAATGACATCATGAACCACACTTACAATATCCGCAACATCCACTAATGTGGTTTTGAAAAACGATCTCAGCTGATCGTCATCCCACTCGCGACATAGCAGTAAGTTCCAATTGCTCCTAGATAAATCACGCCCAGCCTTCGCACTTTTACAAGCATAGAACAACTACAGTATTCACAACGAACAAAGCAGGCAAAATGTAATAACCAAGACGAAAGTTAAGAACCAAGACCAAAGTAAAAAACCATATGAATCGTTCAATATTATTAACAAAGACGAAAGTGAAAAACCTTACCGGAAGTAGATGCACACAGCCGCCTATGTACTTCGATTCATGTTTCTGATATGTCTTGACATGCGTACACAAACAATCAAGAACCTGCGTAGCCCAGTCAAATTTTCCTATTGCCTCAACATCCCGCGTGGCAAAAAGATAGTCTTTGTCGATATCAAAGGCGGTAGTTGGACACAAGTAGCTTCCTATGATGAAAATGATTGCCTCAACTCTCCATAACTCATTCGGAACATCTCTGGAAAGGAGCTTACTCTCAACTGACTTTAGAGATATTTTCCCCCTCTTTATGTGCTCCTTTAGCTCATCCCTTACTGTCTCCATATGCCCGTTAAATGGGACACCCACTTTGGAAGTTGGTATCCCGAGTATGGCTTCCACATCAGAAGAGAGCAATGGTTATTCGAGTCCATCGATGGTCATCACCCTCTTAACTTGATCGAACGCCCTTAAGCACATCTTGACGACGTTGTGATTTACGTGCTTACTCGAGAGATGAAGCAGGCCATCAAATCCGAGTTCTGCTAGGGCGGATCTCTTAGGTTCGTTGAAGGTCATCAGGACGGAAAATAATTTCTTCGGACTACAGCGGGTATACAGGTAATCCTGTAACAATACAACGAAAAAAAGATCGATCCATAAATGTAAATTAGTAAAAGCAACTTACACGTTTCATTGTACACCTTACCTGGGCAACACGCACAGCCTTCCTCTTTTTCTTTTTCGACGTATAAGGCGTATTAACATTGCCGCCAGTAACGTTGGTTTCGCCAGCAACTGTCTCTGCTCGATCGATCTCTCCTCCTTCAATGTCTACTCGATCCATCTCTGTATATATAACATAACTATTTTCCGTAAACCCAAAACCAATGTATCGGGTGAGACTAAAGCCAAACTACACGCTGCGACGCTGGCCCTTGCTAAATCAGTACCAACATGGACCCACTGACCACCGACCCAATTCACCCCCTCAAGCAAAAACGACTTACCACAATGGGGAAACACGGATCACAGTTTAGGGTTCCCGGACGGCGAAAAAAATTGAACCGCACAAACCACAAGGGAGGGATACTCAATCCGACGAACCAAAGGGGGAACACGGAATAGGGGGGAACACGGACGGGGAAAGGCAAATGAACACGACGAACGACAAGGGGGAAACACGGAATAGGATTTCGCGTGGAGGACGGCGAAAGGAAAAAGCAAGAAGAAGAACGAGAAGGGGGAAATACGGATTAGGGTTTAATGGGTCGGGGACGGTGAAAGGAAAATGAAGACGAAGATGGAGAAGAGGAGCGTACCTGAAGGCGATTTGCAATTCCTGAGGGCACGTTGCTCAGGGAGAACCCGGGGGGACGACGGAGGAAGGCAGCGATCGGAGGAGGACGAAGGAGGACGACGAGGTCGAAGGCAAAAGGGGGGTAACTTTACAAATGGAAATTGGGAAACATTTTAGTAATTTTACCGCATGGGTAAAATTGTAATTTCACACTGAAAGTAGGTTCGGTTTTAGGTTCGGAATATACTATTCTGTTTAGTAAATTACTAAAAATTTTAGTAATCGGTTACTGAAATTTGTTCAACAATTAGTAAACGATTACGGAAAAAAATGACGAATTTAGTAATTTACTAAAGACTTTACTATGTTACACAGTAATTTACTAATTTCGGTTACAAAATTAGTAAATCATTCCTAAAATCTCCGGACGGCCTACCTGGAAAATTACTAAAATTATAAATTTTACTATAAAAAATTAGTAACCGTTACTAATTTTTCACTGTTTGACCATTCGGAAAGTTACTAAACGTAGTTTAGTAAATCGGCGGAAAAAATTACTAAACTTTTTAGTAACCGATTACTAAAGTTGAACAGTGAAATTTTAGTAACGATTACTAAAAAAAATGTCAAATCACCGTTATTTTTAGTAATCGGTTACTAAAAAGTTTAGTAAATTTTTCGGCCGATTTACTAAATGTAGATTAGTAACTTTTCGAATGGTCAAACAGTGAAAAATTAGTAACCGATTACTAATTTTTTTAGTAATTTACTAATCATTTTATTAAAAAAAAGTCAATTTTTAGTAAAAATTACTAAAATTTTCGTCGAATTTAGCAAACAACGTAGCGGTTACGTCCACGTACCGTTAGCCGCTTCCGCCCTTCTCACCTTCTTAATTTCCAGCATCAAAATGTCTGCCACGAATGTTTTTGTAAGAAGAAAAGAAAAGAGAGGGAAAAAACAGGAAGTAGCGAGGGAAGCAAAGAGAGACTGCATCGGTGGAAACGGCAAAAACATTTGCATAAAAAGAAAGGAAAAAAACAAAACAACCAATCTCCCTCTCCTTCTCCGCCCACAAACACAAACACACGCTGGAATTTCTTGTGGGCAAATGGGGGGGGGGGGGGGGGGGGGCAATGGCAATGTCCTCCCCTCTCTCTTCTTTTGGTTTGTTGTTCTATATCTTCCACCCCCTCCCATCCCCTCTGTTCTTCCGCTTCCTCTGCACCTCCCCCCCCCCCCTCCAACAAAACATTTTTGTCATCGTCTCACTCTCAGGATCAGGCGGCAGGGTCGGGGTCCTTCCATCTGTTTTCTTTTCTTTTCTTCTCTTGAATGGCCCCTCCTCCTGCCGCCCAGGGAATGTCTTCCTCCCTCCGCAAGTCTAAGGTCACCGTCGTTGGCAGCGGCAACTGGGGTAGCGTCGCCTCCAGGCTTATCGCTTCCAACACCCTCCGCCTCGATTCCTTCCATGGTATTCCCTTTTTCTTTTCCTCCTCTTTTAAATGCTCTTTTTTCCTTCTCTCGCCTGAGGAGGGGGGGATCTATATGATTGATTCGAGATGGGTTTGTCATAAAAATTTCTGAGATTGATCCAACTTTTGTGGATTGGGGATGGGAAAGAGGAATTGGTAATTGGGAGGCTTCCGGCTTTTGTGGAACCGGTCCCACTTTGTTTGATTTGGCTTTGTTTTGTTCGCGCGCTTTGTGATGCTCGTATGATGCGAAAATTTCGGTTTTTCCATGCGGTGTACTCGTAATCTATTGCTGCAGAAGCTTAGGCTGTTCGCGGAAGTGCTAAGATTGTGTTTGTAGTTTAAAACTTTCGTCTTGCACGTTGAATTGACGGTTCGGTTTCTCAGCCATCTGTTTTGAAGCTTCAGTTTAGATAGATGGTCGAGCATGTTTAACGGTAGAATCTGAAACCTGTACATCTTGGTAAGCGGATTTTTCGTTGTTTAATGATCAGAGGAAATGGCACTGAATGTTACATTGAGAAGAAACAGTTACCTGGGCATTGTAAGTGTGAGGATGGCTTCTTGATTTTGAGATGGATTTGATGATTGTGCAGATGAAGTGAGGATGTGGGTGTACGAGGAGAAGTTGCCCAGCGGAGAGAAGCTCACGGATGTCATCAACAGAGAAAATGTCTGGGATTTCTGGTTTTCTTGTCTTAATCTTTTCTGCATCGAATTCCTTTATGTTTGGATAAACTTTCAAATAGTTGTTGAGGAAGTATTTCTACTGGACAGGAGAATGTGAAGTATCTCCCTGGATTCAAGCTCGGAAAGAATGTCATCGCTGACCCAGATCTTGAACATGCAGGTATTTCGACGTGAACTTATAGACGGAGTAACATCTTTTCACTTTAATTGGAGTTCTGCTTTCAACTGTTTAAAGATTGCGATAAAGTGATTGCATTGGCGAAAAGACATCTAGTAATAATGTATTGCTGTTGTTAAATGCAGTGGCGGATTCAGACCTGTTAGTATTTGTGACTCCCCACCAATTCGTGGAGGGAATTTGCAAGAGACTCGTAGGGAAGGTGGGTAAGGATGTGGAGGCAATTTCCCTTATCAAGGGAATGGAGGTAAAAAAGGAAGGTCCCTGCATGATCTCGAGTCTGATCTCGGAGCAACTTGGTATCAACTGCTGTGTTCTCATGGGAGCCAACATCGCCAGTGAGGTGGATCAAATACTAGTCAAGAGATGATATGCAGGGAAATGTGCTTGTTTTAGGTGATGAAAGGGTGTGTGTGCTTGTCCGTTTCTATGCAGATTGCAGAGGGAAAGTTCAGTGAAGCCACGGTCGGTTACCGACAAAATAGAGTGATCGCAGAGAAGTGGGTGCAACTGTTTACCACTCCATACTTCTCGGTCTCGCCCGTGAGTATTGAACTTCCTCTGCATCTTAACCAATTATGCACAGTTTAGCTTTCCTTCTGAATGACAGTATCCACGACACACAAAGTGGTTCGACTACATAAAAGAAAGTTAACATCAGGCCACGATCCATTGCATTACGAGATATGTCTGGACTGAAGTTGTGAAGTAATCATAGGATCAAGCAGCGTCAATAACGACTATTCTTGTGTAGGTTCAAGACGTGGAGGGAGTTGAACTGTGTGGGACATTGAAGAATGTTGTCGCAATTGCTGCAGGTTTGTCTGAATCTGTTTCCCCAACTAAAAATTTAACGTCCTTGCTCACATACATGCGAAATCCCATTCGACATCCTAATGACCTTGAACTGGTACAGGTTTTGTGGATGGATTGGAAATGGGGAATAACACAAAGGTAGCTGCGCTGGCATTTTGTGTTTTTCTTTCCTCAGCATTCGAACATAAGCCTCTTTCTGCATGAAATAATTGTATGTTTTTCACCTAAATTTCTCCTTCTCCAGGCTGCTATCATGAGGATAGGTCTGAGAGAGATGAAGGCCTTCTCCAAGCTCTTGTTTCCTTCTGTCAAGGATACCACTTTCTTCGAGAGCTGTGGCGTAGCCGATCTGATTACAACTTGTCGTAAGTCATCGATTAAGAAAACAAGCCATAGCATAACGTAACTACATAATTTTCAAATTGCTGAATTGTGTGATCCATACTACCTTTTCAGTGGGAGGAAGAAACAGGAAAGTGGCTGAGGCATTCGCGAAGAGCGGAGGCAAAAGGTCAGTAAATAAATTAAATTTGTTCTTAGGTAGTGTCATCAGAATTCTTGTTAAATTTGGAATATGATCAGGTCGTTTGACGAACTCGAGGCCGAGATGCTGCAGGGCCAAAAGCTACAGGTAAAATTGTCGTGCATAGATGAGTCATGGCGGCATCCCTTGTTAGCCTTATCTTCCTTCACTTGGCTTGTGTTACAACAGGGTGTGTCGACCGCGAGGGAGCTCTATGAGGTCCTGAGCCACAGGGAGTGGTTAGAGCTGTTCCCTCTGTTCACAACAGTTCATGAGATCAGCACAGGCCGACTGCCTCCTGGCGCAATTGTCGAATACAGTGAGCACAAGCCCAACTTCTCTCTGGTGCAGGGATCTGCTCTGTATGCTTGAGCCCCCATGAAGAAATATTCAAATAATAACACATCGAAAGGAAGAATCCGAGTGGCAAAAGGAAGAAGATGAAGAACATGAAGAAGGGCATGCTGACGACGATGACGATGAATGTCAAAAAGGAACTTTTATTTTATCCTTTTGGTTTGTTTTCATTTTTTTTTGTGATTTTGGGTACTTTCTTCTTCTTCTTCTTCTTGTTTTCTTGTTTTGCGTTTCGGATACAGATGGAATAGAGATTATCATAATCAGCCGACCAAGGCGGTGAATGTCTACGGGATGCTTCGCGTTCATCCTCACCCCCAAGTTTGGGGGAATTTACATAGAACGTTTCGTTATGAAATTTTGTTCAGGTACAAGAAAGTGTCGTGATGGGCATTTGCTTCCTGGCTCCTAATCCCCGGATTTGGGTTGTGGCAGACTTGCACTGCAGTTCCGTTCGTCGACTAAGCACGTTTAGGGTGGTAGTTCATTCGTCATTGTTTACTGGGGGAAGTATCTGAGTTTAGTACTTGTGCGAATGTAAAGACCAGAACCGACTCTAACGTGTACGTTTAGTTGTGTTGTAAGATCAGAACTGCCTGTAATGGTTAGATAGCCATGTGAAATTCTATGACAACCTCTTGAACCACACTAACATACGACGCCCGATGTGCACCGACGTTCCCTGTGCGGCTCCTAAAACTTTTTTAGTTATTGTAAATATTAAGATTAACTTTGTAATTTATCATTTTTTTTGGAAATATTTTGAATTAATTTACGAAATGCTTTATATCAAATCAATGTTGAAGTAAAAATAAAAACTATTTTAATCTAGTAAGATTTTCGAAGTGAAATTTCAATGGAGACTATGAGATTAAAATGCCGAATATCAGGATTTTATCAAGGAAATTAGGATATTAAGACAAGACGCAATCTCAAAATTATCCATCATGTCCTGTTATTATACTGGTTTCCGTGTCCAATTTATTATCTTAATCATACTAATATGATTATGAACAAAACTATTTATTGACCTTAGTCCTTCAGCAAGAAGTTAAACAAACAGTTATGACGCCAACCGAGATAATCTTAATCGTTAAGAAGAGGATGAAGAGTCAAAGGCGACTCTATGCTGTTAGACTACTATGCAGACAATCTTGGAGTTTATGGCCGAAATCACAAGCCGGACTCGCTCCCACTCGTTGCTGTTGCCAACGCAAACAATCTCTAACGGTATCATTGCAGTTTGCGCAACCTAACTGTCGCGGGTGGATCCCGTTTCCGGTTCCATTTAAATTGAATATCCTCCCTTGACGATAAGGCTTCGGATTTTGAAAACATCGGAGTCGCCACTAACTTATTTTAAGTTCAAGTTAGAAAAACTATAGAGATTCGTTAAGGTTCGGGAATTAGGGATTACTAAATCGCATGCATGACAAAGAAAAGGGAGGCGTTTATTGTGTGTTTCTAATGTCCGAATTATTTAAACTCGTTTTTGAAAAAGACATTGTTTGTCATAAAAAAAAATGATCTCGAGCTCAATAATACTTAAAATGTCTACGTGAATCATTTCTAGAGAATATTTCTTAAAAGTTGATTTTGGGCAAAACACAAGCAGCATAGATTGATTAATGCCCTTAACAGTTTTTATACCGAAGATAAATTCAAAGGAAAACCGGGTATTTGTATCATTGCTCGCTTTTCATAGAATGCTCCCGTTAGCGTTTGTACCTCACAGTGCCGTTTTTAGAATAGGTTTACGGTGAACCTGGCGAGCCGCTGATGCCGTAACGTTGGTGAGTACTAAGCCGTCTTTAGAGGGTCTTGATCTTCGAGAATCCAAATAATCCCTCGAATACTTTGCAACTCCGTTGTCTTGAATGAGTTGAGTGGGGTGCGTGTCTTGGTTGTCCGCAAGGCACGCCTCCGAGATACTTGCATAAATATCGAATAAACAAAGTAATCCGTTCGAAGAAAGCTTGGAAGTTTATACTTTGATTTCCCCATTTATAATTTTTCCATAAAGTCTCAAATCGATAGTTGCACAAAGAACAAATAGTAAAGACGGAAATAACGCTCTACTACTAAAATTTTGGAAAGTATTAGTAAATGTAAAGTGTAATAATAATAAATGTGGATAATAATTCTATTGTCAAAATCTTTACAAAAATGACGAACTGAAGAAAATTAAAAATATTAAAACAAACCCACGACAATCGTAAGGAAGGAAAAGTCAAAATAGAAGAAAACTTTACCTCTTACGACTAGGTCCAGGTGGGGATTTCAAGACCAAGGGCCGAGGCTTCCATCGAGAGCTTGGAGTCAGAGACGAGACGGACGGAGAGGTAGAGACGGCCGGTGCTGGGACTTGTCCGTATGAGGAAGGCTGGCCCTCATGAATTCCACGGGCATCTCTCGGGTGATTGCCCTCGAGGTTTCCGATCCAATGGTTTCTGGGCTTAATTGGTTCTGCGACATCAGAGAAGCTACTCTGGGTGTGTTGGGTAGTGGTTCATGCGGAAGAATGAGTCGCTCTGCTCGTCCCTCAGCATGGAGCTAATCTTGTCCCTAGGCTCGATCCCAGGCTAGCCGATATCAAGTCCAGGACGCAGCACGTCACGCTTTGGACTCCGCCATGTATTCCTCCACCGCGAACCACCGGAAGATCGGCCGGTTCCTTAGCAGGCAGAGGGCTGGACAGCAGAGGCGACCTCAGGGTTTGTTGAGAAGAGCAGGTATTCGAACCAGCCGATGTCTCAGTTCTTGCCTATCATCTTGCTCAAGTAACCAAACAGGTTCGCATGCCTCCTCCTCGAGCCGGAAAGTGAGGTCGGCCAAGATGCATTGGTTGGTGGCCTTGAAGAAGCTGTGGTCTTCGCTGGTGACGTCGAGGATATGGTCTCCGAAACACTTGGCGCACAAGTGGAACTCGACGGAGCAGAACTCGCACTGGCCGTCGCCGTCGCAGTCGCGGGAGAAGCGCATGGACATGGCGCGGTCGCTGGAGAGGGGGATGAGGAAGAGGCGGTGGGCGATGGACTCGTCGTTGAGGACAGAGGAGTTGACCTCGATCTCGACAAGGTCGATGGCGACGATGGGGACCTCGGCGATCATGACGCAGCAGAGGGCGTTGGCCATGCTGGCGTCGGTGTCGCGGAGCTCGAACTTGGCGTAGTCGTCCTTCAACTCCCGGAGCTTGACCTTGGGGAATCTCTGGTACGACACTCCCCCCATCATCCCTTCCATCTCCCCCCCGGTTTCACTTCCTAAAGACCAAAAAATGAAATTAATTAGAACTTCGTCTTCAAATCCAAGTAGCTCGGTCACTCTAGTAGCAATCCAGGGTTTCATAACATCCATCTTCACTTTGGTCATGTCAACCAAGTGTTCGAGCTCCTGGGTGAACTTCTGCGTCTTCAGCAGCTTCGCCTGCTTGTTCGAGAACCTAGTGTCCTGATCCGCCGATGTGCCTCGGAAGAACCCACCGGACATGGTTAGGATTTCTTGGACGACGACGAGGGTGATGATTTGTGTGGCCTTCCCGAAGAAAGCGTGGATTCCCGTTGCAATAACGACTCCTTTGCCGTCTGTGTGTTCGTCCTTTCTTTTTATGGTTGTGTTTCCCCGTGAAGGATCTCATCTGCTTGGCATGTTTGCAATGTCGTAAAGTGGCATCTTTTTGTGGTCGCAGTGATCGTCCCCGACGATGGGATAAGATTCCGGGATGCTTCGAGTCAGGGATGGGGCCGAACTGTGATCCCGTTCACTGCCTTGGTGATGATGACGGAGTCGTTAAGGATCTTCGACGACGAAGCCTTTTGTCGTTGTTTTTTTTTGTATCTCCTCTCTCGATGCTTGTATCTCCGTCCCTGTCTGAGTATCTAGTCTAGCTATTTATTATTTTTATCGAATCTTTTTTATTATTTTTCTTGATTTTGTGGATTTTTGTCGATTTTTGATGATTTGTTTACTATCTTCACTGATTTTAGATGATTTTTATTGATCTTCGATGATTTTCAAATTTTTTAGTGTTTTTTTGAAGATTTTCATTTTTTTCTATTTTTTGTGATTTTTGTAAAAAAATTGGGTTATGACAGTTGCCCCTCTTTGTGAGAATATTTGGTAAAATTTTCGAACAAAGAATTATTAAGAACCCAATTTTTTTGAAACGATCGCTATGGCATCGTACTTGTTAGAAAATAAATAACCAAAAGCTGGTGAAAAGAGGTGTAGCGTTTGTACGAACGCATAATCAGGAAAATTAAAAATGGTGTAGCGTTTGTACGAATGCTTAATCAGGAAAATTGAAAATGGTGTCGCGTTTGTACGAACGCTTAACCAGAAAAATTGAAAATGGCGTCGCGTTTGTACGAACGCTTAACCGAATAGAATGTGGCGTCGCGTTTGCACGAACGCTTAACCGAATTAAAGGTGGCGTCGCGTTTGTACGAACGCTTAACCGAAAAGAAGGTGTCATCGCGTTTGTACGAACGCTTAACCTAATTGAAGGTGGCGTCCCCTTTGTACGAACGCTTAACCGAAAAGAATGTGGTGTCGCGTTTGTACGAACGCTTAACCGAATTGAAGGTGGTGTCGCGTTTGTACGAACGCTTAACCGAAAAGAAGGTGGTGTCGCGTTTGTACGAACGCTTAACCGAATTGAAGGTAGTGTCGCGTTTGTACGAACGTTTAACCGAAAAGAAGGTGGTGTCGCGTTGGTACGAATGCTTAACCGAAAAGAAGGTGGTGTCGCGTTGGTACGAATGCTTAACCGAAAAGAATGTGGTGTCGCGTTGGTACGAACGCTTAACCGAATTGAAGGTGGTGTCGCGTTTTGCCAGATGGTATTGTGTTTGTTCGCGCTTTACCGAATGGTGTCGCATTTGTTAGTAAATGCTTAACCAAAAAGGAAATCTAGAAGTGGTATCACGTCTGTTAGTAGACGCTTAACCGAAAGAATTGGGAAATGGATAACTTGACTTTGAGTGATATCACACCACAAGAGTGCTTAACTGTAGTGAAGAGTATCATACCTTAGCATAAAGGCTTGAGTTTTGAAATCATGAAGTAGGATTGTGATTGTTTGCATCTCCCATGTGTACTTGCCGAATTTCTGACTGTGGATGATTTGAAGGCAAGATGCTCTATATGCATGCACAAAAATTTCGTTTTTTTTTTCAAAAATAGAAACACTTGTGCGATAGAGAATAAAGAAATGTCTTTCTTACATCTCTCAAGGCTCACTCAAATATGTTTCTATGCTATCAGAGTGGAAAGTTCGATTCCTTTGAAATGAATGCTCAAGGGCTAGTCGGAAGAGACTTTGATTCTGGTTGTAATGTAGGCTTGGTGTAAGACCATATTTATAAAAGGCTTGATCTCTAAGAAAGAAAGCAAGTCAAAGAATCTCATCAAATAAGACTCAAAATGCAAGGACGTTACTTTAAGCGTGGTTCTCCCAATGTGGACTTGCTCATCGACACAATACTCAAGGGTATGGGCATGATGGCATACGAGAGTGTGAATTTGTGGGGAAATGTCGTAGAAGAATAATTTTCTCTATCTTTTCTCATAGGAAATGAGGCTTTTGAATTTAAAGCGGTTTGCCCTTATTGACAAATCGTGACAGGGTTCTAACACTTTTATCCCTTTTTTCTTTCTGACACTTTGCTTTTGCGACCGTCTTTTGGCCCTTGTGTCTAAATTTGCTTTTTCTTTGAATGATATTAAAGGGCTCTCTTTTCTTTTTTGCTTGTTTGCCCCTATCACTATTTCATTTTCTTTTTTTTTTTGAAATATTCAACGGATTCTGTTATCTGGAATTGTTCATGGATGTAGTGAAATGGTAGAGTATTGTGTCGACTTGCGAGATCCATTAGGGATGTACTTCACGCTCAAACTTGAGGAAGTGACTCATCCCCATTCGAGTCCTATTCGGAAGTCTAGACAACATGAACTCCTTTTACCTCGATGTGAGGCGACTCTTTGACTTGAAAGGGGAATTGTGTTTCGAAAAATCTCCACTTTGGCTAGGAATGGCTAGCAATGGTAATGTGTTTGAGGATAAAAAAGAATGCTCGATGTCATCCTAGCTAGAGCATTTTCCGTCAAAGGGATTTCCTTCCCACTCCGATGCTATCATGTCTGAATTTTTCACAAGTGTTTGCACTCAACTCTCGAAAAGGGTATGTGTTTGGGGATAGGCTTGCCTTTCTATCTCTAGCACATAAGTGTTTCGCTAGGGAAAGTGTTTGAAATTTTTGAATAAAATCGTTTAGTGAAAATGCATAACAAATGAACATGACACATGTTTTATGAAATGATAATTTTACCTGTGATGTTCGTCTCGACTTGATGCCCTATAGGGAAAGGGAGGATATACAATCAAGTTCAATGTGAGCATTTTTAAACTTGGAACGATACTTTTCTTTACCGGTTCCCTGAAAACGCGTGCTCATTGCCCCAGTATAAGCCTCTGCAAAAGAAATGAAACATTGATTAGTTTTTGATTTTGTAATATATGAGCTGGAACGATACTTTCTTTACCGGTTACCCGAGGCGATTGGTTCTTGCCCCAGTTAAAGTATCTGCAAAGAAAGATATCATTGATTAGTTTCTAATTTATTGTGATTTAAATTAGAACGATACTTGCTTTCACCGTTTATTCAACATGGGTTGCGAGCCCCATAGGTTGAGTCTTCTAGTTTGATTTTTCTAGTTCATCGATCCGATTGGAATGGAACAGCTCCGTCTATCTTTGTTAGGATGAGAGCGCCTCTTGTGCGTATTTGCTTGAAAACATATGGACTGTCGTAGTTACGGAAGAATTTCCTCGAGAATCCTTGACATCCGAAAGAATCCTCGTTAGAATCGTGTCACTAGACTTGCATGCATCGACGTGACTTTTGTGGAAAGCTCTTGACATGCATCTGATGTGCAATGGATTGTTGCTCGATTGATAAAATTGTTTGTGCTTCATAGACCCGTTCGGAAAGAGTTGCCTCAGTTGAAGCGCGTTGTCTTTCGGTAGATGAGAGGATTTCATGATTGACTTGACATGGATGCGCTGCCCCAGCTTAGTAAGTTGATGAGCTTGAACTTTTAGTAATTCCAAAGCTTGATGATACGCTTGTTCTGATTTAAGAATTCGGAGATTCTGCAAAGTAATATTAGAGAATAATATAATTGTTTAACAATGAGGTTATTGCAAAGTAAATTGGAATGACACTCCCTAGTGACGACTTCGTCATAGTCTGAGCTCCCAATCAATGTTGTAGTGAAACTGAACCTTTGTAAAAAAAAAAAAAATGAAATATGCATTATTCTTTGATTTTAAAGTGATTGAAGAGAGAAATGGAAGTCCTTGTAGGCATGGCCGCAAGTGTGAGTAACGGTGATCCACTGGCGAACTATCATTGAATCGCCCCAATTCTAATACTTGTGAGAAGAGAAAACAAATGTAATCAATGTTCAATCTTGAATGTCAAGGATTAGAATGATACTTCCTTTGAACTTGCACTCTTGAAGGGATGTCGATTCGTATGGGATGAAGCTCGCCCCAGTATATGCTTTGATATTAATGTAGACCCAGTTTGGATTGATAGGGACATGCTCTCCTTTTCTGAGTTCGATGGCTGGAAGAATATGCTTTGTTGTATTTCTTTGACATTGGTGTTGAATAAACTCCACGATGTAATTTTAGTTGCTCGGTGACGATCTTTCCTAGTTTATTCTTCAGATGCTGATGGTGATTGTAAACCTAACATTGGTGTTGTGGATGGTGATAGTATGAAACTGGTTGAATGAGTTTTGCTTCTTGGACTTTAACATTCGGTTTAATGTTCATCGTATGCCTCGTTGGAAGAGGGGATGTTCGTCTGCCTGCATAAGAAAAATCGAAATCCAGATGGTAGACGACATGCTTGATTGATTTAAATAACAAGCAAGATTGAAAGGAATACACCTTAACCAATAAATTGGAAATGACATGTGTGAGACAAAGTCGAGCTGGAATGATGTTGTTGCACATTTGAACTCTTCAGGGAGAGAGGATATCCAAAGCTTTCGTGGCTGATGAGTAGTCCAACTTTGATAGATACGGGGCACCTCAAACGAAAACAAAAATCATGTATTATACTGGATAAAGAAAGTTATGTTTGTGGATGCAAGATATGTGTCAACGCTCAATGAACACTTATATGCCATTTTACTTAAAAAAAATAAGGCGAAGTTTTTTCATTTAAGAAAAATTGTCAAAGCCAGGTGATGGTAAAATGACGAAAAGTGAATTCGAAGTATGTTGAAAATCTATGTGTATCGTCTAAAGATCTGTAAAGAATTTTTTTTAGACATGCATCAATGTTATGCATATGCGTAGGTATTTTTCTAAAGTATCATGACTCGAAAGCTTTGAATGTATGTAGAATGATCAAGTTCGACAATATGCAAGCATAAGTGACAAAATTCGAGCATAAAAAGGAAACTCGGTGTAGAAATCACTTCCCTTATATTCGCTCGTTGAACAAAATGCATGTTAGCGAAATTGAAAGTAAGAGAAAAATGGTGGTTAATATAACAAGAAGCATCAAAAAATAATGCAGATAAGTATGAGATTTTCTATCTACCGTCTTGGATGTGGCTTGGACCCGTTCATTAACCGTAAACGGAGAAATCCGAGTTTGGGTTCATTTTAAATGAAAGAACTCGGATATTCTTCCGGTGGTAAATAGGTGGGTACCCACCTAAAGGTAGAGGCAAACGGCCAATACCCGTCGGCATATGGTATACCCGAACTAACCCAATGGTGCCCGGGATGAAGGCTCATGTAAGATGAAAAATCAAGAATTGAAAAATATCGATCATGTGACATCAAACAATGCATGCACGAAAATAAATTGTTAGAGTCATAAAAGTTTGTATGGCCTTCAAACACATGCCTATCTAGACTGGCTTTTGACTCACCCTCGGACGAATGGCGAGTTGGTATATGCCTCAGGTAAAGAGGTAGACAACCTCTCTCATATGGCAGGTATACCCCTAAACTTAGGTGTCCCTGGGTTTTAGGACGACTCACTGTATGCCTAGCAGAGACAATCGGAAAAGTAAAGCGCAAACACACTCCACACAAAGCTAGGCTGCCCCCCAATTTTGAAATCGATTTTTCGACCCGAATTCTCTAGAAAATTACCCAAGTCCCCAGCGGAGTCGCCAAATCTGTCGCGGGTTGATCCCGTTTCCGGTTCCATTTAAAATGAATATACTCCCTTGACGATAAGCTTCGAATTTTAAAAACATCGGAGTCGGCACTAACTTATTTTAAGTTAAAGTTAGAAAATCATCAGAGCAGCTTGCCCAGTCCGCATCTGTGAAGCAAGAGATCTCAAAGGAACTCGCAACCAGGACTGTAATACCATGGGACCGTGTTCCTTTAAGATAACGCAAGATACGCTTGACTGCATTTAGGTGTGCTGAAGTAGGTTGTTGGAGATAGTGGCAGGCCTTGTTGACAGCAAAACAGATGCCTTGTATTAGTGCAGTATTGGAGCGCTCCAACCAGGCTTCGGTATTCTGTAGGATCTTGTAACTCGTCCCCTTCAATCTTGGACAGAATCCTAGCTGTAGACATAGGTGTGGCCACAGGTTTGCACTCTGTCATACCAGCTCTCTGAAGCAAATCATTCACATATTTTTCCTGGAATAAATGCAACATTCCATCCCTGCGCACTACCTCGAGACCAAGAAAGTATGACAGATCGCCAAGATCTTTCAAAGCAAATCTGTTATACAGTTTAGGAAGGAGGTTAGTAATCCCAGTGAAGTTGGAAACTGTCACGACAATGTCGTCCACATACACCAAGATAATAATTGACCCTCCTGAATATCCTGCTCACCTACATTCACATTAATGAAAACAAAAGGTTATCGATAGATTACGGATGCGTTATAAAAATTGCAGAATGAACATTGTTTTCTTCACCGAATCTTGACTTATCCGCGTTCAATACACTTTCCATTACTTCAGACCAACGAGGACGAACCCCGTACTCCACCATAAACCGAACAAGATTCCCCTATCGGACCACCTGCAGCGGACGAATAAAGCCCTGTCAGTCCAGCTGTAGCCGAAGAACATGACGCTGTCGGACCAGCTGCAGCCGAATAAGATGGGACTTCAATGAGATTATTGTGATGATATTGAGAAGCCGGCGTAACAAACCCAAGGAGGTTCTCTCATCTTCAAGCAATTGTTGGCAGGCTTTGAGAATTGGCAATGCGTATCTCTCGATGCCAATGACATCTCCCACATCAAGAAATTCACGGAGGCTGTCCAGAGACAACTCCGCAGTCCCATCTCCAGCGCTGATAGTACTAAGAAACGGAAGAGCCCAACCAATGAATCTATCCACCATAGCACCCAACATAACATGGTTCTGCCGCCCATGTGACGTGATGGGGATCGAGCAGACCACAGCACAAAGGGCTCCATATGTGACAGCTGCAGATTGCCTGACTGCGAATGATCTGCTCAGGCAACAATTCATTCGGAAGCATGCATTCAGGGCACAGGGCACTTCCATCAACGTTACAAAAGGACAGAAAACCACTCCCTCCTAACCATGTCCATACTAATGCCATGAGGTTTGAATGTGTGAAATAACAAAAAAAATCTTATCCGCAGCGCCTCCTTCGACAAGAACAATATATCTCTGACCCTAAATCCTGAAGAACTCAATCGACAAGAATAAATAAATAAAACAAACTCCCAAAATTGGTACTAAAAAAGCATCAGCCCAATCACCAAGACGCAAATATTACCACAGATAATCAATCGGGTTATGGACAAAGAAGGCTGAGCTCACTCACTTGTCCGAAACAAGCTGAGACAGTCCCTGGGAGAGGAACGCCGCGGAGTGACTCACGAGTATGGAGTTGTGAGGGTGGACGATCGCATGGTGGAGCGACTCGATAGCGACACCTCATTTTCTTGACATAGTGGATTTACTTCTTGGATGGGCATTGGTTCCGGACCTTGGAGATTCCGATCGACTTGTCATCATGGATTCCACACAGGTACTATGCATGAATCAAGACTGTGTTATGCAATAACTGTTATACGAGCCCCAGAACAGAGTATACAGGAAGTAAACGCCTTACTTGCTGCACGAGATATCCAAGTCACATCCCGTCCAAGAAATTTTTAACGGTCCCTGTTCCCTCATCACTCTTGCTAGCATTGTGAAACTCTTCCCTTCCCGGGCTTTTTCTGGATTTATCTACTGAGGAAAGAGTGAACCTCCCTTGCCTCAAGAGCGAACAGCTAAACATCAACTCCTTCAGCATAAGCACATAGATCTAATGCAGGCACATCATATGTGAGTAAAAGCAACTGTGTTTCGCAATCAACCAGCGAATCAGCATCTAGATACTGGGCAAACAAGTTACTCAAGGAGTGTGCAGGAAAGGTTCTACTGTGGATGAATCTAACAGCCGACAACGCAGCACAACTCATCTGCCCTACTCGTTTCCTGCCAATCACTAGCGTCATGTCCTGGATACCTTTTGGATAAAGCCGGTAACTGATTCAGTTGGGGCAGTTGAAGTGTTAGGCCACCAAGTCCTAGTTCCTCTCAAATTAGCCTGTAAGGCCAATGGGGTCAATACTCCTATTATCAATTGATTTTAGAGTGGACCTCGTTGGGTTTATATGTTGGGTTTGAGGTGTGGGCTAACCCGGAATTTTCTTCATGGCATCAGAACCCGGACTAGCATATAAGGGCAATGAGAGTTGGCCGGTCGTGATTTTCCACAAGCAGCCACAGCCATAACTCAACATATTCAGAAGCATCATCAAATTACACTTTGTTTGATACTTGAGTTCTCCTTGGGCGATCCAGCTGTGGAAACTGAGACAAATTACACTCACGGACTTTGCAGGTGAACACCATTGCGAGATTGTGCTTTGACGACGTCTTCAAGTTTGATACGAGTGCTGCTACTTTTTCTATCTTGTAAAGCATCCGCTAAAGCCTTCTTCACTAGTGTCTGCCAATGTCTACACCCATCTTCAACCACAATGCCCTCCATATTGTCTATGCGGAGTGAGTAGTTGTCTCATTGATCCTGCAAGGGAAGAACCATGTAAACCGGATCCTAATGCATAAATGATGGGTCATTTACCAAAGACATTAACAACCGCAACATGAAGATGAAGAACCACGGCTTTTCATGCCACACTCTCCCAACTTATCAGAACCGGCCAGTCTTCACAGGAGACAACACTAAAACAAGTCGCCAAAGAACCCTTTTATATGAGGATCCTTCCACGAGGAAGCTGGTCCGGAATATGCAATTGTCGAACCGCTGTGGAAGTGGGAAGAAAGCAACCATACCACATCTTCCAGAAAGAAACATATCAAGTGAATAAACGGACTAAACGAATGATTTTGCACTATACTTGGATCGCACTCATAAGCGATGGATGTTAGCAAAAGACACCATGGAAGTCCCTCCGTGCCAAGCCTCATTCGTTCCCGTAGACCTTCAAAGCTCATCATGCAGATATCCTCCCCTTGAATTCTAACACTAAACCTAACAAATAATCTCTTCACCTATCAGTCCAGCACCACTGAATGGGCTTGAGCTTAATTGGGCCTTAGATTTCAGACAGGCCCACTGAAGCCCGGGTGGAAAATAGAGATCTCTTGTCTTTTTATACCATGGAACAATCTGGAAATATTGAGGTGAGGAGGATATCAGTCGGGGTGCTGCCCATCCCGATGCATCTCTGACCATTTCAATAGTGAGAAAAAATATTCAGTGTTTCAATGGCTGCTGAGACAAGGGAGTAGCTTATGTTTTTGGCGATATTCAAACTCGTACAGGACACGGTTGATTCCATCCTAATGGATTTGAAAGAGCATCGCCAGTGTCGACCCCCCCCCCCCTTTTTTGAACAGACAAATGTCAACAAGAAATGGCCACAGAAGTGATAACGACTGGACTCCATTCCCGACCAATTCTTAACCCCCAACCGCCGTCACCGTTGACATGATTCAAGGAATGGTAATAACTTCAATGGTCGCTTACCTTAAAGAGGTGGAAAACAATATTTTATTATAGTGGCTTAGCTTTATTATCTAACTCTGCGGGAAAAAAGAAAGTATAGTCAAAAGTTGTACATATCCCCTCCATCCCTTCAATTTATGACGAAGAAGCCACTTGCTTCAAATGGTCAACCCCCCCTTCCTTTTCCCAAATCTTTGATCAATGTTCGTGTTGATGAACCAATTCCTGGTCCCGAGTTTCATCCCGAGATCTTCGCGGCAACGGCCGCGTCCGGTTGCCCCTTGATGTGTAGGTCGAAGAGATCCACCGACGTCGTCCGTCCCGACACCCCTAAGTCATCCAAGTCGTTGTTTTCCTTACACACGGCCACCTCCTCCTCCGGTGCCAACCTCTCACAGCCTCCTTCCTCCTCCTCCAACTTCTTCACGCCCACCACCGCTATCCCCTGCTCTTCCTTCTCCTCCTCCTCCTCCCTTCCGCTGATGCCGACCTCGCTGGCCTCCCTTAAGCCCCACCTCCCCGAGAACCCCCATATATACCCCTTCCACGAAATCTCCTCTGCCACGGGGAACTTCCTCCAGGAATGTCTCTCCCATTCGTCTTGGCAATCGACCCTCCGTGGGAAACGCGTGGCGATCTTCCGGAGGAAGCTGCGGCGCCCCATCAGAACTTCCCTGCTTGCCGAGAAGCTCTCCCTCATTTGCAGGAGCCATCATAGCAGCATAGTCAAGCTCTCGGGGGCGACTGTCCAAGGCCAATACATCTATCTAGTCTATGACTTCATACAAGGTCTGAACCTCGAAGACTGTCTGAGGAACAAGATGAACCCCCATTATACGATTCTCTCGTCTTGGATGTCTCGGATGAGGATTGCTTCGGACGTAGCTCATGGCCTTGAATATATGCATTACTGCGCTGGTATCGGTGGTTCGGGGTTTGTGCACAACCATGTGAAGAGCTCGAGCATAATCATCACGGAAGACAGAAAAAACATGAAATCACCGTCACGATTTGACGAAAGCAACACACGGACGCGGTCATCTTATGTTGCTAAAATCAGTCACTTCGCAACGGCAGAGCTATGTGGTGAAGCAGTTGAAGAAGAAGAATCCTGTTTGAGTCCAAAATCGTCGGGTTCCCTGGATACCGAGTTGAAGAGATCAAACAGCAGAGAAAAGAAGTTTGAGGGCACAAGGGGTTACATGTCACCAGAATTTCGAACAACAGGCTTCGGGACACGGAAGTCTGATGTGTACTCATTTGGGGTCGTAATGTTGGAGCTGTTGTGTGGAGAGGAACCCTTGAAGTACATATTCAATGGAAAGACAGGGGAGATCTTGAGGATAAGCATTATCGAAAAAGCAAGGGAGGCGATTCTTGAAGGCGGCGTGAGGACGTGGATGGACAAGCGGTTGAGTGACTCGTACCCTGTTGAAGTAGCGGAGAAGATGGTCAAGTTGGGATTGGAATGTGTGGAGGATAATCCCAACAGGCGGCCAGAGATGGGCCGGATTGCAGGTAGGATCTCCAAGTTGTATTTAGAATCACAGAGCTGGGATGAAAAGTTTGCCTCGCCTCAGGGGTTCTCTTCGTCCATGGCTCCTCGATAACAAAGACGATGGCTGTACTTTTCCTCAATTCTTCAACATGGAAAATTTTTCGCCCTGATGATGTCCTTCCGGCATGTAACCTCATGTAATGGCCCATTTTCCTCCTTGCCGACTGGTATCCGACACGAACCTAAAAGAACAACCGCAGCCCTTCTCTTCAGGCTCGTAAGTTCACTCGCCTGTGTGGACACGTTTACGCCCAGTCATACCCCTAGCTTAAGCAGGAGCAGCCTTTCCTAGGACCATCTCAAGAGGGCAGTCATCCTCGTGAACTCGAGAATGAAGAATCATAAATTTGTACCATGGAACTTTCTTTCACAGCCTTCATCCATGCACCTTACTCGCCATTTGCACAGACTTCTTCACGAACGTCGGATCGGCCTCCCCATTAAAGGTTCTGTCCTGTTCACGATGACAAGTCCTTCCAGAACAGCTTCCGCGAGCAGCAGCATCATGATGGGCTTCCCTCACAGAATGCTTCTGTGGGTTCTATGAATGGTGTTTCCCCATTTACTCTTCAGGAATGCACAACTTCGGTGCATGACTCCTGCACTGGCTATTCACATCAGGGAAGATCGCTGGTGAAACGTCATCAAGGTCAATCCCCCTCGAACACAGTCTCCTCTGAACATTACTCGATCACACTGCCAAATGCATCCTATTTCAGGTCTAACCAATGCATTCCGCGTGGTATAGTGAGATCATCTTCTTCGGAGTCCGTCCTCGCAGGAACGGGCATGACCCGAATGCTCAAAAGGCCTGGATTTCTTCAGATCCCGGCAGCGAATTTAAGAACTCTGATTTACCGAAGCCAATGTAATTTTATCCATGCAATGTAAAAGATGTAGTGATAAAATTAGAAAACGTCTTCTTTACAGGTTGCCCAATCTAAACTTCACAGATAAAAAACATCAAAGAACAAATTAGATAATGATAAACTTATTTTTAAGAGAAGTGGGAGAATATTGTTCTAGCATATTCGAAGAGGTTCACCATTCTATTCCTTCAAGCACTCCGGTAGCGGATCGATCAACTTCCTGTTGCAGATCGTGGAGAAGCACAGGTGTTTAAAACATAAAATTTTACGCCGGGCTTATCAACCGCACGACAAGAACTAGCAAAAGGCACACGCCTCAGTGAGCGACGAAGCCATTAGCTGAATGATTGAGCGATCGAAGCCAGGACCGAGGTGATTGAGCGACCAAACGGGACGAACGGACGTGGAATGTTAGCGAATTTTTAGGAATCAGTAAAATATTTTTGTTTTCTTTCAATGCAAAAACAACATTCACTATTAGACATGTCTTGCTTTTAGTTTTCAACGGCATCCCTGAGTTTTTAGTTATTTTCAACTTATTTTCTACTTCGCACGGCGACCACGTATTTAAATCAAAACTCGAACCCCGTGTTCGAGCAAGATATTCTCAACGCGTTGGTCTCCCGTATCAACACCAGGTTTCGTGGGCGAAACTAGAATCCCATACAAAAAGTACGAAGTACGGTCTTCGTATTAGTACAAAATAGTGTGAAAGTTTATTACTCTACGAAAACTTTCATGACTGGAATTTTAGCCTTGGGCCAGAAGCCCTTGATCTATGGCCCAACTATATTCAGGCCAGCCCAGTAACATCGAGGAAGGATGGGGGGCAGTTGGTAAGGTCGACACGCAGCCTAGTCTGGACAAGTAAGTAGATTAAGCAGGTACGAATTTAATTTTGGTGAGGGTATTCAGGTGACGTGTCCACCGAATACAAAGCGTGTATACCTTCTTCTCCAAACACGTCGCCGCTGCGTATCGTGTTACGTGATGAATTTTCCTGGAGGGTCAAAATGGACAACAGTGACGGGGGGAGATTTCTTAGGAAGATAATCAACTCTTTTTTGCTGCTCCTTTTGGGGGATATGGGAATATGCCCGCAAGAAGAAAGAATGTCGTGAACAATTAAGCTTCGACTTGGTTAAGAAATAATAACACACGGGTAGCCACGTGTCCCGGATGGCTTAAATTTTTAGATTATAATTTATTTAAAAGAATGAATATTAGTTTACTTGGTCTGTTTCGTATGTGAAAAAGTATTTGATTAAAAGTGCGTAAAAAATTAAATGAATTAAAAAATTTCACATTTTTTAGGACAGTTAAAAAGGAGAATGTAACCCCCCCCGGTTGGATTTGGATCCGATAATTAATTTTTAGGACACGCTTCCTTTTCCTGACGAGAGACATTTAGACCTCCGACCGACCAATGAAATCCAGACAGCCCGGGGTCAAACCCGTCATTTCACAAAATTCCCGGAAAATCCCCAGAAATCTTGCCCCGTTTTTTAAATAAAACCTCCGCCAGGGAAACGGAACTCTCTCTCTCTCTCTTCTCTCTCACTGCATCGCCTTTCAGTCTCGTCATCATTCGCATGCATACTCCTCGTCCGCTGTGATGGGTTTGGTGAGCACTTTCCTCGGCGTCATCGGGTTCGTCTTCCTCGGCCTCCCCCTGGGTCTCCTCTTCGGCTTCTACTTCTTCGTTTATTCCCACCCACTCCCCGTCAAGGTAAAAGAACTGCATCAACGAAGAAAATAAAATCCACCACCTTCTTCCTTACGCTTGATTTATTTATTTTTTTCTATTTTGTGTTCCTTCTCTTGATTTTGTCCAGGAATTTGTTTTTTTTTTCTTTTTTTTTGGTGAAATTGGTTGCCTTGACTGAGGAGAAGTGTACGCAGTCGAATCAACGGAGGTTCTTTCAGGATCAGAAGGGAATTGATTTTAGGATTGTATTTCGTTTGGGATGATTCCTGAGTATTGTGAACTGAGGAAACTGGATTGGGTTTTTGTGGGTGGGCTTGAAGGATTCCTTTGTGATGTTTTTGGCTAGAGAGATTGATTCTCCTGAAATTGCTGATCAGGACCCGAAAACCAGGACTCTGCTTGAACTGGACACGAGTTCGTTGGAGGATATCTTGCCTGAGATTCCGTTGTGGATCAAGAGTCCTGACTATGAGAGAGTAAGCAAAAAAGCTAGAGTTTTCAGGAATCGTCCCTTCGAGTTTCAGTTCAATCAGCGAGTTCCATTGATCAACGGTTATGGCTTTGCGTGTTGCAGGTTGATTGGCTGAACAAGTTCCTTTCAGACATGTGGCCTTACCTGGATAAGGTTTGGATTAGACTGTCGGAGTCGAAGTCTGTGAAGACTGTTCATTGAGTCGAGTGAAGCTTGTTTCTGTTTATGTTGATCTGTTTCTGTCTCAAAATGCAGGTTATTTGCAAGAACATTCAGATCACTGCAAAACCCATCTTTGCAGAATATATTGGGAAGAACTGCATCAAGGCAATAGAGTTTGAGAGTTTGAGTCTCGGGACTCTTCCCCCAACGATTCACGGTGAGCCACCATAGATCGATTTGCAATGAATGGAAACCTTATCTGCAATTCTGACACATGGCGATTGCCTGTGCAGGAATGAAAGTTTACGAGACTAACGAGAAAGAACTGGTGATGGAACCGGCAATCAGATGGGCAGGCAATCCCAACATTGTATTGTGCACGACGTTCCAGTCGGGCTGTCCTGTTAAAATCAGAGTCCAGGTCGGAAAGCCCCCTTAAACAGAAACCTTTCCGGCTCTATCTATGTGTTTATTTTCGAGGAAAGTTGATTAGCATTTATTTCTCTCAGTAGTTGTTGGACCTGCAACTGTTTATGTCTCCGAGGATCATCCTGAAGCCTCTTGTGCCGACATTCCCATGTTTTGCGAACACAGTGGTATCTCTAATGGAGAAGGTAGGCAAAAAGGCATCCGCTATCGATAAATGAGAGGAAAAATATCAGAGTTTCAGCTACATGATAGATTCCGTTGTTTGAATTGCAGCCATATGTCGATTTCGGGTTGAAGATTTTAGGAGGGGATATAATGTCTATCCCTGGATTGTATAGACGGGTCCAGGTAATGGACTAAGGCCTTTGATATAATAGGTAGGATTAGGAATTTTAATGGAATGTTGACATTTACATGTTTCGGCAGGAAAGGATTAAGAAACAGATAGCGAGCTCATATCTGTGGCCACAAACGCTTGAAATTCCGATTCTGGATGGTTCAACGTGAGTAAACTGGTGAAACTCAGCATACTTGTTTAATCTGTGGAGGAAAATTGTCATCTCAGAGGTTATGATTCGATGTTATTGTTGCAGAGTGGCCGTGAAGAAGCCAGTTGGGATACTTCACGTCAAAGTTGTTCGTGCTATCAACCTCTTGAAAATGGACATTCTGGGCTCTTCCGATCCTTATGTTAAACTCTGCCTCTCTGGAGACAAGCTCCCGGCGAGGAAAACCACCATCATCCGGAGGAATCTTAACCCAGAGTGGAACGAGGAGTTCAACCTCGTCGTGAAGGACCCTCACTCTCAGATACTGAACCTACAGGTCTATGACTGGGACCCGGTTGGGGCACATGACAAGTTGGGTATGCAGATGGTTCCTCTCAATTCACTCAAACCCCACGAGAAGCGGGAGTTCACACTTGATTTACTGAAGGATACAGATGTCAGCTCGCATCATAAGAAGAAGCCGAGGGGTCAGCTTGTGTTAGAGCTGACATTTGTTCCGTTTAAGGAGGACGCGATCAGCTTTAAGACGACCAGCCGCTTTAAGGATGTCTCTAGCCAGAAAGGATATGCAAGTACAAACAGCGACATCAGCAAAGACTCTCTCGACAGTGGGGAACTGGAAGGTGCAGGTCTTCTTACGGTTGCCATAGCAGGTGCTGACGATGTGGAAGGGCAAAAGCACACGAATCCCTACGGCATGGTCATCTTCAGAGGAGAAAGGAGGAAAACGAAGGCAATCAAGAAGTCTCGTCACCCACTCTGGAACGAAGAGTTCCAGTTCATGCTCGACAAGCCTCCCCAGCATGATAAGATCCGTGTCATGGTCATGAGCAAGCGCTCTAGGCTTAGCTTCCGCTCGAAGGTACATGTCATGCTCGTCTTAGCAGAACCTGCGACCATTACTCATTCCTAACAGAAACGTTTATATCTTTCCAGGAATCCCTGGGACATGTAGATATCAACCTGGACGACGTCTTGCGAAACGGGCGGATCAATGAGAAGTACCACCTTATCAACTCGAGGAACGGGGTGGTCCAAGTCGAGATACGTTGGACGACGGTTTAAGACAAACATACACAGAGAGAAAGAGAGTTATACTGATCATCACTGCACGGGAAATTGGATGCTTCATCTGCCTATCGTGCTCACTTCCGGTGTAAATAGACTTATCTTTAACAAATCCCGCCTGAGAGTTACATGATTATTCACAATAATTTCTTCTTATTTTTAATAAGAACATGTCAAAAACGTGCAGTCGTATTGTTATTACGATGATTGGCTTAAAATTCTACCAAAGTACTAAAACACTTCCTGGATAAAGTTCAAGATGAGAAAACTCTAATTATTCGAGAGTCTATTAGGAATCGATGGTAAACTCGAATATCTTCTTATGCTCTTCTCGAGGTTATAAGAAGTGCTTCTTATTAAATACTTCTCATTAAATAGATAATTACTCTATTCCTAGATAATTTAACTACCGAGAGTCTCTTAGAAATCAATCTTAATTTGTTTATCTAAGACAATTGGGCATATTTTTTTTCCCACTAGTTGATAATCTTTGTCTACTGACCAAGATTAACCTAGGTTATTTCTATTCCCAAACTTAATCTAGGATTTCTACTTCCCAATTCACCAAAATTCTTAAATCAATCTTATTGGTGCTAGAAATCACTAAGTTCAAATAGAAACAATCAACCATAAATCACCGTAAAAGAAATAAACCATTGTCAATATCCATTTAAACCATAGGCAAGTGAAATTATTTCATAACGAGAGTAAACAAAAACATGAATTTAATCGTAAGCATAGAAAACGATATAAAAGAAAAATTAAATAAAACAAGAGTTGGATGATGGTATGTCTCCTTCCAATAGATGGCTTCCTCTAAAGAGCAGCCACCTGTTGTGGTAGAAGTACATTTATATCTCTAGGTTTCACAACTCTAGAGAATATTTTGAAAATATGGAGAGAAAATCTCTTTCACGCATATGTGAAGCTGAAATGAATTTTGATGCAGCTACACCAAACAAACTGTTCTTTTTGACGACCTTCCTTTTCCTCCTTGCAGTCGCATAGCTCTCCCTAAACATTGTAGCTTCCCATTCAACTTGCCTTGCCACGAGATGAACTGGTCTTCAATAACCTCGTCGATGGAAGGGAAACAGAGAAACAGAAGGCACACCAGAATCATGGGTTGAGTGAGCAAGTAATCAGGAGGAAGACGGACCCATTGGAGGCAAGAGAGGACCCAAATCAAGTCTTGGGGTTCGTAGTGCAGGAGAAGAAGTATGACCGCCCTCTAAAATCGGCATGATCTACATATTGGCTGAATCAAACATGATTCGAAGCCATCTCTTGAATGACTGGCAAAGCAACAGGAGTCGAGGAAAAGGATACCATTTCTCGATGAAATTGATGTTTCTTGGACAGGAAAGAAAAAGGAATAGATTTTGGGAAAGAAGATGGCGGAGAAGGTGTACGACTACAATGATTTCTGTAGCAAATAAATAGGCAAAACATGGGAGAAGATGAAATGATGGGTGCATAAAGGAGGGAATTTCAAAAGTTAAGGGCCTGTTTGTTATAAGAAAACATATTCAATTTTCAATTTCAGTGAAAACGAAAACGGAAACGTTTTTTGTTTTTGTTTTTAGTTTTTAGAAAACTTGCTTGTTAGTGTTGTTTTCATTTTATAAAAATATTTTTAATAACTTTATGTATATTTTGAGAAATTATATATCTATTTTACAATTCTTTTAATTAATTAACTCATTATTAATATTATTTAATAGTATTAATTTTGTCTTTGCTAAAGAAAGTAACTAGAATTAGGAGATCTCAATTCCTTAAACATGTACACAAATTACTACTAAACTAAAAATAACATTATTATAATATATGCATTCAAAATCCTGCTCCCAAAATGGATGACCTGCAAATTAGATTATTATATATCAGCAACTATAAACGATACATATTATAATCAAAAGTTGAGAAATATACTAAAATATAGTATTAATACAATACCGTATAAGATAACCGAGGCAACGATCTCCGACGAACTATTCACTTGGAATAGCAATTCCATGTGTTGCACAATAATCAGACCACATTTCATCAGCAATAGAGTCTCGAAGTATTGTCATATGTCTAGATTCAGACAAATCAACTCTTGGAACAATGATGTTGTTGTCATCTACACCCTGGTCATTCATGATGCATACATCTGGATTATCGTACTCTTGAAACAAGGCATCTAGACGAGCTTCGATACGGATGAAATTATGAAGGGTGCAACATGCTTGTGGGATCAAACGTTGCCTTCTTAACGGATAGTTTGGCATAACCTTAAGAATAGAAAACCTGGCCTTCAACACTCCAAAACAACGCTCTATCACGTTACGTACCGAGGAGTGTCTCTGATTAAATAGCTCCTTTTTTGATTTTGGACGTCCTCCACTTCGAAAATCACTTCGATGGTAGCGTTCACCACGGTACGGAGCAAGAAAACCAGACATATGTGGATAGCCGGCATCAACAACATAATACTCATCTGCAAAAAGGAACATCAAAATTTATTGAGAGGATGAGATGTTAAATTTTCTATTTGACAAAAAAAAAACGCATCATACATACCACCGACTGGCATTGGAAAATCGGGGGTTGTCCTACATATTGCATCCATGAAAATTCGTGAATCATTTGCAGTACCCTCCCAACCAGAACATACAAAGGTGAACATCATGTTGTGCGAACATGCTGCCATCACATTTTGAGTGACAATTGATTTTCTACTTCGATAACTACCATGTTTGCACGCAGGCGCCCAAGCAGAGATCATAGTACCATCTAGTGCCCCAACACAATGCTACAATAACCAAATAGCATAAATTTATCATTGCTGGAAAATAATGAAAACAACAATAATAATAGTAATGATTACCTGAAAGTAAGGAAACCACTTCGGATTAGCCATGATTTCATCTTGAATGGTTGCAGGGCTCCGAGGTTTAATTATATGAGTTCCTAGTTGACACACGGCCCGAAGAACTTTCTTGAACCATCGATGAACTGTTTGTGTAGAGTGTTGAAACCTTTCTGCCACCACCCTATGACGGGTGTTATGACACACTACCAATAAAAACATGGCCACCCCTTCTTCAACTGCCACCTTTTTATCATCCACTAGAAGGTGCATCATCCTGAGCTTATCACATAAGTTTTTAAAGACATGCACTTCCATTCGAAAGCTTTCAAAGCATCGTGTATCATTAGCTAAGAATTCAAGAGTATACATCCTCCCTGACAAGATAGATGTTCTACAAGGTATTTTTGTTCTCATTGTCTTGCGATATGCTAATAATAGTCTTAACAAAAGTAAAACCTGAAATGGTTCATCTTCATCATCCGATAAGCCATCAATGCTCAAGTCATTCATAATAGAAGCCTAACACGAGGATGATTTAAAGGATCCTGTGAAAATGTAAAAATCACCACAAAGATTTTAAGACATAAGAAAAATGTAACAGTGTATAGCTAACCCATAAAGAAAATGCATTACTAGTACATAATAATGATAATAATAATAATATTTCATTCCTTTAACTAATGGATGAAAGCATTCTCAAAAAGCTGTTACATAACCCAAAATCAAAAAACATCAAAAGTTGACTAAAATAAAAAGGCAAATTATCGATATTTGGCCCCAACTATAGGCCAACTTTACGTTTTGTCATATCGTTTAAAAATTTTTTGATTTGGCCTTATTTCAATTTTAATTTTCGATTTAGCCTTATTTGTAACGGACGTTACGAAAATATAACGTGTCTCTAACGTCGATAATATTATTGTCCACGTAGTCTTCTGACTTATAAATTATGCCTACGTGGCCCTGTAACTTTCTCCTCGTCTCCGTTTCCTCCGCTCCCCCTCCCCCGCCCCTGGCCCCACACCCACTCCTACCCCCTCCCCCAAAACTTCCCTTCCCCCCACGGTCACCCTCCCCCTCCCCTAAAATTCCCCCTGCCCCCACCATCACCCTCGTCCCTTCCCTGCCCCTCCCCTCAAAACTGCCCCCCCACACGTACTCCCTCCCCCTCCCCCAAAAATTTCAGCGTCACCCTTTCCCTCCCCCCACACCCAGCCCCTCCCCCAAAACTTCCCCCACACCCAGCCCCTCCCTGCCCCCACACCCAGCCCCTCCCCCTCCCCAGCCCCTTCCTGCCCCCACACCCAGCCCCTCCCCCGCCCCTCCCTGCCCCACCCCGAATTCCAGCAACCTCCTGTTGACGGCGAAGGAGTAGGGGTTATCGTTGATCGGGAAGAAAATCACGGAGAACGTGCCGTCGGAGGAGACGAGGACATCGGAGGGTACTCGATCGAGAGAGGCGAAGCTTCGTAGGGGAGGGGAGAGCCTTTTTTATTTTTTTATTTATTAATGTCCACGTATGAAAACAAAATGACGTGTCAAATTATTTAATATAATAAAAGGAATAGTCACAGACACGTCACCGAATCGTAACGTCCGTTACAAATAAGGCTAAATCGAAAATTAAAATTGAAATAAGGCCAAATCAAAAAATTTTTAAACGATATGACAAAACGTAAAGTTGGCCTATAGTTGGGGCCAAATATCGATAATTTGCCTAATAAAAACATACACCTAAATTCTATTAATCCAACTAGTGCGCATTTCATCGGTCATCTCCATGAAAATATTTCTCCATTCCAGTTGTACAATAAAATGGAAAGCCTTGTTCATAGCATCTACCTCCACATCTTTCATTGCCTTTAAGACATTCATACAAGAAGTAATTGAGTAAAGGTCAGTTGATGAGCTCTCTGAAGTATCGGCTTGAGATGTAAGCTTCTCTTTCACAATTTAATTACTAGATTGCTTCTCTTTGTAAAAAGATGTCACGGCTTTAATACATTGATGGAACTCATAATCAACCAAACTTTCTTGTTTCTTGTGACGACCACCAAGATGGACATATTCGGCTGGCCGTTTCTTTAAAATATTTTCATTACTCAACTGCCCGTCTACTTCAAAAGTGTGCAGTTCTTTACGAAGCCCTGATCGTAAAAATTCCTCCTCCAATAGACGTTCATCATCGGACTCTAAGGGATCCTTGTTTGAAGTGTGTTGCATGACTCCAGTTGCAGTGGTCTTGTTGAAAATTTCTCCAAGTAAGGTATAATATTCACATCCCTTTTTGCGAAAAGCTCGGTAATTTCTGCCCCTCTACAAATGCATAACTTGTAATTTTTTTTGAGAAATTAACTAGGAAAGAAACTTACTATAGAAAAAGATAAACAACTATGTTACCTTAAAGAATTCTTGCCATACATCTTCTGGGGCCGTCACTGTATTTGTGTTTGGATCCCAACCTACGCCGGTGTGGTTAAGTAATTCGGAGAATTCACGATGCATTCGACGTAGACGATTAAATTTACCCTTAAGACGCTTCTCCCCATAAGATTGTCCTACTAGTGCATTATCTATTTCCCGCCAAACACGTCCTTTGATCGAATTATCTCCAGTTTGTTTAATTTTCTCGAGGAGTAACTGAATAAATGCAACGGTATTCTTCGGTGGCCACTCTTTCGAATCTTCCTTTTCATTATCATATTCACCCATCTATAACAATTAATCAGGAATACACAAAGGATAATCAAACTTCCTAATCGAACGTGAATATTAACAACAAGATTAGGGACAAAAACGGAAAGAATCTTGTGGTATATGGAAACAAAATGAAAAAACAAATTACGCATGATCCAGAAGCAGACACATTCAACAATAATCAAAGCAAAAAACCACTCACAAAACCGAGAACAAAAAATCATCGTCAGCAGCCACAAACATTACATAAACACCAATCGGCATCCATAAATTTCATGCCCATAAAAAATAATTATTGAAAACCATTACAAATCTCAAAAAATAAACCAAACCCACAAAATACCCACAGCACAAGAGCAAGCAAAAGCCTTTTACCGAGGATAAGAAGACGATTTTGATGGAAGGGCCTCCTGTTGTTCCTCTCGGAAGGTAACCCTAGATCGATTTCAGCCAAACAAAAAGGTGATTACGAGTAAGGGGAAGAAAGAAGGGAAGGGACAATGAAAGATGATGACTATACTTGGAGAAAAAAAGACCGGGAAGCGGGACAAGGAAAGATGATGACTACCCTCGGAGAAAAAAAGACCGGGAAGAGCTCCCGCCCTAAGAAATCAGAAAACGAAAAGGAGAAAACAACTTTAAGTGGGTTTCATTTATAAAAGAAGAAAATGAAAACATGGATATGAGTTTTCCTTGAAAAGAAAACTAGTTTTTCACTGTTTTCGATAAACAAACACGTTTTTTAAAATTTTTAAAACTGAAAACAGGAAACTGAAACGCTTTTCGTCTAACAAACAGGCCATGATATTCCCCCGAGCAACATTCCATTTCATGTTGAAGAGTCAAGATGCATCAGGTATGTCCCATTTAAGAGAGCTTACAGCGAGAAGTGTCGGACAATTCGAGATATCTAACCAATTCGAGTTCAAAGAAAAACCCATCAAGTCTTTCAAGCTTTGGGTAGACTAAGCAGCAAGTACGCGAGTATCCATTGAAGGAATATGCTCTCGAAATGGATAATAATCAGCACTCGATACGAAAATTTTGAAGTGGTAAGATATCTCTGCATGAGATGAATAGATAGAACTCGAGATGAAATGCTAGTACTCGACAAAAGAATAAGCAAATCGAAAAAGAAAGCCTACAACAATAGAGTGACTAAAATACTACTTAGACAAGATCTTAATAGAATCCATGTAAAAATGAGAGAGTCCTTTCAAACCTAGAAACACAATAAGTCTAGGCTGGATACGATATTGATACAATCTAGAATAAAAAGGGAACGAACCGATTCATACGTAAAAATGTCGTAGATCTAATGTTGATTAACCATTGTTTTTAATTATCTAACGGCTCCCACAACCGTATAAAATGTTTGATTTCATTTAGGATGGAGAACGGTCATTCATAAGTCCAAATTTTGGCTGGTGATCGCAACTGTTTTTCTACATTTATCTTCGTTTTGTCCCTTGATTCCTGAGTGTCCAGAAATTTCTGAAGCATCCGACTGCCGTCGTCCTAAGGCGGCTTTCCGCAAAGGAGGTCTGCCGTAGTCGTGGTCGTCGTGCTTGTTTCTCGTATTCACCCGTGCAACTTCCTTTGGTGTTCCACAAAGGCTGTACCTACGTGTCTGGTCTCACATTGTAAACAAGACGTTTTCATCTATTTCTTGCAATTAGTGTTTCTATTTATTTATGTAAATCTCTGTTTATAAAAACTCTATTGCGGACCACAAATATAAATATACTTTATCGCACAATCCAGCACGTGTTATTTTGATACGGCGTTACCCGAATTCAGCACGTGTTATTTTAAATTTTTATAGCCTTATTCTAATGACGTTACCCGAATTTACGATATGTGATTACCCAAATGCCGATACTACTCCTAAGATTTCTAATAGTGCTGCTGTTATTAAAGGACCTCCTGTTATGATAAGCTGGACAGCGTTTGACGGTAAACAGACATTACTTATGTAAAGCTTAAATATATTATGTAAGCGCATCGTCCATGATACAAAGACGGTTGTCAACCCGCCTTAATCTCAGCCACCGTGCTCCCTGACCAAAGGAAGTCTCTGTTCACACCAAACATGAAGACGACGCGAAGCATCGAATTTCTCGGAGTTTTGTTCCTTAATAATGTTAGTCAGCGAACAAAATTTACGAAATAGGATCCTTAATTTTAAAATTTGTTGACCAATGCCCTGAAATCGGCGGCCGATTTTATGCATTAAAGGAAATTAAACTTTGAAAGACTGACTTCCAAATTTAAAATAGGAAAGTAAGACTTTAAAAGACGAATTTCTTTATAAAATAGGAAAGTCGGTCCGATTTTCCAATCTTATTGAAATCAGCATATTTCTTTTGTAAGATGGATTTCAGATAAATTTAGAAACTAAGGACTTTATTTTGCAAATTTTTTTAACGTTATTCTCGAATTTATCACGCACAGACAAGAAGCGGATTACGTCGATATCTACCGCTGTTCAAATACGGTGTATCTAAATAGAAACTTGGGCCGAGGCATTAAGGCCCACATTAAATAATGGGCATATGGGTAAGCCCGAACTTCAGGCCCAACTACAGCGACCTTATTCCCTTCCTCGAGCTCTGAAAACCTGGCTTCATCGTTGTAGTCGTCGCTGGGGGTCAAAGCCGACTGGAAGAGCAGAAAGGCAGGGGTGGAGAAATCGGTTTCGCGAAAATGGAAGCTAGTCGATGCTTCCTCTTGGTTGCGATCTTCTTTTTCCTCTCGATCTTGGGCTCGCGCGCCGCCCAGGATGTTCAGATTGTCAACGCCGAGCGCAGGGTAAGGCGTTTTCTGTCGCCGCCCGATCGGTTTTCGGATTCTTTCCGCCTGGACTGTTCGAGCCGGATGCTTCGGTTTTAGTTTCGGTAGAATTGTTTCTCTCTGGTGACCGGTGGTGACGAATCCGGTGCGGTGGTTTTCTGGTATCGTTAGCCTCGTTTCTGGTCGAGCAATAAATCTCAGTTTCCGGATTTCTCTAGCCTTTTCCGGACCGTTCTAGTCGATGCTTCTGTTTTTGGTCAATTTGGATTGTTTTTGCTGTTGATCGACAGGGGCAGAATTCCTGGCGGTGGAGTTCTACTGTCAATGCCCCTCATCTTTTGTGGAGCAATACATTATGAATCACGCTGTCCAAATGACGGATGAATTAATTCATCATGTTGAGCTTACTTCTTAGGACGTCAGGAACCGAGCACTACTTCAGATTAGCTGTTTTCAATTTTTTATGTAAAACTTGTATGGCTATATCTTAATAACTGAGTTTGTAATCTCAATTTTCTTTTTTTGGGGGAATATGTGGATTATGGTGGTTTTTTCTCGTATAGTTTGTTTTGTCTTGCGATATTTGTTTTGGAGTATTGCTCTCACGTTTTCAGCAATTGAATATGCATCTGATTCTTCTTTATGCAGATCGACTTGGCTTCACATATTGTGAAGGTGTATTTGACTTTGAAGGTGAGGACTTTACCTTCTGGATTTCGTTGAGCACGTTATTCTCCTCATACTGTTCTTTTTTTTGTATAATTATTCATGCATTTTTTTTAAAGAAAAGGAACTTTGTACGCATTTTTATTGAAGATATTCCCTTTTCAGATTGAAAACATTGGCACTTCATCTCTTTCCGAGGTTTTGCTTGCCTTTCCACCAACACAAGTGAATCATTTGGCCCTCGTCAAAGCTCAAGCAGCTGTTGGGAAACGGAAGAAGAAAACCTATGTCCCTCTAGATGTTAAATCGAAGGACTTACCTGATGGACCAAATGGAACAAAATACTTCTCCATATATTTGTTAGATCCATTGAATCCCGGCGAAGCTTTGACTTTGGAGATACTTTATATGCTAACCCATTCTCTTGAGCCCTTCCCTTTGGAGATCAGCCAATCAGAATCCCAGCTAGTACATTTCCGGGACAGTGCCTTTATTCTATCTCCATATCACATCAAAGAGCAGACAACCTTCATTAAGACGCCAAGTAAAAGGGTGGAATCTTTCTCAGTTGTTGAGCCAACTAATCGTGCTGGTTTGGAACTGAAATATGGGCCTTACAATGATCAATCTCCGTTCTCTTATTCTCCAATATTGGTACACTTAGAAAATAATAATGCATTTGCTGTCGTGGAGGATCTTGTGAGGGAAGTGGAAATTTCTCACTGGGGGAGCATTCAGATAACTGAGCAGTACAAATTGGTTCATGCCGGTGCTCGGCACAAGGGTGTTTTCTCGAGGTAATCCTGTCCAAACAAATGCCATTTAGAGCAGATTTAAGATGATCGACTTCGAATTACTGCTGAGCTTGTTCTATTTTTAGGTGCTATTGTTATTTAAGTTTGTGAGATATTGATCATTGTCACTCTGTAGGATCTGGATCTTCCCTGAAAGGTGTCCCCTAGAATATTTGGTTGTTGAGATTGTTCTTAGCATTCGCTCGAGAATAATTGCAGGTTTTTTTATGATTAAGTTATAGTCTTGATTTTTTATGCTTGGCATTTCTCCTGGCATAGTGGCATGCATCATTATGACTGTGCCTGCTCGCTTGCAATTTTAATGCTTGCTCATTTATTTATGTAGGTCAACTGGATTGGTCTCTCTTGTTTTTATAAATGATACTACTGTCCTTGTAGGGTTGAATATCAAGGAAAGCCAGGATACAGTGGGGTGTCTTCATTCAAGAATCTCTTGGCTAGACTTCCACCTAAAGTCCACTCTGTCTACTATCGTGATGATATCGGCAATATTTCATCATCGCGTTTGCGCGTGGGTTCTCAGAAGGTAGTCAAATGAACTGACCTTTATGGACATCACATTTGCAATATACTATATTCATGGTTTTTGTCGCTCTATGAGTAATGTTTGTTCCTGGTGGATGGTAATGTTACCAGATAGTTCTCAGAAGTTGAATAGATAATCAATGTGAAATGGGGGATTTGAGACCGGCATTTGTATTCCTCACCTTCTAACTTTGATCCTGCAGTCTGAACTGGAATTCGAGCCCCGGTATCCTTTGTTTGGAGGTTGGAAAGCCACTTTTGTCATCGGTTATGGGATTCCAATGGAGGACTTCCTCTTTGAATCTCCAGATGGCAGGCGCTACCTTAATTTTAGCTTTGGATGTCCTCTTTCTGAAACAGTCGTGGACAAGTTGACTGTCAAGGTAGTTTTCCATCCCACGGTAAATTATGTCCTCTGTTTTATAGAAATTTCTTCTCTTTAGCTGACATTTCATGAAATTCTATGTCCAGATTGTTTTGCCAGAAGGATCACAAGAGCCGTCCGTAGTTGTGCCTTTCGAAGTGAAACAATCTCTTGAGGTAATTACCTTGAATAAGATTGCCCATGCTAACCGGAAACCTCTGGCCCATTATGCTCGAACGCAGACTTGTTCTTCTCGTAGGATATCTCTTTTTTTTCTATCCCGAAGTACGTCTATTCCATGATACAACTGTATGGCTCATGTTATACGGCTGTGATTTTCCACAGAGAAAATACTCTTACCTTGATGTCGTCGGGAGGACTGTGGTCGTGCTAGAAAAGACAAATGTTGTCCCCGAGCACAATACACCTTTCCAGGTAATGGACAGATCATGCATCCTTCACTTTGCCTGTTTATCCATAATATCCTGGAAGAACCTGAATGACTAACCTTTCTGTCAATGTTTCCCGTTTCGGTTACTACCTGCAGGTTTATTACCAATTCAAGCCGATTTTCATGCTCGCCGAGCCGGTGATGTTGATTTCCGTGTTCTTCCTCCTTTTCGTAACCAGCATTACCTACCTTCACCTCGATCTTTCTCTGCGGAAATGATCGCACTGAGGTTAGCGCCACAAGTCGGGGGAGCGCCCGTAACGGAATCTCTGAGGATGTTTGCTATTTCTTCTGATGTTGTAGTTTTGGCCGGACATGCAGACCAGGCTCGGGTGGATCAGCCTCTCAGGTTCTTCCCAGAACTCTTTGTTAAGTTATATGGTCACTGCAATATTTTTGGCGAGATAAACTAACAAAGAATAGTGAAGTAATGTAGCTTCCCGCTTTGAACTGAGTACAGTTTCTTTCTTTAACCTTGCCTGTTACAAAACTAATCTTAAATCTATCTAACGCCAAGAAGCTCTGATGACATGGACAAAATGACTGATACCTTTTCTTGGTCTGTTTATTTCAGTCCAAACTTAACATTCCAGTGGTTGTCGTGTAAGGAAAGGAGACTTGGGTCTGGGGGGAAAACAGGAACAGAAACCTCGTTATGGTAAGATTACAGAAACCACTAGGGAGTCAGGAAATAGGCTTTATATTGAGGAGCTGTTGTCTTTGCTTTCCATATTCCCCCGTGTCCCTCACGTTGCTCCCAAAGTCCCACCTACGTTTACTACTTCCCTCACGCAAACAAACACCTTGGGGAAACCCCTGACTAATCATCCAACGTTGGAGATGGGGTGAGCTCAGCACGGACTTTTCTCTGGTACTTGGTTTGGATTTGGGGATATGGATTGGTGGTTGTGTTGTGGCACCAATGTATTGTGAGCACATGATACAACCACATCCCATCGTCAGAAATCCTGAACTTAAAAGGGCATTGGTCACGACCTGATGACAGAACTGCTAATACCACCACCATCCATTGGGGTTGAGGAATTTTTTTCTTCTCGTTCTGGCAGGACAAAAGTGGGTGGGAGTGCAAATGGCAAAGCTAGTAGGCTTCAAGCGAAGGGAACAATGATTACTTCAATCAGAGTACCTAATCAAACTTATCTGTTCGAGTTAAATATAAATATAAAGTAGAGAGGGCAGTCACGTGAAAATAGATTTTTTGATTCTCAACCCCATGATGATGATGATTGCCCGTCAAATTCCCTTTGAGATTTAAACTAACACTGGTGGGCTTATGTATAAAAGTGATAGTGTTTCCCCTTTTCTTGAAATTAACTTTACTCTTTGACGAAATATTTTAGCTATTACTTAGTTTCGAAAGAAACCCCACCCTTTTCCCAAAGGGAGGAGACAAAGGGTCGTCATCGCTTGCTCATTTTTTTTTATATAAATGGGTCAGCTGAATACCACCGGTGTAGTTTTCTTTCTACTAATACTAATACTAAAGTGTAGTAGTAGGAGGAGGAGGATTGGGTTGTGGATGTCCGGGGCGAGAGTCCCGAGGGTTGTCATTATTTGGATTCTTCAAATAATAATAATATATCGAACCACATTATCAAGTCATTCACGTGTCCGTTCTGGCCTCCTGCTCCTCCTCCTCGATGCCTTTGCTTAGGTCGTCGTGTTGGCACCTGAATAGATTTGATTTCCGCGGTTTCGTTCATGTCACTAAAAATGAATATCTTCTTTTATTATCTTTGTTATTATTATTATTATTATTGCAAGGATCTAATTAACATACACAGCAGCTAACTAAAATAGTCATAGATCCCATCCCCCACCTTTCATTGCATTTATTCCCTTTTTCTGATTATTTTGTTTCTATTCATAAATTAAACAAACAAAAAAAGCTTCTTAATTTCTTTAACTTTTTTTTCCATCGTTTAAGATTCTAGAGCCGAGGGCAATTAAGTAATTTCATCGTTTTACAACCAGAAGGTGGTGGCGAAAATAGAGGGAGAGAAAATCTCTTTCTCTTCCATCTTCTTCTTCCGGTTTCGTGTTTGTAGTTTCATCGTCACCTCCAATTTTTTTAAGCAAAAGAGAAATCATCCCCTCTCCAACAGCTTAACAAACCCCACCCCCAATCACCGCCGGGATCCTCCGTCTCCGTCCACAACCGGAGGATCATCCGCTTCCTCATCCTCCTCCTCCTCCTCCCGCCGTTTTTCTCTCTCTTCTTAAAATATTTGGATTCCTTTATTTTGGCGTTCCTGAACGCTCGGGACGACTTTGTTAGGCGTGGTTGAATTGAGACGGTGTTTGTTGTGAAGGCGGCATCGTTGTTGTCGTGTTGACGCGAGGGTCGTAGGGCGGGGCGTTCGGTTTGTTGTCGTGATTATGAGCGCGGCTGCTACGGCTGCGGCAGCCGACGCTCGTAACATGGAAGGGTGGCTGTACCAGATACGCTCCAACAGGTTCGGGTTACAATATTCCAGGAGGAGGTACTTCGTGTTGACAGATCACGTCCTCAAGAGCTTCAAGTACGCCCCCGTTGACGACGACGAGGTAACTCCTGCTCGCCCATGAATCGCCATTTTCCGTCTCCTTGCTGTCGTTTGTGTATTTTGCTTTTCTTTTGCTTTTTGTAATGCTCGTTGCCGTTTCCTTTGTTATCCGTTTGCTTTTGTTTCTGCTTTGTCGTCTAATTGTGCAGGAATTATGTGTGTTGTTGATTTATTATGGATTTGTAATTTATATGAATATTAAATGTAGCTGGAGTTATTGTGATCCTCTTTGAGTTGACACAGTTTGGTGGGGAAATGAATCGGCACCTCGGCAGGAATATTCTTTGGTCATGGTGAAGTCAAATTCTCTGCTGATTGTTCTTCTTTCTGGGTTTGCATTGAATATCCTCTGTTTCATTATTCGGCCAAACTTGTTAATTCATGCTGTACATTTCTCGCGTATTCATCCTGTGATTGTGTCGTGGTCGCTGTTGTTTCCCTCTTCTTGTCATGGGAACATGAACGGCTGCGTGCTTGCGACGAATATTGCTGCAATATTATTGCGAGGATTTTGTCTGACAAAGCTTCTCATTATGCAGGTACCCGCGAGAAGCGCCCTGATTGATAAATGTTTACGAGTAACTGACAATGGGAGGGAGAGCATCCATCGAAAAGTTTGTGCTTTGTTCTGCATGCTGCATAAATCAGATACGAATATTTGTCTTCTTTTGTTTTTGAGCTTAAAGTGGTATTGTTTCTTTCGTTGGCAGGTACTCTTCACCTTCACTCTTTATAATACTGCTAACCACCATGATTGTCTTAAGGTGAGGTGGTTTTTGTGTTAAATCGATTTTCCTGTGTTGCTGAATCAGATTGATGATTTTCACGCTCTCTGATTTATCGTGCAGTTGGGTGCCAACAGCTCGGAAGAAGCAGCGAAATGGATTCAGTCATTGCAAGTTACTGCATTGAAGGTTCCATTCACTTCATAAATCTGTTTGACAAGTTCCCAATCTTGCTGAAACTTTATGTATAAATTATTTTCAGGAAAAGCCCAATCCCGCAACAAACTTTGTCTGTTGCTCGAAGCGGCGATGGCCATCTATAAGGTAATGACCATCACAAACATGTTTAAGTTTGCGAGTAGCTTTCTTTCCAACTACTGATATATCTGCACCTCGGAATAGAGTCATTCAAAATAGATTACCTGACATTGTTACATTCTTGTCAGTATGTGCGCACCTTCAAGAAGTTCATACAACAAAAGATCGTCCGACTGGACTGTTTCGTCATCTATGCATGCAGAGGGAATGAGATCAGATGTAATTGCGCCCTCACCATGGAAAATCTTTGGCTGTCAAAATGGTAGGTCTCCTAAATTTCTTTCAGCATCTACCTTCTACTCTGTCTTAGTTCTCAACGCGTTTTGCCTGTTGGTGGCAGGATTGCGTCTTTTCAGAGAATCAAATGGCTGGGATTCCCGTGGAAGTGTGAGCTGCATTAATACTTGCACAGTTCAAATAAATTTTCTGATACTGTTTCTCATTTAGTCTGATCTTCAAAAATCTAGCATTGGGATGATCATCCGGCGATCATGGCAGTTGGAGTTGTCGATGGAACCACAGAGGATATTTTTCGGACTCTCATGTCACTTGGGTCCTCCCGATCCGAGTAAGATTGTGAAGACCTTTCGTCCGATTTAATTTGATCAAGGAAATAATATATCATTAATATTTTGCTAAAATCACATCCAGTTACCTAGTTTCGGCGTGAAACATGATGGAGACAGCATTTTGCAGGTGGGACTTCTGTTATTTTCACGGAAGTGTTATTGAGCATATTGATGGACACACAGATATCATCCAGAAACAGTTGTACATTGACTGGTTTCCATGGTTAGACATAGCCCTGAGTTATAAATGACGCCAGCATGGTAGATTCTGATTGTTATATGGTTTTACATGACACAATGTCTTCCGTAGGAAGATGAGAAGAAGAGACTTACTACTACGGCTCTATTGGAGGAGGGAGGATGATGGCACTTATGGTTTGTTTCCTAAACTTTCTAGATTCGGGGTCATCTTTATCATTTCTATTAGTGACAACTCTATTCTTATATTTATGCAGTAATCCTTTACCACTCTGTTTTTCACAACAAATGTCCATCTCAGAAAGGCTACACCTGCGCTTGCCTTAAAAGTAATGAACGCTTGGTGTTCGTAGCTATTGAAGTCATGTTTCAACATTGCACATAAATGCATCTATTCGTGCTCGTTGAAAAGGAAGTATCTTGATATTTCTTGTCCGTCTTGCAAAAAATAAGTATTTTGTTGGCTGATCCTTCGAACAAAGCTGAAATTTCTGAGTTCTAAATATGGTATATTAAGGTTGTCGTCAATGGATTATGTTCTCGATCCAGTTTTCTCATTCCAAGGATGATGTTAACTTTACCTCTCATACAGGTGGTGGATATGTCATTAAGCCAATTAAACAAGGGAAGCAATCGCAAGTAAAGCACATGCTTTCCATCGATTGGAAATGCTGGAAAACGTATCTTCGGCCTGCATCAGCAAGATTAATAACTATTTGCATGCTTGAAAGGGTTGCAGGTGCTCCAATGGCTCTACAGATGCCCGACAGACTTCTTCTACAGTTATATAACATATTCTGTTTCTATTTTATCTTGTGCAGCACTGAGGGAAATGTTCAAATCTAAGGCAGGCAATTTTTCTGGGGAGTTTTCATCTGGTGAATTGGTAAGAGATATTGGATTAACTCAAACCGTGTGGGAGGATGAGTCTGAAATCCCAGACCAAGAAGTTCTTAGCCCGGTTCAGGAGTACCAGGTTTCGGAAAACGAGTCTCTTAAACAGCCCTCTGAACCTGCAAGCCTGATGGGGCTACACGATGCATCTGATGAGTTCTTCGATGTTCCAGAACCAGTCGATTATGAACTCGAGGATGAGTGGTCAACGGACTCACAAACACAACTAATTTCACGGGTACTTGATCACCAGAACTTCTCCAGTACAAGATCACCTAAAATTTTCCTTGTTAGATCATCTCATGGAGAATTTCTTGTTTGTAATGCTTCATGGGAAATATCACTTTGATTGATTTCTGGTTGTTTACTCACATTGTGAAACAAGAATAGAGAATCCTTAGACGGCATGTGAATTCTATAGAAGCTCCAAAACATGTTCTGTTCACTTTCTTTACACATTCGATGCCCCATTTCCTAAATTATCCTCTTCTTTATCTGTGGATTCAGAATGCCGGCCAGCCTAAAAAGACACCCGCTGCTGCCCTTGTGCAAAGGTTGCATGAACTTGCGGGTGAGTTCCATCTTTTCATTGTGATAGTATTCGCATTGGTACTTAGAATGTCAAAGGTGTCAGTTGGTCATCCAGTATTATAGAGCAAGGCTTATTTGTCATGTGAATCAGTTCAAAAGAAAGGCTACGTGGACTTGCAAGACGCATGGGAGGGGAGCAATGAATGTGTATATGGAGCCACTCTTCATAATGACGCTGGTTGCAGTACGCCTTGCAGTTGGACAATAGCCGATCCTTCTACCTTCTTAATACGGGGAAAGACTTATCTACAAGACCAGAGCAAGGTACAATTTTCATACCATGTATTCCAGCTATTTTCTCATGAATATAGCTTACAGTTATTTCCATTGTTGGAAATTATCAAATCATGCGGTGTCGAAATTATCCGATAAAGTAAGGCATACAAAATTTAAATTAATTATATATATATATATATATATATATAAAGTGCTTCTCCGGTGCTAATTTTTTAACTATCTTTGAACGGTTGTCACTCGTTGTCGTGATGAGATGGCTTTTGCTTCTCTGTGAAATGTTTTCAATTTTGAAGCAAATTCAGGCGACTACTTCCACAACTTGCCACTAATTTTGTCCTTCGCCGTATGTTTGTTTTGATATTTTCATGTTGTTTTTGATGTTTTAACATTGGAAATCTTCTTCCTTTTCAGATCAAGGGCCAAAGCACGTTGATGCAAATGATCGGTGCAGACTGGCTGAGATCTGATAGGCGAGAAGATGATCTCGGTGGCCGTCCGGGAGGCATTGTTGAGGTTAGACTATAACTATATACAGGTCGCTTTTATGCAAATTATTGCATGAGCAAATTGACCGACTGAATGGAGTATTATTGTGTTACAATATTCTACGCAGAAAGCTGCTTTACGGGGTGGAACGGACTTCTTTTTCATTGTAAACTTTCAGGTGACAACTTTAACTAGTTTTGCCTGCATCTTCACCTCATAATTTAATTTACTGCCTGCTAAAGCACTCGATTGGTGTCGGTCAGGTTCCGGGTTCCAATACGTACAATCTTGCGCTGTACTATGTGTTGAAAAGCCCCCTGGAAGAGCATCCATTGCTGCATAGATTTGTCAATGGGGATGATGCTTTTAGGGATTCCAGATTTAAGCTCATACCACACATATCCAAGGTCCGTGTAGACATGTTTTGATCAACTATTCAGGAATCGATTCGAAAGAAGTCCCCCTTTTATGACAGATCAAGGCATTTACTCTTGCAGGGATCATGGATAGTCAAACAGAGTGTCGGGAAAAAAGCATGTCTGGTGGGTCAAGCACTTGAAACGAACTACTTCCGTGGAAAGAATTACCTCGAGGTACGACCACCTTCACTATTTCCCTGTTTTCCATATCTTAGTTGTCTTCAAAAGTGAAAATGGTCCCATGTAGCGAGAGCGACATGACTTGCTAGCTTATACTAAATTGTCTCTCGCTGCATCCCAACTCATATTGTCTTCATTACCTGGTCGTGACAATATCCTTTCAGCTCGGGATCGACGTCGGGTCCTCAACTGTAGCGAGAGGGGTTGTTAGTCTGGTTCTCGGGTACCTAAACAATCTCGTGATCGAGATGGCATTCGTGATCCAGGTAAATAATAATCCCAACCCCTCCTGCCCCTCTTTGACCGCCGAGGAAGGAGAAATAATCGTGTTACCTAACTTTGGACGAAAACAGGGGAACACTCCTGAGGAGCTACCGGAGTGTTTGATGGGAACGTGCAGGCTGAACCACCTGGACGTATCGAAAACGGTCCCCGTTGAGAAATGACCGTGGGGGAGGGATCATAGAAAGCGTTGCCCCTTTCCATCGTGTACAATTAATTGCATCCGTTTCTGCATGCTTTTTTATTATTATTTTATTATTTTAATGTGCGGAACATGCTTAATTTCTCATATTCGAGGGTGACGGTCATTGCCCCCCCCCCCAAGCAAATTCAACAAAAGAAATCTGTGTGACTTGTATGTTAAGCGAAATTAATGCATTAGTTTTAGCTAGCTGTGATTTATTATTTGTTATTATTACTAAGTTGGGGTGGGTGGTGGAAGTGAGTGGGGTTACCAATTCAGTAAAGGAAGAATGGGGAATCTTAGTCAGCCTGGACAACGTGCAATGTCCACCACCTCCTCCCCACTCCCCACTCTTTGGTAAAAAAAGTATTTGCCATCATCATCCACATGATCTCTTAGCATTTGCTAACCTATTCTGTTTACATCGAACATTCAATTGGTTTGGTTTAGTTTGCTCGCAAACCAAAAGGAAAGGGGGGGGGGGGGGGGGGGGGGATTCGTTGGGGAATATGAGTAGGATGGTTTGGTGGTAGGGGAAGGAAAACACACACACAGAGAAAGGCAAAAAAAAAAAAAGGATACTTCATTCCCAAGGAAGTGTGGAGTGCAACCAACAAGTGTTTGGAACCCACTGAGTATTCAAAAAGACATGTTGAATAATGATAAACAGGGATTCAAAACTGGGAATGGAATAATAATAATAGAATGGATGAAGGAGGAGGATGGTGGGGAGTAGTGGTTTTTGTCAAAGAGGAAGGGATAGGGATTGATACGTGTGATGATGGTTGGGGGGGTACACCTAACCATTGTGTAATCAATGCATCTCCATTTCTTCTTCTTCTTTACTATTATTTTTTAAAAAAGTATTATTATCATCGTCGTGGTCGTCATCTTAACTGAGTCTGGTCACTGTCTAAAAAAAACTATCTTGTTTGATCCTTCCTTGTATATGGGGGATCTTGCTCTGTTTCATTAAAATTATTATACATAAGGAAAGGACACTAAGAAGAAGAAGAAGAAGAAGAAGAAGGGAGCTATCCTGTTCCTGACTTTGTCTCCCCTTTCTTTTTTTTTCTTTCTTTGGGATCGTCAATTATTTTGTACTCATCTTTTTAAAAAAAAAAAAATAAAAAAAAAGGAAACCCACTTTTTATCTTCCATTTATCTGAGAGTGGGACCTAACGATAACAACGAACGATCCTCAGCACCGAAGAAAAGGGAAAGTTAGTGTGTGTTAAAAAATGGCAGACCAACATAAGCCACCCAGACTATGTAAGTGATCGATGATGATTCTTTTCTTTTTATTTTTTTTTTTAAATAACAACACTAAATCCCATCGGAATTAGAACAAGATCAAATGACTTCGACGTTAAGACAATGCGAGACGATCGTGGGTGTGTGCGTGTTAGAAACACAAACAGAAAATAAAAAGTAACTATTCGCGTCGAAAATGAATCACGTTGTGAGTATTTGACATGATTATTTACAGGGATTCGGATATGGTCGTCAGTAAATAAAAATAGATGAATTATATTAATCAACGATACTGAAACAATGTCTTACGAATAAATCAGAAGCTTATAGCCATGAAAAAACAATAAAGTTACTGGTGCGGATGGTGGTGACGTCGTAAACTCGCCGCTGGCGCCGTGGACTTGCGGGCTGAAGTGATGGAAATCAGCTTCTGGAGGGATGGCAGGCGGAGTTTAGTTGGAGGCAATGATGGACGTGACGAATCGAAGGTGGTGCTTGTTTGTCAGGGCTACGGTTGTTCACCCGAACGGTGGAGTGAAGGCGGAGCTTTGGTGTCAAGGCTACGGTTGCTCACCAAGACGATAGAGTGAAGGCGGAGATTGTTTACCAAAGCTACGGTTGCTCACTCTGATGGTGGAAGTGAATACCAAGAACCATTACGAGTTCACCCAGGTCAAGGTCTGGACGCCTGTTTACTAAAACTAAAGGTTGACGATCAATGCAAAATGTGTTGAGTTTGATTGTCGTGTTTGTTAATAGATATATTTTCTCCTTTTATACTGAATCTTCGTGTGCCTGGGATGTCGAACACGTCCTCAAAATACCTTTTCGGATCGTACTCCTCCCAACTAACCCCCGCAAATCTCGGTAACAATCTGATCTCGGCGGTTATGGCTTTATCCATATCATTTATCAATTTGGACCCATGCAGACTTGTCAATCACCTTCGTAGACTTAGTTTGGGCCTATGCATTCCTTTTAGTCTTAATGAGTTAATGTAGCTTTTCTGAGCCAAAATTAATTTAAATCCAAAATAATCTCTCATGTCTGCATGAACATATTAATATATTATAATATATATATATATATATATATATATATATATATATATGTATATGAATGAATGAACACGGCCAACCTACCCCTAAATCTCATCCTCTTCTTCTTCCCTTCCTTAATCCCTCCCCCTTTCTTTCCACCCATGACGAGCAGTAGGGACATCGCAGACTCTGATACCACGGACTGTGGCAGTTTCTTCGACCACGTCGACGACCTCCTTGATGTCCCCGACGACGACGACGCGAGGTGTTCGCGGCTACCCATCCGCCTCGACACGTTCCCGTGTCCCGACTCCTTCTTCAGCAACTCGGCCGAATTATCCGTTCCTCCTGTAAGGGATATTCTTCCTTTTCCCTTTTAATTATCCAGTGTTAAGGGTGATAAATCAAGACAGGAAGTATTTCTTAAAATTAAAATGAAGTGTACGAGAAACATAAATAAAGAAAAAAAAAGTAGAGCTGAACGGGCTGATGATATGATCGTGTTTGCTCTCCTCCTTTCCATTCATTCATTCGCTTTTTTTTGTTGGTTAAAATAATGCGGACAGCTCAACAAAGTATTTTGCATTGTTTCTGGAATGAATTCATTCTTCTCTTGAATTTCTTTGGCACAGTATGACGACATTGTTCACCTGGAGTGGCTCTCCACTTTCGGAGAGGACCCGTTCTCCGGCGGCCTTGCCGTCTCTGACCCGCCGACGGGATCCCTGGGTGAGCAATTACCCGATCATGGCGCATCCGGGCTCGACAGCACCAGCTCATGCTCGGCTGAGAATAGTGCCACCGTGACCGTTGGCGTCTCACATTGCGGCCGTTCTCGCAGCAAGCGTGCCTGCACGAGGACCGTCAGCTTCCGGCCTGTAATGGTGCCGCACCTGCCCGTGCCTTCAGGCACGGTGGCTTTTGCCGAATCCGAGAGCTCCGCCGAGTCCCGCCTTGTGATCAGGATCCCAAAGGGATCGGACCCCGAGTGCGAGAAGAAGACGAAGAGAAGGAAGATCAAGTTCAGTCTCCTGCCGGCTATCCCAGCCAACAGAGACGAACCGTCGCAACATGCGAGGAAGTGCCTGCATTGCGAGATCACGGAGACCCCGCAGTGGAGGGCGGGCCCAATGGGGCCCAAGACACTATGCAATGCCTGCGGCGTGAGGTACAAGTCGGGGAGGCTGTTCCCCGAGTACCGTCCCGCGGCCAGCCCGACCTTCCTCCCGAGCGTACACTCCAATTCCCATAAGAAGGTCCTCGAGATGAGGAACAACGTGGTCGAAAGGGAAGCGATCGAGCCCATCCCTAACGCGAGAGTTGCCGCGATGGAACGTGCCTGATGGTGGTAGAGCGTTGTCATGGCCTAGTTAAATCCAGTTTTTGATTAATTTTAGCGACTAAGTAGAATTATCACTATTAGTATTATTTGAGTTTTTATGTTGTTGTTAGGTTTAGGAATAGAGACGCATTAATTTAGTGTCGTTCAATTTCTTATTTGTTTTTTACTTTTGGCAAAATAGCGACTTTCGGTCCCCCAACTTTTAAAATTATTTCTTTAACAGTTTTAAATCAATATTAAGAATATTAACGACGTGCCTCTCCAATGTTATAATAGTTTTCTACGTGGACATGCATTATATAGATTTTTGACCTTACCTTTTGGTCGACTTTATACTGTTATCCGAACTTTAAAATATTTATTTGACCTTATTAAAACGATATTAATCTCTTATTCAATTTGATGTCACTAGTTACCTCACGTGTCATGAATTAAACCAATAATTTCTTACATGGATCATTATTTTCTAGGGGGGAAGAAATACAACACCTTTTTGAGAGGTTATTCATCTCTTTTGGTCCTTTGTCTAGGGAATTTCTTTTAGGCCGCATATTGGATTTCATGGAACTTTGATAAACTACAAGAGTTGGCAGCATATAATTGACAGTAGTGGATCGAGATAATTTCACAAGGAGGAAAATAACCGCTTACGTAGAAAATTGTTGCAATTTATAACGTATAAGATAGTTGACGACGAAAAATCGAATAAGTGGGTAAAAAGTCGTTACAGTCGTAAAGAATTCATAATATTAATTTATCGTTATAAAAAAAATATAGCCAACTATGATAATTAGTGAATGTGGCAGGCAAATCGGAAAAGTGGTTGGATTCATAATAGTGATTTAATGTCATAAAAGGAACCAAAAATAGATACTTTTTGCATTATATTAAAACATATCAGGATGAATGAATTGGGATGGAGTCGGTTATTAATAAGTTTGGGCCATTTGGAAGGCCCATAACTGACTGACAGTACAACAAGACCTCCGACTAATAAGGTAATAAATAAATAAATGAGTAAAAAAAGGGGGATCACATCGAAAGGCTTTAAATCCACAAATTATTTTTTATTAAAAAAATAATAATAATAATAAAATGAAAGACAAGCCACAAGTCAACAGCCAAACAAACACATAAACACACACACACACACAAACCACAATATGACCAGTCAATGCCATGATGCCCAAGAGTGAGTGAGTGAGCATCGTTGTGGAAGCCAAGCCGATTCAACTTGTCTTTCTCTTTATCTCCCGGGCCCCTTTTTAAGTTTGTTTGTCCCTCCTGATAGAATGAATAAAAGAATCTATCTCTTCCTAATCAACAATACCTTTTTTCTGCAAAAATTCTTTACATGAAATGGTTTCGACCATTGCAAGCCGTCTCCTCCCAACGAAACTCACAAAAAAACAATAAAAAAACATACTTCAATCTGGTCTTAATATCAAAAGTATGGATTCCTTCGACACCACTAAAAGTAGAAGTTAAAATTTAAATTGATAAATATTTTTTAAAACTAACCCTAAAACCGTTTCACATGCCACATTCATACATTACATGGGTGGTGGAAAAATAAAAACAGGGAAAATGTATCGTGGGAGGGGAGGGGAGGGGAGGTGAAGTGAGGAAGTATTTGACCTTGTTGTTGTGTGTTTTTGGGGACCCCCTTTTAATTATTTGCCAAGCAAAAAAACCAAAACCCACGAGTTAATTAGTGATTAATTAATAACCACCCCCTATTGCCATTAATCTCCTCAATCCTTAACTACACTGACACCGACACCGACACCATGTTGGGGGGCTGCAAATATCAAATTCCTGCCTCCCCCAGTCTAGGGATTAGGGAAACGAAAAGAAGAAATCACCTCCAGATTTGTGTTTTCTCAAGACCCTAGTAATGTTGTTGTTAGCTGAGGATATAATTGCATTGAAATAAAAATAACACAAGGGTTGGGTTTGGGTTGAGGGGGAGGGGGGAGACCTATATTTGTCCAGAGCAATGGAAAGAAGCAACCAACATCCATCCATCCATCATCATCAACACGCAAAGATCTCTCTCCCCTTCCAACACAAATAGAAAACAAGGAAAATATATAAATATTTAAGGAAACCCATGTTCAGATTTCATGACAACTCTCTTCTCTTCTATTCCTTTTCTTATCTGTTGTTATAAATAACACCAACGCACACAACACATCCCCCGAACTCACTCTGGTCTGGGTTTGGTCGGTAAGAAACTGCCCACCTTCTTCTTTTCAGGTTGGTGGGTCTCTGCGTGTGTGTGAGGAATGAACGTGAAGTCGGGGGGAGTGATGTGAACTCGCATCCAATCTCTCTACCTCTGTCTGTCACTCACTCACCATCTCTTTCATTAAACAAACTCTCTCTCTCTCTCATTGTCCTGTCCGAACTTTTTAGCCTGGAGAGATAACCACCGCTTTCCCCCCCCCCCCCAACAATCCCACCTGTCGTCATAAACAACCCCCCACCCATTTGCCGATCCTTGTCCGAAAGCCCAGCAAGTTACCTTCTTTTTCGGTTTTGGGATTCTGGGTCTTGAAGCCGAGGTGGGAATTCTTCGACCCTTTTGATTCTTCCAAGTTTTGGAAGGCTTTTTTTTATGGGATTTTCTGGGGGTTGATTTTGTGTTTTTTCCTCCTCTGATGTGATGGTTGGGTGTAGTGAGAAGATGAGTAATATGGTGCTGGCCTTGGACTCGAGGTGCCCGGACGGGGAGGGGTTTGACCCTAAGCTCTGGCACGCCTGCGCCGGCGGCATGGTCCAGATGCCGCCTTTGAACTCGAAGGTGATTTACTTCCCTCAGGGCCATGCGGAGCACGCTGACGGGAGCGTTGAATTTGGGAACTCCCGGCTCCCACCTTTCGTGCTCTGCAGCGTTGCTGGGATCAAGTACTTGGCGGACCCAGATAGTGACGAGATCTTTGCGAAGATGAGGCTCGTGCCTCTGAGGAGCGGCGATTGCTTTTTTGAGGATGGTGATGACGGGTGGTCGGGGAATGGAGGAGTGGAGAATCCTGAGAAGGCTGCATCCTTTCCGAAGACGCTGACGCAGTCGGACGCAAACAATGGCGGAGGGTTCTCCGTCCCAAGGTACTGTGCGGAGACTATTTTTCCCCGGCTGGACTACTCAGTAGAACCACCGGTGCAGACCATCGTTGTGAAGGATGTGCACGGACAGCTTTGGAAATTCCGGCATATATATAGGGGAACTCCCCGTCGGCATCTCCTGACGACAGGGTGGAGCAATTTCGTCTGCCAGAAGAAGCTCGTCGCAGGTGATTCGATCATCTTCCTTAGGGCGGATGACGGGGATCTTTGTGTCGGGATAAGGCGTGCAAAAAGGGGGGTCTGGCTCGAATCATCTTGCGGGTGGAACTCGGCCTCTGTAAACCCTGTGCTGCCGCCCTTTGGTTACAATTTGTTCAATCTGGAGAATGGAGGCCATCACCATGCGATGCAGGTGAATTCAGAGAAGGATATCCGGAGAAAAGTGACGGCCGAGTCAGTTACCCAAGCGGCTGCTCTGGCTGTGAAAGGACACCCATTCGACGTGATCTTCTATCCTCGAGCAGGCACTCCCGAGTTCTTCGTTAGGGCTTCGTCGGTCAATGCTGCGATGCAAATACAGTGGAGTCAGGGGATGCGATTTAAGATGCCGTTTGAGACAGAGGACGCGTCTAGGATTAGCTGGTTCATGGGCACCATTTCGAACGTCCAGGTTGCAGATCCAATCCGATGGCCTAATTCGCCCTGGCGGCTTCTTCAGGTACGGCTTTCTTCTCGCACCTCGAAGTGGATGATACTCACAAGGTGTTGCTCCTATGAACGGCTTGTGGTGTGATTGCTCAGGTCGCTTGGGACGAACCAGATTTGCTGCAGAACGTGAAGAGTGTTAGTCCGTGGTTAGTGGAACTGGTGTCGGGCATGCCGTCAGTTAATCTCTCTGCATTCTCACCACCAAGAAAGAGACTACGGACACAGTCCGACTGCCTTCCGATGGACCCGGTTCCCGTACCGTCATTTCCCAACAGCCCCTTGTGCCATATACCAGGCAACACTCAAGCAGGCATCCAGGGAGCCAGGCATAGTGCCCGATTCGGAAGTTTCCCCCCGGATCTCACTTACAATCACCAAATCAACACGGATCCAGACCCTTTCATTTCCCGACTGCTCAGTTACCCGGCAGTAGCTCCCAAGTTCTCTACGAGTAATTTCCTTGACAACCGTGAGGGATATGGATATGGTGGTGTGACGTGCCTGCTCGAGATGGGGAATACTCAACCCTGTTCAAAGGCTGATGAGAAGAAGCTGCCGTACATCGTTTTGTTCGGTCAAACGATCCCTGCAGAACAGCAGACATCCGATAGCGCCTCCTCCGGCGATACCACAGGGAAGTCCTCGTCAAATTCGTCGAACTACTCCGACGGATGCATGGGGGCAGGCCACTGCAAAGTGTTTGTGGAATCCGACGAAGTCGGCAGGACATTAGACCTGTCCCTTCTCCGGTCATACGAAGAGCTGTACAAGAACGTGGCGGACATATTCGGGATAGACGGATCCGAGATGGCGCGGAACATCATGTACTCGGACGCGGCCGGTGAGATCAAATACGCCGGGGATGAACCTTTCAGGTAACTGAAAATCCTCTCAGTCATCTCAAAACATTTTTTTTTCCCCAAAAGCATATGTCCCTCGTACTAATCACTCCATGGCAGCAACTTCCTGAGGACCGCGAAGCGGCTCACGATATCGGCGGCGGTCCATGGAGCCGAGACATAGTTCGAGCAAAGTGATCGGGGTGCATTACAGAAAAGTCGAAGCAGCGTTCGAGTTACTCCTCCGCGTGTGGTTAGATGATTTGATATTATGATGTATGTGTTTTAGGGAGGTTCGACCGGGTCTTAAGGCGACATTGCATGGATTATTAATCGAATTGGGTTTTATTAATTATTTTTATGATTTAAACCAAAGTCAACATTAACAGTATCATGTGGACCCAAAACGTTGGAATGAATCGATGAATCATCCCATCACACACAAAAAATGCAGCACAACAACAACAACATGCAACATCCCTCTCGTTGGTCTATTAAAAAATAAAATATTTAGATGAGGAGGAGGAGGAGGATCCGACAACGTAGGAAACGGCGACTTTTTTGGGTGACTGACACTTCACGTGTGCCCTTTGGGGTTGCTTCTAAAGTGAGAATATCCCAATATCATTATTATAATCAGAAAGTCTTTGGGTGGAATTTATTTTGCCTCATCGACTTCAAAAGCCTTCCACCTTTTCTTCGTTTGGTTCAACAAAGTCACTTCCAGCCGAGCCGATTCGACCGCAACATTTTTCTCTAATGTAATCAGTTCAGGCCCATGGACACGATGTTTACGTTCACTACTCACTTCTCTGAACACCTTCTTATTCATTTTCTCCCGACCCTCTTTTCTTCCTTCTTCCATGTTTATTTTCATCCTGTCTGAAAAGGCCACCGGCCCCCCGACATTAAAAATGGACCAGGCCCAAAGTTACCGTAACAAGGCCCACGGGCCCATGATATGGCGCAACACTGACCCCCATCACTACACAGCCACCCTCTTCCTTCTTCTTCTTGTAATATCAAAGTCTGAGAATACAGCCAGATGAAGCAATGGATGAATGTCCGAGCGCAAACAAAGCATTCTGGACTCCCGTCGAAAATTTCAGAGATCATACATCTCCTCCCCCGCCCCCGCCCGCCCTTCCCATTTTTATTACCGGGAGTCGCAAGAAAAAGTCCCCAAATTTGACCCGAGTGAAGAAAAAGTCCCTCGGACTCACTCGGATACGAATAGGTAGGAGTGCCGGGTTGTCATTACTCACTCGTTGGGTGTGGCAGTTTCATCAGTTCCGGCGCTTCCTCCGTCTGCCACAAAACAAAACCCAACGTATTACAGTTTTACACCCAGAGGCAATGAGAGAACTCGAGGTATGTACCTTCTTCGTTGGACGGAGCATAAGGGGACTTCCTGTATCTGGTTTGCTGCTGTGTCGGCTGAAAACAAGCACAACAATTAATCGTCAACATATGAGGATAAATCGATGTGGTTGATCGCACCGTCGACCTAAAGAAGTCAATAAAACGTCCAATCCACTGACGCGATCAAGAATGCCAAACTAGACAATTAATGGATGGGGCCGCCAATGTCAGGGGATTGATCTAACTGATAGCTACATGTAGCGAGCAACTAGGAACAAAAAATCCTTCTCACACAGTCCATTTATAAGATTGGCATGGACTGTCGAACTACTCGCAGAAAAAAGTACCTGCAATTTAGGTCGGAGGGCTTCGAGAGGTCCCTTTGGCTTCTCAACACCTTGCTGTTGTCGAGTACATGTTTGTTAATACTATAAATAGTAACAAGAAACTAACTTCGATCTTGGCATCGCGTTAACATACCTTTCCCAGTGCCCAGTCCGCAGAATCAAAATAAGCACGTTCGTGGTCCTGTTGGACAAATCCAAGACTTAGAAGCAAGAAAGCAAGGCTGACATTAATCTAAAGAAGTCGGTTGGGCACAATCTATGACCTTAGAGATAAGAGGCGGCTTCTTGGGCACTATGCCTCCATATTTCTTCTTTATAGCAGCTTCCTACAGCAGCACATCAAACAACGAATTCACCATGATTGTTCCGCGAGAGCAAACAGCAATAATCAGAAACACCTAGGCTAAAGCTTGAAGATTGTGGAAAACAACGTCAGATAATTGAAAGCATTAGCCATGGCCAAAGAATTTCTTCCAAAAGATATGAAAATGGGATCTGATCCAAAATCCATTCACTGAGCACAGGCAACACTTGCCTATTTCTTTATAATCCTAATACCAAACATACTCCTATTACCGTCCGTCAGTGAGCATTAATTAAGTTTCTCCGACTCACTTAGTCCCTACTTCAACGTTACTCAACAACTTCCCGATTCCATTTCGAGCAATAGGAGAACTATACCATCAGCTAGAATTAACATCAATGCAAGTAAAAACTCTAGATATGAACCCGGTGGGGGCCAAACAGTCGCTCTGCTACCTACTACTCTCAAATGATCTTGCAACCAACCAAATCAGGAATTCCTAGCCCCCAGGTGGAATTTACTTCGTCGAACCAACTTGCATCCACCATGAATGAGATCGCTCCGAGGCAAAAACAACTTTATTCTAACACCTCAGAACAGAAGCCATCATCGATTACAAAAGTACCAGAATATAAACAAAACCAGGAAAAAAAACAATAGCAAATCGACCTCATCCTGCGAGGAAGGCACAGCAGCGGCAGCGGCCGTGGCGTCTCCCTCGATTAGCTCCTGATCCTTCGCGTCCTCCATATTCTCTATCAAAACCTAAAATCAACCAATCCAAATCCAATCAATTTCAATCATCATCCCCCAAATCAAAAGAACTGAATCCGATTCACTTCGATTAATCGCCAACCAAACTCAATCCCGAATCGATCAGGGACTGAAGGTACGTGCCTTGTGGTGGATGTGGGTCGTTCGTCTGTTCGACACTGGATAATGAGGATGGTTCCGAGCAGATGAGGAGGAAGAAAAGGAATAACAAAATTATATGCGAACGTTGGGACTGAGTAGGGACGGGACAGAGTTTGGAGACCTTTCCGTTGCAATTGGGGTGTTAAAGTAACGGGCTGGGCTTCCGATAATCGTGGCGGGCAGCTGCCCGGACTCTCCTCTTCAGACCCCCTGATTAATTGCTTGAAAGCCCATCTGCACAAATTTGAGCAATTTCAGGGAAAGTTCTTGAAGTACGATGAAGTTGGAGTTGGCGACCCGGTTGTCCGTGGAAGAGGGTGGAAACAAAACCAAAGGGGGCCTTTCCCCTTTCCCATCGCCATCCCACAACCACGTAAACTTTCGAGAATATTAATGTTATTACTATTTGTTGGCGCGGAAATAGTTTCCCACTACATATACCAAATTTTACATTGATTTGTGTATTTGTCGTAAAGTAAATGAATACAAATTGAAAGAGAAATACAACATTTGAATTAATCAAACAATACTAAATTACATTACAAACATGACGTGAAGTGAAAATATAACAAAAGGAACTAGAAGACGGCAACGGAACTCTTCAAACGGATGGCAGCAGACGAACGGCGGCTACGACAGATCCTTTCTAGAATCTACTTCGGTGGGTTGACGATAGGACGTAATGAAGGTGAAGGTGGTTTCGAGACGCTGGTTTCAGAATGTTGGAAAGAAATTAGAGAAAAATCTGAGTTACGTGTTTGAATTGTATTTCGTGGTCTTGTCTCGTCGTTTTTTCCGCCTTTTATGTTCCTAAAATTTTACAGTTGTGATTCTTCATTTGTTACGTGGTTATTCTAAATCATATATCGTATGCACGATCTGATTCTTATTTTATATGAGCCACACACGTCGTATTTTAAACGGCTTCTCTAAACTTGTCACATGTCATGTTTTATCATCGTGACCAGACGTATATTAAAGTAGAAGAATATGACACTTTATAGTCTCTCAAGTTGTCGTATGGGTCTCGAGTTACGTAATACATATAGTCCACTCGATGTGATTCGAAAAACGTTATTCTTGGACTTATCGAGACAGAGTCACGCGTCTTCGACCCGTTAAAAAGGAAGCACAAAAATCACCTGTCACGATTATGCGACAAGGATTACACGCAACCTCGGAAGGATACCCAGAAACCACTCCCCAACCGGGGAGGATGCACTTATGGCCGTCGAAGAAAGTGAGGGACTTCTTCACCGCGTCTCACCTCGACTTCCTCGAGCGCAACCGCAGGGAGAAAAGACAATCCCTCCTCCTCAAGCAGACCTCTCGCTCCACGTCCTTTAATGGATACAACCGCAAGGTTGCCGGCGATGGGGAAGAGGAGGGGGGAAGGGAAGGGGCGTGCGCCACGCCCAGAGGAGGAGGTGGTGGTGGACATGGGTTCTGGAAGGAGGTCTTGTATTCCTGTTGTTGCCTGGATTTCTGGTTCGGCTGTTCTGGTAAATTCAACTATTTGTTTGGAATATAGATTTTGTTATCTTCTTTTTTTGTGCCGGTTAATCGGTAGCGGTCGATTTGGAGAAATTTTCGGAATTCATTGGGGGTTGGGCGTGATCGCCTACTGTTCCCTTGTTTCCAGTGATGGGGGCAGCTTGGGTAGGTCGACGGACAGAGTTTAGCGATTGGATTGGACTCACTTTCAGATGCTCTTCCCTTGATTGGCCCCGTGACGCTCGGATGTGGTAGGTTGTGTACTTGTTACTACTCTATCCCCAGTGCGACCCTATTTGGTCATGAGGAGAATACTGGAAGGGCTGAGAACTGCGATCGCCGGTACCTTGCCATGGATGTGTCTTGGGCGTTTTCTACGAAAGCGAGTTGGTTTTTGGGACTCTTGAGAGCTGAATTGGTGCTAATCTGGCTTCCCATGGATGGTGTTTCTGGTAGAATTGATGTATGTATGCTATTTGAGTTACTGGGGAGGTGCGTCTTGTGCTGTTGGAGAGTCTAAGGTGCGGGAATAACGAGCTAGACAATTGTCATTGTGATAAGTTCAGTCTGGATGTCTGGTTTCGATGTGGAGCATGTTGATGTCACAACATTCGCAGTTGGATCAGTCAGTAGTTAGAAATCAGAATATTGACCACCATCTGGGTCTTTCCTGCTTGTGGTTGAATCCTGGGCTGGTGTCGATGGTTAAGTTCCATTCTCAGTTGCAGTTAGATGTTGTGTTTGTGTCCTGTCCACATGATGCATGGATTTCGTTGACCTGAGAATGTTCATGTCATGAGGTGTCTCGGGGAAAAAGAACCTTCATTTGGATGGTTCCGATTACATGACTTACTTGGCTGCCTAAGTAGATGGGATGAAGTGAATTTCCTGAACTCATTGGACCCATGATGCATGTTATATGAGATATAATGTGTGGATGACTCAGTACAAGAGCACTCAGATCCTGAATGCTGCAGTTGTACACCTTCTCCGATCATGCCTATGACCTCACCAAGATCTTTGCATCTGCCTATGCCTTTAGTTGTCGTATATGTATGTTTGCATGTATGCTTGATTGGCTAGCTTTTACTGGGGATTTATGATCTTTTGCAAAAACTGCATTTCAGATGAAGAATGAAGATGGAGCTGCAGATGGAGGTTCACAGAATTCCTGTACCATCTTGGCAACCCGGCGCACACAACCTCCCCGATTAGATTCTTAACATCATAGGATGCATCTATAGCCGCAGAAAGTGATGATTGATTAGGTTAAAATGTGTATCTTATGTATAGCTATTGTTCGAACCATGCCTGACTGGGAAGTGCCTATCGACATGGTAATCAGCAATTGTCGAGTATCCTATCGACATGGTAATCAGCAATTGTGAGTATCAATTTGGATTGATGTGGTTGGACCCTATATTTGCAAATGAGCTGAACTGATGAACGCTTTAATATCACTAATCCCCACAGCAGATTACTTCCCAGATCATACAACACCCAGAGATTATGGTCTTTCCAAAGGGCTAAACCATTTATGAATCCAACCGGCCGGTGCACCCGCGCCACCTAACATGGTTTTCCCCCTTGTAACTGATCGAATCAAGCCGTAGCTCTGGCTAGTAGCCACTCCTTCATATCCCCAAACACCATCTCCACACTCTCCTCTGGCTCTCCGATCAGCTGGTGCCACATCCCTGGGTAAACCTTCATTGTCTTGTCCTCACTTTGTGCCCTCTGGTACAGCTCCTCGGCACAAGCTGGGTCGCACACCACATCCTCCGCGCCGTGCACGATTAGTAGCGGCACCTCCACCTCCTCGAACTTCCCCTGCAGATCCCTGCAGATCCTCATAAGCTCGAGAGCGGTTGCTGCCCTTGGCCTCGCCACAGTCCTCCTAGGGCTTGCCAGCGCCAGCTTCCGCTTCCATTCCACCTTGAAAGACCGGTCAGGGATTGACCCCCGCGTGGGTACGACCCTCCAAGTGGGAACCACAGCAGCCACAGCCGAGAGGAAGTGCTCGAGCGGCCACGGGGGTTTGAACTTGTCACTGATCCCACACATGGCGCCACTGAGCACGAGCCCCCTCCAAGCCCCCTTCTGCCTTAGCGTGATGTACAGAGCGATTGCCCCGCCGAGGGACTCCGCGTACAGGAAAGCCGGAAGGGAGGCTGGGAACCGCGCCCGGAACGAGTCGAAGAACGAGATGCAGTCATCCACGACGGGGTTTATGTCGGGGACGTGAGCGATCAGGCCGTCGGAGAACCCGTGGCCCTGGTGGTCGATAGCGCAGGTAGCGAACCCTGCCTCGGCGAAGAACACCGAAGTAAGCTGGAGTAACCAGCTGGACTCGCCGGTGAAGCCGTGGACTACGGCGAGGACGCCGACGGGCTCGGCGGGAGGGAGCGGGGTCCACCACTGGGTGAAGAGGCGGATAGAGCGGGAATTGGTGATGTAGTCGGAGCCGTGAGCAACAGAGTGGCGGGTGTAGAAATCGGCAGGGGAAAGGTGGCCGAAGGGGGTCGTGGCATTAGCGTCGCGGATCGGGTGGGGCGGCATCGTCTGTCAGATAGTGGTGTTGGTTGATGGATTCGAGTCCGTCACGAATTTATGGTTGTGTTGTGTAGTTGAGGGAGGGAGGGAGGGATGATGGTAAAAAAAATAAATGGCACGAAAACTGAATGAATTTTGATTGATACCATACGGGCGTTGCGTTGGTTTAGGATTTAATTGGCATTCAACAGCCCCAACCGGAACCCCTCACTGGTGATGTGACACCCCTCTTTATGAATGATTTAACTGTTGCCATGTGTAAATACCCCAAATTATCCTCGTCTCTTTTAAATGTGTAGCCGATCGAACAACAGAAGTCGGACGATTCATTACCTTCAGCCAGTCAATACATTCTTCTAGCTTGTCAATGATGCTCGCCCATTCGACTCGTGGCCCTTGCATTCGGCTCTCTCCTGTTAGGAAGCCAGCTTTTGCTGCAGGCTAGTGATGATGGTCGAATCTCGATGAGTCAATTTCCTCTCCTCTTCGGCTGTCGCTATGACTTTTCGAAGGCGTCTATGGAGAGGGAAGTAATTAGAGAACTACTACATCACCGGTCCTGCCGCCGACGTCAACCTCATGGGTTACACCAACGCCGAGGAAGTCGCTTCCGGTTTTCACTTCCGCCTGAGAGCCAGGGCCTTCATCGTTGCCGATCCGCAGGAGAAGCGCCCGTTCTTCGTCAATCTCGACGCCTGTCAAGATCACTTTTCGTGAACAAGGGGGAGCTTTCGGATGCCGGCATAAATCGGAGTCCTGGTGCGTACCTCAATAACCCTGCCGAAGAACGCAACAAATACAATTACGACGTGGATAAACACATGACACTCCCAAAATTCGTTGATGATGAGTGGGGTCCAGTGGGAAGCTTAAATTGGTTTGCAACTCATGGAACTTCAGTAAGTTGTACAAACTCATTGATCAGTGGCGATAACAAAGGCGCTGCTGCTCGTTTTTAATAGTACCAAGGAAGGGTCCTTTTCCGACGACATTGATGTGGCTGAAGTTCCAAGAAGAGTCTCAAAAATAATTCGTGATCTTCACAGCCACCATCATGAATTGCTGGTGTTTGTTGTCTCCTTTCTGTCTCCTTTTGGATGACCAGCGACCAAGGTCTTGAATGCTTCTAAACGTGTTAGGAATGGTATTAGGCATGTTAAAAAAAACAGAATTTGTGGCTGCCTTTTGTCAGTCAAATATGTCAACCCAAATGTGCTCGGGGCATTCTGCACTGATAGTGATTTGCCTTGTGATTTTAATCACGGTACTAGTGAAGGCAAAAAGGAGTTATGCTATGGATCAAGCTTTGATGAATTTGAAAGCACTTAGATCATAGAGAAGAGGCAATTCAAAAAGGGCCTTGGATCTATTCAACCAGGCATCTGAAAGTTGCAGGGAGGGATCGACTATTGACATGCTTATGTGGATTTCTCCCAACTTAAGGTGACAATACCCAAGAATGGAGGAGGTTCAGAAGTAATTAAAACTTGTCCAGCAGCAACGGGATTCTCATTTACTGCTGGAACTACTGATGGACCTAGAGCTTTTGATTTTTAAACAGAGAGATAACCAGCCTCAGTTTTGAACTCAAAGTCATTCTGACGATCGAGCTCCTACCTCATCTTTTCGAGCTAGCATCTCAATTCCTCACATTTAATCTGCATTTTTCTCGGCCATGACTCGTCTACCTTGCAAATTTACCCGACCTGAGCTGTTGACATTATCGTTCTAGCGCATCTTTCTCCTCCTTTAGGCCCGTAGTTTGGTCCAACAAGCTCTGACCGCGTTTCGTCTCCTTCACGACCTGCTTCCTGGGAAATTGTAATTCCATCTCCGAGAGTGATGCCTGCCTCCTCAGGCTATTGATCTCCGACGTCAGCTTCTCAAGTCAATTATCATTGGCTTCGCTGGATCCCTCTCGCCGCGGTTTTCCATCAAGAAGAAGTTATCCTGAGAAAGCAACCACAAGGACAGGCCATTTCGAAGAGATAAAGAAGAACATTACGTCGAAAAAAAAAAGGCCATCCCCATCCAGACTGATGTCGCTCACTTGTACAAGAGCAAGTGATTCGTTAGGGCGTGTCATTCACAAATATTTTAACAGACAGGAGAAGAGAGCTGACATGTAGTATCGCCCGAGTTAGCAAATTTCAGTTGCAGCGAGAAAGTAAAGGGCTCATTCTCGGATGCGAAATCTACGAAATCAATCAAAGCCTCCTCAAGAAAGCCTAATTTCAATGAGCCCTAGACCAAATCCACATTCCACCACAATCAGTCATTCCCTCATTAACCCGAAAACAGACATGTTGCCAAGAAATCAGAGAAGATTTTTTTTTTTGGCAAATATAATATATTATTAGCCAAATCTTACTTGAATGGTTCCTGGGTGATTATGAGTTTTGTTCTCGGCCGAGGGTGCAAGTTAATCTAATGTCACCGTGGTCCACGTGTCCCACAAGGAAGTAGGAGCATGATGTTGGTTATCTCACCCAAAAATCTCAACAGCCCACATCCCACGATTCTTCCCCCGAGATCTTCGCACCAAACATGCCTCCTCCGCCTCGTCACCTGGGCATAGAAAAAAGATTTTTTGGGGATCCCAAAAGGAGAACAACAAGGAGGTAGTATTAAAAAAGGGGGAAGAAGAGCAGAACCGGGGTCCCCGACCGAATTCTGTGAGTTCGCCTTTGATTGATCCCTCCGGAAGACTTCCAAGGTAGGTTTAACTCCACATGCGGAAACCCCTTTGTTACCAACTTCATCCCAACCTCTGCCGGCGATATTCGGAGACGATGCTAACATCAACGATCGGAGGAAAGTTCAATGCGGTCGGCAGATGTCCATGCTCACGGGAGCGACACTTTCAGGAACTCTAGCAACGGCCAACATGAATAGTGGTTCAACAGATAACAACATCACTCCCCCCGACCAGCCAAGGCTCGGCGACTCTTTGTCATCAGGAACAACCCCCATACGAACAACAGCGTCTCCAAGCCCCAAGGCGGCTCCCCACTTCGGCTCTCCTGACGCCTACCTGACCCACAGCTGCGATTAAGTCCTCTCCCGGCGCCCCCCCGACAAGCTCGACGCTCCCGGCGTTCCTGACGGTTACTTCCTTTCAACCCGACACCCACGGACTTCCTTCTCCGTTGCTCCTCGACAACGGCGAGTCCACAGCAAGCCGAGGCAGCCATGACCGGCGAAGGCTCAGATTCCCACTGCAGCGACACCAACCCCGGTTAGCTCCAGAAGCGGCAGCGGCGTCCCCACCTGACCTCCCTCTTCTCTGACTTCATGGTGGCCAGCCCACTCCCCTCGGGCATTCCCAAGTCCAACCACGGCAGCCCAACCCCCTGGGATCTCGAGGGCTTGCAGCAGCGAAGGTTCCCCCGCCGACGTCTTCACGCCCATCTCAGATTAGGGCAATAGCGGGTCTTCACCCCCTTTCCTCCTGACGCCCACAAAACCTACAGCAGCGAGCCCCCTCGGACGTCTTCAGGACGGCGACAGAAGACCCACCTCTCCCCGGCATCCCCTTCGCCCGCAGCGCGTGCCCAAGCCCGGCGGAAGCAATCCCACGGCCTTCTCCGGCGTCCCCAAGCTCCACGGCGGCTTCCTGGGCATCCCGACTCCGGCGGCTCCGCACTCTCCCCTCCGGCGCTCCCTCATCGACCACGGGAGACCCATTCTCCCTCTTGGTTGCCAAGGTAAAATCATTTTTACCTCCTGTTTCCGCATGATCTGTGGTGATTAGGATTTAGTTTTATTTTATCAAAATTGATCTTTTTTATATATATATAATGCACGTTGCCTTGACTTGAACATTTCCTTTAGTCATTAGGTTAATAATGTCGACATTTCATGTTTACACGATTACTTGAGCTAAATTTTTATAATTAGTTAAATTAGGCAGTTTTGAGTACATGTGCATTTTTTTTTAAGAATAATTTTTAATTAGTTTTTGATACCTCACGTGCATTTTTTCTCTTTTCTGCATTTTTTTTACTATTACAATTACAAGACTTCTGACATTCCTATTTCTATTATTTGTTTGCATGAATATGCCATACGGAAATTTGAACTTTCCAAATAATTATAGTCCTACTCAATTACCTCATACGGTAAGACATGCCTTGCCTTTTCCACATGTATTGAATTTTATCAAATTAAATCAATACTCAGCATGCTTATATTTTATTTTCGTATGTACACTGAGCATGCGACTTCGGAAGATCGACACCAAATTCTCGAAGACTACTCAAAGGCGCATTCAAAGATTACTTGAAGGCGCGTGTATCAAACCGCGTGGATCTCTCCGCGTGTGTAAAAACCTCGATGTCAAGATTATAAAGCGGCCCCAACCGTCATTTCAGGTACATGAGGGAGGTGCGGGCCTCCCGAAATTTTATTATTTCCACATGTAACGGGTCATGGGCCCAAGTGCATAGGCCCACGATCACCACCCTTCCCCGCTCCCTTTGATCTAAATACTTGATCTGTGGTTGCTGTGCATGTTATTAGGCTTTCAGGATTTTATCGTCGCATGTTGTTTGCTAAACCAATACACATGAGTTCGGGCTCAAAAAGCCTGAATCGGGTCCAACGCCCGTAAAACATTGACATGAGTCCGGAGTCATGCCCGGATCGGGTCCAACACCCGTTAAACAAAAGTAAACTTTTTTGGAGCAAACGCCACCTTTTCGCATGCTTAAGTGTAAGAGTTAGTAATTAAGAATCCCCGAACCAGCTGTTTTTCCGACTTAACAGTTTTAAAATAAAAATCGGTGGCGACTCCGTAATTGTTTACCTAGGTTAAACAACAGCACATTTTTTTACAAACGGAGCCATTTTTGGATGAGGGACTAGCGCCCGCGCGCGTGCTAGGCCGGAAGGCGCGCGTACACCATGTATATCCTCCTCCTCGAGTCTTTGTTATATAATTTAGCTAAAAATAACTTGTGAAATGCGATAAGAAATTCTAAATTCGTCAAAAATATAATGATGTTTTTAGTTAGAAAAAAACTTCCACTACCTTCAACAAATTAAAGTTAAACCCCCTGTTCCCTGAAGTCTACTTTTAAAATGAAAATTAAAATCGAATTTTCTAACTTTATAAAAAATGAATTTATTAATCATGATTTCAGGTCATTAACTATATCTCCTTTATGAAAAACAATAACGAATATTATTTTATAAATTGGACACGTGTCACTGTCACCTGTTTGATACAGTATGTAAATATATCACGCTTCTTCTTTTTTTTTTTTTCCCTTTTTCCTTGTTAGTTTTGCGTATTTCTTTTACAACTAATAATATCTCTTTTTAGGAGTTTACATAAAAGTAATTCTATTTTGAAATAGCGAAATTCTCCTTGAGCTTTACTAGTGTTCGTGAGATTTCTTATTCCAACGCCTGAATGCAATTAAATCAGGGAACACAAAAGAAAGCCGTTAGTAAAATACTAAGTACGGTACATGCCGTAAACGGCGACTCCCTTTTTTTACAGGCTATTAGCCCTCCCTTAATTCCTCCAAATAAGTAGTTGTAATGGCAATTAGATGGCTATGTAATATCCTGGATAAGTCTACAACTCCCGAAGTATACAAGAGACGACTTCTCTACAATCAATCTACAATGGATAAGTCCCCGCAAGTCTCTGAGAGTCAAACTCACCACAGGTCTACGAGCTCACCACATGTCTACGCCCTCACCAAGTCTATGAGCTCATCACATGTCTACAAGCTCATCATCACACCCTTAGTAAGCATCATCTGCTCTTCGGCATCCTTCGGATCATCCAATCCAACCTTATTTTGCGACTCCGACACATATCGTCAGATTACCAATCGTACTGGGATTTCACTTATCACTCATGAATCAGCATTCGGCGACATCGCTATCCGTCCCGCACAGGCCGTTCCTCCCAGCGAATCACCTTTTAGATTCTTCCACGTTCACGGACACAATCCGCCTGATCACATCGCCCGCGAACCTTTCTGTTCGCATTTCATTCCAAAAAATTGTCCAACCCATTTGCTTCGTTCCGTCCTCGAGGTTGTCGACGATTTTATCCAGGGACGGATTCTCTACGAATTCACACGGCCACGGATCCTTCCATTCGGCAAATCATCCACGGTTATTATCACCCGTTCTTTGTTTCGGGCCATCATTTCTGCCCCAATCATTCCAGTTTAATTCCGGTCGAGTTGATCTCGAAGATACAACCGTCCAACAACGTCCTTTCTGACCCAATTCGTCCATAGAAAAAAGGCAACCAACCAATTAAGGTTGAAATTTTCAATTTCTATTATATGGCCATGGGTCACCGGAGAAATCCTTCCCGTAAAGCCCCAGAGCGCACTCACCGTTCTATCATTCAAATACCGAGCTTTTGCAGGGATGGACAATCGTAGAATAGCAGACGGAACGACCCACAAAATCAATGGACAACTCACAGTCACAACCGCGGCCAGACTTACCCAAGCAAGATGACATCGACACCACGGAGGCAAAAAGGGGAACGGGCCAAGGAACGATCACAGTCACTTACTGCTCTTTTTTTTTTCTCCAACATAATCACAAAACCAGAAATTTTACTGCAACTCTTTAGTAAGTCATCGAGTGATACATAACCTTTCATTTGACAATTTATAATTACAAAATTTGGGATCATTATATTACCCGATGTATTTTTAAAATATAATATGTAATATTTGATGTATTTGTGGTTTCATAAATAATTGTAATAATTTTAATACGGGCTTATTGTTATTTTTATTAATTGGAATTTAAGGTTCTTCCGCTTTCTCGAAACAACTCCCACGTGTAAAGGGGAGTTTGGTTTGCGGAATAAAAAAGAATGGAACGATCCATTTTAAAATGAATCAGATGGAATGGTTTTTATTCCATTTCAAACAACATCGGTCTTCAAATTTTTAAAATTAAAAGAAAAAAATCATCCAGGTTTTAAGAAGATCGCTCTTATATCATAAAAGATTTTACTGGAAGGAAAAAATGTCACGAATCCAAATTCATTACAAAAATCAACTCAAGAAAACCACATCCTGTAGAAAAATAAATTGAACAAAGAAACGGAAGAATCTAAAAGCTAGCACTTCCTAAACAAAATCCAAATACAATAATTAAATAAAACCCATAATCAACTAACATAATTGCACTCCTTAATAAATTGTAAAAGGGTAATATTGTCCTTTTTTATCACATGTCGAAAAAGTTTTCCAAATACATAAACCACGAATAAAACATTTTCTATTCAAAACCAACGGAAACTAACGGAAATGTGCTTTCCGACAGCTAACTACCTCAACAGATCACGACTTCAATTAAAATTCTTGTTGGCATTTTCAACCGGATATTGTTTTCCCGTTAGCTTGATCTGTTGATTTAGGTGAAAAACCTGAACGAACCTCGCTAATCTCTTTTCAGTTAAATGATCAATCACATACCTACGCATTGAACTCGATCATTTCGTTTCGATCGAATCTCGAAATTAATAGTAAGATGATCGCCGTTGTTGGCGATGCGGTGAGCTGCAGCTTTTCCAATCCGGGCATGGACCGCTTCCTCAGGTGTTGTGACGGTGACCTAAGGGCATCAATCGCGGACTCTGCGATGCTGTGGATGGTACATGAGGAGATGCAGAGAGTGCATGAGAAGGTCAAGACCAAGGACTCGACCGCTCGCCTCAATGAGGTCTCCAAGTTCTACCAGCTGGCTGTCATCCAGCTCGAGTTTTGTCATAAGTTTGTGCAGCAGGAGACCGAGGACGGCAACCAGCAGGGCCTCCTCAACGATTTGGGTTCTATCCGGGATCATCTCAGGGGACGGCAGTTGGAATCGGAGGCAGCCATTGCCGAGAAGGACAGGGAGTTGTTGGAGATGGCGGAGAACGAGTTGAGGCTGAGGAAGGCACTGGAAGCGAAGGAAAGGGAGGTGGTCTTGTTGAGGAGAAGGCTGGAGTCAGCGAGCAGCCCTCGTTGGATGGAGGACGGTGATGATATGGCATTTGGGAAGATGAGGGATGCCATCGTGATGTCAGAGACGGAACCTTCAGATCAGCAGATGGTGTCAACCATGGAGAGGGACGTCCTGGTTGTGTCAGTGAAAGAGTTCGTTGCGGATGTCAAAACGAGATTCGAAGCAGAACAGGGAATAAGATTGGCACAGGACGCAGATTTAGAAGAAAGCCGTGTTTCAGAACTGCTGTCCAGTTTTACGCACCAGGTCTACGGAAAATTATCCAAACACACCGCGAGGTGCATGTTCCTGTTCTTCGACGTCATCTCTAGGAAGGGAAAATACAGTTCAGCTGACATTCCCACGTCCATGGTCGACAGGCTTGAAGACATGAAGCGGCAGACTGACTCGTGCACTGAACAGGTGGCTTCCCTAAGGCAGAAAGAACGACTTTACCAGGAGGCCTTCGTGGTAACAAGCCAGAACCTACGGAAGGCCGAAAACGAGGTACTATACAATGCATGAAACTCAGCTCCTGACAATCCAACATCACAAACAAACGCTCGAATTCAAACAAATTTCAAGCGGAACAACAGGTGGATCTGCTGGCTGATCAGGTCGACAGGCTACTGGACATGCTGGAGTCGGTTTACGTGAAACTCTGCCGCCACTCTCCCATACTAGAACAACATTTTGACGTATGGGACATACTCGCATCCGTACACAGAGAACTAAAAGGGGTGTGACGGAGGCGGCTACGCTTACACATGACATAACTGCGGCAGCATTCGGCAAGCCAAGCTAAGCAGGCCCCGCGGAAAGACCCAGTAGATCCTGATACCTTGTCTGGCGACTCTTACCTCCCGAAGGGAAGGGACGGAAGGGCAATTGTACAGCGAAAGACGAGGCTAATAAGTCTTGCTGCTTTGACCGAGTGTCGCCTGTTGGGAGTTAGACAGCATTCATATCTGATCTCTGATCAATCACAATACGCAAGTTCACCAGTGAAACGAAATTCATAACCCTCCTCCACGCGCGCTCCCACAAAGCCGTCTACATCGAAACGAGACTCGTGGGCAGGACAGGACACTGGCCGCCGCAGCTACCCCCCCTCTCCCCGACAGACGGTGTCGCGGCCCATATTACGATGCCCCTTGCGTGCGGGTGCTGGCCCTTCTCTCGTGGGGTCGTTACATGACGTCTGTGAATGTCATACGGTGGAGAAAGCTTAACGTTTTAGATAAGACTTGGTCGTAGGGAACTAAATGATAATAATAAAAGGATGACACCTATTAACTAAGAAAACCTTCGATCAGTGTATTATTGATAGGAAGATGTCCGACACTGTGTTAGCATATATATATATATATATATATAGTATAACAAATAGATTCAAAATTCAAACTATAAACAGACGAGAACTTGTTGTAATTGACTAACGTTATTTAGGAAAAAAACGATGGGAAGAAAAAATAAAAGGGATCCTAGGGTTTGAAAGGAACATTTGAAAATCGACCACGGACAATGTTGCAATAACATTTACAAGAAAAGAAAAGAGAAGAAAGGAAGATGCTTAGAGACAGAGAGAGAGAGAGAGATATGCATGGCTCCTCATACGCCATTGCGCCGGAGGCCACCGTGGGAAGCGGTGGGCTCACTCCGCGAATGGCATACAGGGAGCCAGGCACATTCGTCGAATACCGTCCTTCGGTCCGTTCCCCCCACGACCGGAATGCGAAGAGAGGAAGAGGGGAGGATTAAACAGAAAAAGATGGACTCAGAGTTTTCTATGATGGGTCGCATTCCCCCCATATTTATACAAAGAGACTGATCGAACGAACAAGGAGCGACGAAAACACAAACGCCTGTGTTGTTGGTGGTTGACGAGAGTGAGAGTGAGTGGAGGAGATAATGGCGTGAGTGGTGGTCGAGGGAATATAAAAAGGCTGACCAAGAATGCAATTTCCTATGTAGAATTCAAACACATATATATTATATGTATATACACATTTTTGCAGCTTTTTTTTTACTTTTTCTTTTTGGTCGTTGTCACTCAATTAATCCTCACCCAATTCATTCAAAAAGGGGATCTTTTTTTTAATTAATTGTCATTAGTGGTGTGCTAGTGATTTGATTTTTCTAAAGCCCAACTTTTTCGTTTAAAAGGAAAAAAAAAAATAAATGTTTGGGTTTGGGGAGTTAAAGCAAAAGTGCACACCCTCAATTCTGCTTTTCTTACTTTCTGTTTGTTTTTTTACCTTATGATTTAATTATATTTTTGCTTTCATTTTTTTTTTTGGTCGCATTCTTCTTGGAAATACATGGATTCTCTCCTCCTCCTTTTACTTTACCACCCACCATTTTAGGAGAAATTAAAATTACATTATACACTGATATAAAGATTCAAACGAAGGAATTCGCATTTACAAGGGCATGTAATTTCTGATATAACCAAAAAAAAAAAAACTTTTTGTCTCGTGATGTCGTCAATTCCCCCACAATGAAATAAGTCATACTATACTTAATCCTTCTTAAGTTTGTGGGGCAAATTATATATATATAAAGAGTTGATGGTGGTACTTTACAATCACATCAACATCTGGTTTAACGGATCTCTCTCTCTCTCGTGTACAGCTTGATTTAAAATAAAAAAAAAATGAAGAAAGAAAGAATCGGTTGGGTTTGATGATAGAGGAGGTGACATGTGATGGACGTCTTGAAAAATCACAGAGGAGACCCACATCCCCCCTGCCTAAAACAAAAATTCTGGAATTGCAGAATGGAATGATTGTTGTCTGCTGTCTGAAAATATCCTTCTTTTCAGACACCATAATGAAAAGAATTCGATTCCCCTGCCTTTTTGTCTTCTCAATCTCAAAAATAAATAAATAAATAAATAATAAACAATGATGATCATAAAACTGGTGAATCCCCCCCCCCCCTCCTCACCCGGCCATCATTAATTGCCGCGCGTGCTCCAACTTTTTGGCCGTGATTTATTCTCCAATTACACCAAACCTTTTCTTTAATTTCCGAAGAGTTTCAAATTCATCGGTTGAAAATCATGTTTTTTTTTAAATACCTTTTTTTTATCTAAAGGATGTTTTATATCTTTTAACCCCTCTCCCCTAAAAACAACCTTTAATAAAACCATTATTATTTATTACGAAAGAAAATCACGGGGGGGGTCCGAACCAAAAAACAAGCTGAGTTCAAACACACCTCCCAAACCAAAAGGGGAAGTGCAGACTTTTCCTTTTTGTTTATCTCTTTTTCTTTTCTGTTTACACATTGTCAGACTCAGACGTATATTTTTTTTTTCTCCTTTTTCAATCCTCTGATTTTGTTCCTCCTTCAATTTTACTTTTCCGTCCTTTACGAAATAAATTGTTCCTTTTATATTTGAATATTTTAATATTGATCATTAGAATTTAAGGAGGAGCTTATTTTAACAAATCCTGGGCTTGACCGCAAAACGACCCAAAATTAATATTGGACCTCACAATCTTCCCGGGGCAACCCCCCCTACAAAATCTCGGGGCCCCAATCCTTCCCACAACGAACCAAGTAGCCACACGACGGCATTGCCCACAAAGGTGGCATAGATGGTTGCGACGAGTTCCGCAGGGCTGGCCATCACGAGTTATCGGTGGATTGGTAGAGCCGGTAAGGGGAGCAGGAAGCATAGGCTGGTGAGAGAGATAAGTAGGTTCAGCAAGAAAGTGCTACCAACTAACAGCATTCAAGTGGAATCATATATGTCTTAAATGAAGGCCTCCTACATGCACAAGCATAAGGTTTAGAGGTCATAGCTATCCAAGTGGATGCAGAAATATTAAGAGAGAAGCCTCAGAGATACGACTAGTTGTAACCCTTTGATGTCGCCTATTGTGAACAGCAAAGTATTATCATGTTTTATTTTCCACATGGGGATGTTTTGGGGCCATGCAAACTTGGTTTGGATAGATGTAACTGAACCAAACACATGGAAGTCACTCCATTGAAGATTTGCTGGAATCCAGTGCTTCACTCTGCGTTTGGAGAATGGAGGGTAGTGGTGCAGTGATGGTAAGTACCTGCACCCGGCCAATTACATATAATGAAGTGGGAATAATCAATATCAAATTATCTGGATCCCATGGTATTCTCAGAATTAAAGTTTTCTGAGAACTAATAGTTGTCTGGGCAGTATTTGCCATATGGGGAAAAGTAAACAGCAGTGATGATATTACCTCGTCCGTCATCGGGTGGGAAAGAATCACCTGATGAGCATGCAGGAAGTAGCCACAATCACCAGGCAGCGCATGCTGAGGCCTCACATGACCCCTAAGAATGATTAGGACAAATATTTAGAGTATTCATCAACTTAACCAACTTTTTAGCCAGGAGAGAGTTCAAAGTCCTCCCCCCCCACCCACCCTGAGGACATGCACTTGTCTAGACATATCCTATATGACGACATATAGTCCTAGATGTCCTTTCCCGACAAACCTAATCCTTGTGACAAAGATTGAATTTATTTCCTCTGATTCTAACCATATGTGCCAGAAAATCAGAACTGTTTGCAGAGCAAAACAAGTACGTTACTGTCAACACACACCCGTCCACTGCAAAGCTTTCTTCCACGTCATCGAAAGCAAAGCATCGTGGCTTCCCTCCTTCAACATATAGAGGATCACCTGGTGAAAAAGCAAAGGTTTAAGAGTAGTGGGTAGGATCAGAATACTAAGTTTTCATTCACCAAGCTACATAGTAAAATAAACTAGTTGTCATACTGTATGATTGGTTCTTCGAAAAAGTTTAAGTGTACATTATTTGTATTAGACTTTTCCCCTTAAAAACTCGCCAAAAGCATTATATAAAGAATATTTGGGTGCTTCAATTACATTGCCATACACTCAAGTAAAAAGCCAGTATATTCCGTACAATCTCCAATCCTAATTTGGTAAAAAAATTATGTTCACTTGAATGCAAACAGGATTTGTAGGAGTTTGTTTTCATGTTTGCATGCTTTCGACGGCACAGGAATTCCCCTGTTGACAGGTAAACAAGCACAACGCCACTTACATATCAGAGGATGCCCTATAAAGGAGAGATGTATTCGTATCTGATGTGGCCTTCCCGATTGAATCTCAACCTGTTTTGAAGCGAAAGAAAATTGTAAGCCCATGCCTCAACAAATTTCTTCGCATAAGAATAAAAACCAGGACAAGTCTCCCTTCTTCGAAAAACTCAATCGGACTGCTTTCCCAAGTACTAAAAGGGAGCTAGAACATTTAATTGTTTACTAGTCGACCTGAACTATAGTTCGATGTCTTTCCACATCTCTCTGGAGAACCTTAACTTTGCTCACAGCAGGTTTGCCTGCATTGCAGAGGACAACCAATAAAAAACCTAAATATAGATAATTATTATTTATCATAGGAAATAATTGATTGCATTAGGTGATTAAAAGCAAATTAGAACCATAGGTTTGGTGTTTCAAGCATTGACGGACCTGATGTAGTTGCCACATACAGCCCCTTAGCTACACCAGAATATTTTTGCAGCTCCAATAGGTTGACTGATTATGAGCTGCAGAGGACAGAGCTTCTATCATGCTGGGTCGAATATTGGCATGAAAAAATAAATGGCATCTCAATGAATATGCTGTCGGACTATTCAGCTCTCTCAGTCAGTTGTGCACAAACAAAAGTCTCAGAAGAGTGACGTTCCTGGAGAGAAGTTTCAACACAGATCCCTTCCCGAACTCGTACAAGAGTAAGGTAATGTGACGGTCAATCTTGCAGCCACATCACATCAATTTCCAAGACAACATTGAATTGCACACAGGATATGCCATTGAGCAGATTATCAACGTTAAAAGACTTGAAAGGAAAAAGAATGGTTTGGAGTGTCACCTCATCTTCAGCAAGTATTCCATCCACTAAAGCCCGGTAAAATTTAGTAATTTTCCTTGCTGGTTTTGGCTCCATCCCCACATTTCTGCATCCATAAAATTGAACATATGGAGTTATTTTTTCTAATGCTAGCTCGAAAAGAGTGTCTTTCCGGTGCATGTGACATTTTATTAGGATGATGTGCATCTTGATTAATAAAAGTATTGCTTCTTCCTTCCAAGTGAACACTGTTGCAATTTCCAACCTTGTTCCTGAAATGAGGGATGTCCCATCTGCGAAGTAGGCAGACAAACGCGATTTTGCTATCTTTGTCTTGGCACATAGCAGTATTCCTGTCACCACACAACTAAGTCATTAGGTGAAGCAAGAGCCAAAAGCTAACTAAGAAAGCAAATCGAATGCTCCCAAAATATGTAATTGACACCAACTTCCTTCCAAGACGTCAACTCCATAGCATGTGAAAGAAGGAATAATAATAATGAACCATCACCCCACATCTCAACATTGACCTACACCAAGATGGAGTATAGATATGGCCAAGGGCAGAGAACTTTACTTCACCCTACCAAGAGAACAGAAATTGACATCACCCTACTAAATAATTATGAGACTAACACCAGCAACAAAAATGCCCCGAAACAATATTACAATTGTATCTTCTACCCCTACTATTAGTTCCTGCAAATAGAATAATTAACCTAATATCAGTAAAGATTGATCCATGAATCGTTCTGACAATTAATATGCGGTAACCTGATGTGCCCCTGCCCAGTCTGTGGACAGGCACAGGTTGAGGTTCATGGCCCATCTGCAGAGTCCTTTTTCTTTCCCGCCATTGAAGTTGCGATAACACAGTTCTTTGCTGGAAAAGCCCTCCAGGTAATACTTGCAGTCCAGAGGGCTTATTAAGAGCAATCTAAGGATAAGCAATCAAAGAAAGCACATCAATTAGCACCCTTTATATCTTCGAAACTTGAAACATAATGCTTTATAGCAAAGACTCAAAGTCACGCGCTTCCGCTGCAACTATTACTACCATATGATCATCTTCGTAGAGAATCTCAATTGAGCAGGGCGCATCAGGTTCCTTCCAAGGCAACCTGTGATAAACCAACTTCAATCCAGCCCTAAACCATGACTCGGAAACACTGCAAAGATCAGCAAACAGGGAAACAATGCAAACACGCCAATAGAGGTGTAAAAGAATCCACGCATGAATCACCTGAGCTGCTCGTCAGGGTTTGTAGTTACACGTTTATCCACCATAATCTGCCACCTGAGAAGTAGAACCATTATCCGTTCTAACAAGTAACAGAAATCGGTCACCAGACAATCGTGACCAACTAAACAAAACTATGAGGCACCTGTCCATTTCGAATTCGCTGCATCCACCTGAACAATATTCATGCAGCTTTCAAAATCAGGAAAAGAAAAATCTACCCCAACCATGAATGTGGGCAGAAATGCAGTCTCACCCTTGAAGAGGGGCCGAGCATCTGTACTTGCTTCCGTAGAACTCGATCAACGTCGAGCCTGACAAATTGACACCTTCGATTGTTAAAGAGAGGCAGGCGGAGGGATAGAATTTGGGAAGATGTTTTTACTGGACGTACCATCGTCGGAGGGGGCAACGACGTCTTCGTAGGACAATCCCCCGTTCAGCTCCGGCCACGGTAACCCGAACCTTCGATCGCAGCTTTGGACGGCGTCTGACATCTCCGCCTCGCCCGAACTGTCCGGTCAAACACTGGAGAAGAACCCCAAAAAACTCGCCGGCCGGGTAATCGACAAAAAATCAATAATCACCGAAAACTTGAACAAACATTGATCAATAATCAATCGACGAACACAAAAGTTGAAGAAGATTCAAAAGAGCTTCAATGGAATCAATCGTTCTTATTCATCTCTAGAATTTTCTCAGTTTTCAAGGCTGGCTAGTACTGAATTCATGGCTTGATCTTTTATACTCGGGCTTCAGTTCATAAGTCCCTTGATTCGCCCCCTTGTTGTTGTACACGCACAGATCCTTCAGCAAGTCTTTCAAGAATTGCTGCACGCGGAAAAAAAAAAACAGGTAAGTAGTTATGACAAACTTCCACCTTCTCCAAGGGAGGGGAATTGATCGAATGTACCTCCGGCTGATCTGTCTCGGCGATGAGGTTCCTCAGAGTCCAGTTCGGTTGCCGCTCGAAAAGCTTGAACATTATTTCCTCCATCTCACCACGGTCCCTCCTTGTCCTCTTCAGCTCTGCAGGCTTCGGCACTGGTTTCTTCTTGATCTCCTGGATAGGATTCGGCTACTGCATCATGCATAAGGTCTCGCCATATTTACGAGAAGTGAGGAATTACGATGACTAATTCATTACCTTTGGCGGCAAAGGCCTAATGAACGTGGTGCCACACTTGTCATTGTCGATCACCTGCGGTTGTCAAACAGTCAGTACCTGAAGAATCATCGTGGCGACACTCGAAAACGAGAAATCGACCCGAGAGAGAGAGAGAGAGAGAGAGCGGAAACCTGTATCTGTCTGGTTCTGTTCATTGCTTTGTTAGTTCGTTCTCGACAGAGCTTCCCGTACTTCTCGATCTGCTCCTCATGCGGCCTCATGTCGAACTTGTTCAGTATCTTCCCCTCCACTGCCATCTTTCCTGAACGCAGAAAATCAAACATCATTTCTGCCAGTGTCTCCAGTCCGACATGGCATGGAGAGAGATTTTCAATAACTTTACCTTCAGTCGACTCGGAGAACACAGCCATTGGGACGAAATCCTTTGACATTTCCATGGAGTACCGCTTCGGCACATCGCCAGATTCAGTAGAAGCCAACTCCATCATGAACTGCGCATGGATGCCGATCATTAAAAAACCAGGCGAAATCCTAGAGGATGATACCCTGAGGAAGACACCTGCCTGAGGAGACTCTTGCTTGTCACCGGATAGGAGCGGATCGATGGACAGGACGACCTTTGCAACAATAGGTGAAGGAGACACGTAAGAGGAAGACGAGGAGAAACCTCCATCGGTGACATTCATCAGATGATCAAGCGGCACGGCTTCGCGGGGGGCACCAAGGGATTTTGAGACCAATGGGGGGCACTTCATGAGCCAGGTGGCACGATCAGACTTGCTCGTGTCGACAAACACTCCGCCATAGGGGGAGGATGAAGACGCCCCTGCTGCCGCCACTGCATTGTTCTTGTCGTTGTCGGAGCGATCCGCTTTTGGTTTATTCTCCATTTCAAACAGTCGGCGAGGATCGGAGTCAATGAAAGAGGGATTAACTAGGAGGAGAGATGCAACGAGATTTGCTGGATTTTCGGTAACTAACAGAAATAACAAACCAAAACCGCATTCAAAGCCCCCTTCGTTTACCTGGACTTGCTAAACAGTAGTCAAGAGTACAACATTTCTGGGACAACACGACACGGAATGAAGGAACACAGGCTGAATCATGGTTTTTCTAAACTCTGATCCGGATCGGGCTGTGTATTTTGGCTCCGACTCGTGTCGGACGGCCACAATTTACACCGAGACTGGACAATGGATGGCACTATCAGCGGCATTCTGTTTCCTTTCTGCCTGTAGCGACCAGCACCAGGATTCGAGCCTTTCTTTCTGATTCTTCATCTTCTCCAATTGTTTCTTCGTGTGCTCCCTCTGAATTCAGTACGCGAAGAGAATTCGATACGGGATGTTATTATATGCCGAATGCCTTATCGGCCAATGAATCACAATGCTGGGTATTACACTAATACGGTATAAATTCAAATCTTTCACGATCATTTAGTGGATCTGTCTTAACACGAATCCCATTCCATGGTAAGGGAGATCAATGACTGAGAAAGGAAATGAAAGATGAGGACAATGAATGACTTACGTCCTCAACGAGCTCGATGATTGCCAAATCTGTTCTCTAGCACTTGCTCTTCAACGTCGCATTTTCCTTCCTCAGATCCTTTGTTGACTTCGTCATCCGCATTGAGGGCGCATGCCACTAGTAAAACCACCATATTGACACGAGGAAACAGAAGAACAGCATTCTTACCTTCTCGATTTCTTGATTGAACGTCTCGAAAAGCTCATTGATTTTTGACAATGACTCCTGAACGAATGATTTTTTAGGCAAGGAAAATAAGCGTACAAGGGTCATTGAATTTACCTGAAATTGTAGAAAATTTTCTCCATCCTGTAGTAAACTAAGATCGTAAGTCCTCGGTTTCCAATAGCTGTGATATTTGATCTGCATACACTTTCGTCTGAGCACGTTCCTGGTGGCTTTCTCCTCTTGTTGCTTGATTTTCAAATTGGTGATTTGGAGTTCCAGACTTTTCTGCTTCAACTGCAAGCCGAAAAACTAAATCAAATGGTGTTTACTAAAAATGGTGAAATTACCAAATATTTTAGGTATGACAAATAGAGCTGTTAGAGGTTCGGTCAAATGAAGAAACAAAGCAAGACCTGTTGTTCACGATGCTTTTCAGAAGGTGCATATTTATCTGCGAGCTGTTTCAGATTTATCTTCAGCCTGCATTAAGATTGCAATCCATCACCTTCAACAAAGGGAATGGTATTACTGTCACGTGAAGGGATAATTTAGGATTAGTATAGATGCTACATGACACAGCAAAAAATGCGTCAGCTTCGAGGATCATCAATTGAATTCGTTTGATGAACGTGTGGACATACTTATCTGCGGCAACATTTATGATCAAGTTCCTTCCTTAAAATAAAAAATCCTTCACCGTATATTAGCTATTCAGCTTATGCTATATTACAGCAACTGAGTTCATATAATGGCAAAGAAGGAGCTTACATCTCATTCTCCTCCACCCGAGAAAGACACCATCTGTGAACCAAAAATACCTATAAGGTCTTAAAATCAACCCCCTTAGGTTCTTCAAACACTCTAGAATACAAGTCCAAAACCTTTGTAATTGCCGGTGGCATCAGAAAGTTGATTCAAGCAAGTCGTTACAAAAACTCCCATTCCATCCTTCCAATCAGAGACACACCCTTGTTTCATTGCAGCAGCAGAACCACCCTCTGCACATAGTTGCACTTTTCACCCTTAACCATAAATTTCATCTCCATCTGCTCAAAGTCCCAATCTACCACCCCTAAGGTCTTCAATCACGACATTACTAACACCACTTCACAAGCCTTTAAAGGCATTACTAACATCCTAGTTTCAAAATTCACACCCTGCACTGTTCACGTTCAGAAGAGCACTCAATGCAATCTCCATTAGCTATCATCACCCTTTATAAAGGAATCTTGCGCAGTTGGCAACCAATCTGTCTTCCTAGTGTCACATTATGAGTACTGCCGGAGTCACCGAGCACATTCAATTTCCTCTTCTTGTAGAATCCAATCAATCGCATGCTCTCATAACCCACGCCCCCTTCCAAGCCATACAAAGCATGTAGGTGGGTGGTGGGTGTTTGGAACCTTGATCCCTGGTTTGAACCTCATCACGCACACTCCACTTGGAAAATTAAGGTTGGTCTCCTGGGTGATGGCTAATAAAGCCCAGGAGTCGCCCACCTGCTGGGCCTTTGTGCATCAATTGAAATTGAACCGACAGGGGAGCAGGTCTCAAGTCGGGCCCAGAGAGGATGTAGAGGGGCTGGGCCTGAGGTACGCAGGCTTGTAAAAGAGCCTCCGAACCTCGTGAGAGGGCTCGCAAAAAGTAAGTCCACCACGAACCCCGCTAATATAAAAAAAAAAAGCATGTAGAGTAAGAATTGGAACAACTCCCTCTTCTCCGTTCTCCTTACACTCCAATTCCCATACATCATCCACACTTGTGTAAGCTCTGATGTTGTGTTTGGTTTAAGGATTCGGCTATGGAAATGGACTAACAATCATATTTATTTTCATTTTCTTATTTTTTTATTACGTTCATTTTCTTTTCATTCTATTTCATTTCCAAAATTTTAAAGAGAAATGGAATGAATGGACATTCCCTCCCTCGTGATAGGAAATGCCCATTCCATTCTCTTCCCTTGACTAAACGCACTATTTTTTTAAAACAACTTTCTTCCAAATCACTATGTTTTTTTTCTCCCTTTCCATCTCATTCCATCCGAAATTCCATTCCGGAAACCAAACAGGCTATGATATTATAAAAAAACAACTTCTTGTTGCCACAATTAAAAGTGTATTGTTCATCGTACCAAAAGTATAAGCCTTTCATCCTCATTTCTTCTATCTTAGAATAGGGAATCCTCTTATCGGGGGTTTATAAGCGTCTAACGTGTTATTTATTATTGATGTTTTGTTTGAGTTATGTTGCTTGTCACTAATTTGCAATACTCTTGGGTAAGAGAAGGGAGAAATGTATTATTGTCCAGTGGAGTTTTAGGAGCTTACTCCGTGATGACGTTACTTCAAAAAATATTTTGCTAAGACAAGGTTAACAAAAACATATTTTGCCAACTGAACAAAGCTTGGAGCTTGAGGACATTCTACAGCTTTGCTTCCGAAGCCATTTACACTAGCAGAATTGGTTCAAGTCTTCGGGAAGGCATCAATGTTATAAGATCATAGCTTAGCATGACAGGGGGCGTAGATATCCGAACTGTTGTCCAACTTCATAGCTGAGCAGATGATACAGGGGGCAACCTAGTAAGGTAAAAGTCACGCAGCGGACAGATTTTCAATCCAGAGCCAAGAAAGTTTGTCCTCAAGCAAGAAATGAATATCAACGCTACAAAAATACTTAAACTGAGTTCATAACACCATTGCACTTGACAAAAAGGGGGTTGTTCTACGCCATCGGAATCTGAACCCAAATCATAATCCAGATGCAAAAACTCTATAACCACCACCAAAGGCAGTCATCGTAGGTTTAAGAGTCTGCTATGGTAACTTCAACCTCCACGCCGGGCTCGATGGTGATTGAGGTGATCTGCTTAACCACATCAGGGGAGCTGAAGAGGTCAATCACACGCTTGTGCACACGAAGCTCGAATCTATCCCAAGTGTTAGTTCCTGCACCAATAGACTGAATAATTAAGAGGGTTCCAGAATCAGGAATAACATAATCTGAGAAAGGAAATCAAGCAAAGCGACGAAAACCAAACAATCAGTGAAAGAACTTGTTGCTCGTTACCTTCACCACAGGGAGACTTTCTGGTGGTTATGTGAAGGACCTTAGTGGGCATCCTCACTGGTCCCTTTACCCTTAGCAACTTGTCCTTGGCACCACGTACCAGATCAGCACACACTGGAAAACAAATATGAAAACTGTGAAGGAAACAGACCACCATGACCAAGTCTCAGAAACTACAAATGATAGGCTACGTGAAGTATTACAAAAGGGGCAAGGCGAAAATGCAACTCATGTATGAAAAATCGATACCTTTCTCCAGATTTTTGACATTCTTGGAAGAAAGGGTGATTCTAATCCTGTGAATCACTTCCTGCGAATCCTCCAGACCAGGCTTGGTCGGCTTCAACGAAGCATACGCCATTGTTCCCTTCACTCTAATTAACTAACCAACCAACACAACACAAAAAAACAAAAACTTCAGATCGAGATGCTGACCAAATAATCCCTTCAATAACTAGAAACACAAAATCACTAACATTTATTAGAATTGACAAGGGAGAATGATCAGATAGAGCTAATAAAAAAGGTCGAGTACCATCATCTTGGCAAACAAAATCAAACCAATAGGGAATCATATAGTCATCACCTAATTCTCCCAGTTGAAAAACTCTCTAACCATACAGTATAACTCACAGAAGCTCCACAACAACAGTGATAAATAAAACAGAGATGCCAGGAACCACAATCATTCTCTTCAATAATTAGTAACTAAAAACAGCTAAACTTTAGTAGAAAGAAAGAAAGGGAGAATAATCAGATAGAGCTAATACAAAAGATTGAATACCATCATCTCGGCATACAACATCAAACCAATAGGGAATCTTTACATCATCATTTAATTCTCCCAACCAAAACAAAAGAAAAAAAACTCAACAAACTTCGAAGATATCCAATAAAAGCAGTCAAATCTAGATGCCAGCGAAAATTATACTCCTACACACCAATCAGCACCGAAAAATCACTGAATATTCTTAAAAAGGGAGTCAGATAGAGCTAATACAATAGGTTGAATGCCATCATCTCGGAAAACAAGATCAAACCACTAGGGAATCATTACGTCGTAACCTCATTCTCCCATCCAAAACCTCTAGCCAAACGAAAAAATAAAACAAAAAATTCACAAACGCCGGCAATCTAGACGTAAACAACGAATCGAAACACATGTCCGATCACAATTCCGGACATCAAGGGACAAGGGGATCTGGAATTCGGAAGCGTCTCCCGGATCGTTACCTCTCCGCAAGTGGAGGGGGTGGATATGCGAAGTTGGCGACACAGCTACGGTAGCGGCGGCGCTCAGCTAAGAGTGATGATGGGAAACGCTGCATATGAAGCTAGGGTTTCATTTGGAGCGTGAAGGCCGTTTATATTCGATCTCAGTCTAGGGCTTCAACCCTGACCGTCCCATCCTGCTACCCGGGATCTCGTTATGGGCCTCAATCTAGATCCCGAGAGCAGGCCCAAACAAATTCTTCCTCATTACCAAGTAGGCCCGGCCAACGGATCACATAATTCGTTATACGCCGCCCGATCTTGATCTGACGGTCAATATACGTTGAAACCCCAAAACCTTAGGGTTTTTGTTGACGATGGGATATTTGCGTTGGGGAGGGGACTAGGATTCTCAACGTTGAGTTATAACCTTAGGATTGGAAATGGACTTATAATCCAACGGTGGTACAGAAACCCTAGCTTCGGTGAGGTATATAAAATCGCCCGGATCCCATCTCATTTCACCCTCTTTGCGCTGGCGTCCTGAGCCTGTCCTCTCTCCCCCGGTCTTCTTTTCCTTGTGTTCATCGCCCGAGGTAACGCCGAGGGATCTTTTCCACTTCTTCGTGAATTGTTATTCAATCATTGTTCTGGTTTTGTTTGCTGTTGTTAATGTCGGACTGTTGGTGTAGTCTTAGATTCGTTGTGATCTGTGGCATTTCCGCTTTATTGTGCCGCGTGGTACTTGTTTGTGGTTCGGATGGATGATTTTGGTGGTTTTATTTGTTGTAGATTTTAGATCGATGGAATTTTCATTAATCCCTTTCTATCGATTTGTTTTCTTGAGTGAACTTTGTGTCGGATCACTTCAGTTAACTTTATCCTTAGATCTGTCGTTAATGCATAGATCTGTTGATTTATTGAGTGCTGCTTGCTTTGTGGACTGATACTGATGATTGAGGGAAGCTATTTTTTTATGTTGAGAATATATCGATCTGTTTGATATAATCCTTGCTTATAGTTGTTTGTGTTTTTCTTGATCTGCAGTCTATTATGATCTGTTTCTTTCAGCAATCTTCTAAATCATTTGAATAGGAGTGCTTGGGTGATGATTTCCTGATGTGAGCTGGCCATTGATCGTTATTCTTATTTCAGGAACCCTTATCAGCCATGGGTAAGGAGAAGGTTCACATCAACATTGTCGTCATTGGTCATGTCGACTCTGGAAAGTCGACGACTACTGGCCACTTGATCTACAAGCTTGGAGGAATCGACAAGCGTGTGATTGAGAGGTTCGAGAAGGAAGCTGCTGAAATGAACAAGAGGTCATTCAAGTACGCCTGGGTACTTGACAAGCTCAAGGCTGAGCGCGAGCGTGGTATCACAATTGATATTGCTCTCTGGAAATTCGAGACCACAAAGTACTACTGCACTGTCATCGATGCCCCTGGACATCGTGATTTCATCAAGAACATGATTACGGGAACTTCCCAGGCAGACTGTGCTGTACTCATCATAGACTCCACCACTGGTGGTTTTGAGGCTGGTATCTCCAAGGATGGACAGACCCGTGAGCATGCGCTCCTTGCCTTCACTCTTGGTGTGAAGCAGATGATTTGCTGCTGCAACAAGGTACTGTGGTGTTAAATTTTTACTACTGGTTTGTAGGATTGAGTCTTTGCTGACATGGGCCTGTCTTTTCAACAGATGGATGCCACCACCCCTAAATACTCCAAGTCTCGTGATGATGAAATTGTGAAGGAAGTGTCTTCGTACTTGAAGAAGGTTGGCTACAATCCTGAGAAGATTCCCTTCGTCCCCATATCTGGATTCGAGGGAGACAACATGATTGAGAGATCCACCAACCTCGACTGGTACAAGGGGCCCACTCTTCTTGAGGCTCTCGACTTGATCCAGGAGCCCAAGAGGCCTTCGGACAAGCCTCTCCGTCTTCCTCTGCAGGACGTGTACAAGATTGGAGGCATCGGAACTGTACCTGTTGGTCGTGTCGAGACTGGTGTCCTGAAGCCCGGAATGGTTGTCACTTTCGGCCCATCTGGACTGACTACTGAAGTTAAGTCTGTTGAGATGCACCACGAGGCTCTTCAGGAGGCACTCCCTGGGGACAATGTTGGCTTCAATGTGAAGAATGTGGCAGTTAAGGATCTCAAGCGTGGTTTCGTTGCCTCCAACTCCAAGGACGACCCTGCAAAGGAAGCTGCCAACTTCACCTCCCAGGTCATCATCATGAACCACCCTGGCCAGATTGGCAATGGTTATGCCCCGGTTCTGGACTGCCACACCTCCCACATTGCCGTCAAGTTTGCCGAGCTCCTGACCAAGATCGATAGGCGATCTGGCAAGGAGCTTGAGAAGGAGCCCAAGTTCTTGAAGAACGGAGATGCAGGTATGGTGAAGATGATTCCCACCAAGCCCATGGTGGTGGAGACCTTCTCTGAGTACCCTCCCCTGGGGCGTTTTGCGGTTAGGGACATGCGCCAGACTGTTGCAGTGGGTGTGATCAAGAGCGTCGAAAAGAAGGATCCATCTGGAGCCAAGGTCACTAAGTCCGCAGCCAAGAAGAAGTGATCAAATTGCTATCTGATTCTTGGAAGTCGGAAAGAGCGTGCAGGGGGGACGGTCGGGTGGGTCTATGGTTTTTTGTTAGGCATTTTGGATGGGTGGGGGGAAAGAAACCTTTTTTTTCAATCCTTAGATTTTAAAAGTATATCGAGACTACTTTTTGTTTTGCGAGACATTTTGTCAAATTTGTTGTGTTTGTCTTGTTGCAGACAAAGGAGGATTGAAATTTATGCCTTTGCTCCCTTCCGACAGACTTCCACGATGATGCCAGACTCGTCATGCATTCTCTCTATTCAGACAAGTCACGTGAGCCGCACATATGGGATGGGGAATTTATATGTAATTCTGGTGGTTAGTTCGGTTTAAAGATTTAAGGTAGAAATGAAATTGACTAATAATATGATTTATTTATTTTCCATCTCTTTTTATTTTATTTATTTATTTGTTTTTTTTTAATTTTAAAGAGTAATAGAAATAATCATGAGCTAATTTGAAAATGAAAATTTTATTGATTTTTTATTTAGCCGTGAAAATGTCAAAATAAATCGAAACTAAAATTTTTTGACTAATATTCTTAAATCAGTAGTTGAAATATAAATTTCCATAAATTCAGTATTTGAATTAACGATGTTGTTCAAAATATAAGAACGCGTGCTTAAAATATTGATTTGAAAAATGGAAATTTATTTCCCTAAATTTTTAAGGCGTTTAAAAACACTAATTTTTTTAAAAAATAAAATTAATATTTTACATATATTAATTAAGAAACTTTAAATTTAAAAACACTATTTCCTAAAAATTTAGGAACCATGGTTTTAGTAACATGCCTCCTTTCTCGTACTGGCTAGGTTGTAACTGAATGGATGATTGGTGTCAGTGAAGGTCTGTTGTAAAGTGACCTGTTATGTCCGGTTGTGTCGGTTATGTTGGGCTAGCATCGGTCACTCAATCGCTCGTCAGGAGGTGCATCCACGTCAGCAAAACAGTTATTCAGTTAAAGCAGGCTCACGCCCTTGTCCTGAAGAAGACGACAACCCCCGACAACCACCGCAGTATCCTCACATCCTTACTCATCAAACTCCTAGACCTTTCCCCTGAGGACGACTTCGTCTACGCCCGCCGCCTGTTCGATGGAATTCCCCGCAGAGCGCACTTCCTCTGGGCAGCTCTCGTGCACCATCTCGTCCGCCGGGGTCGATATGATGTTTCCATTTTCCTGTTTGCCGAATCCCATGGGATCGGGATCCCTACATCCGGGTTCATGCTCTCGGCGGTACTGAACGCCTGTGCTCGCTCGGCTCTGATTATCGAGGGGAGACAGGTTCATGCGAGGGCATTGCTGTCCGGATGCTTGGGCAATGAGATAGTGCAGACCGCGCTCATGGATATGTACGCCAAATGTGGGGATATACATGGGGCTCGGAGTTTGTTTGATGGAATCGAAACAAGGGATGTTGTCACATGGACTGCCATGATTCGGGGGTATTCAAAGCTAGGCATGATGGAGAATGCGAGGATGTTGTTTGACGAGATGGACGGGAGGAACGCATTCTGTTGGACTACGCTGGTCGCTGGGTATGCGAACAATGGCGATATGGACTCGGCGAGGGAGCTTTATGATAAAATGGAGGTGAAGGACACGGTGACATGGGTTAGCATGATTTCTGGTTATGGTAAAATAGGGGATGTAGTCAGGGCAAGACTTGTGTTTGACGAGGCACCCGTGAAGGATGCTGCGTGTTGGGCAGCAGTGTTGTGTTGTTATGCGCAGAATGGTTATGCAAAAGAAGCTCTGGAGATTTACAGGGAAATGAGGAAGTTGGGAGTTGCTGCAAGCGAGGTTGCCATGGTGGGGGCTATTTCTGCTTGTGCACAGCTGGTGGATGTGAAAATGGCGGAGGAGCTGGATAAAGACCTCAAAGGTGGATGTTTCCGTAAGCGACCCAACCACACCGCAAAAGTTTGTCATATTTCGAGGATTACACTCTTTCTTCCTGGTACAGGTAGGACGATATTCATATCCAATTCCCTGATCCACATGCATTCGAGGTGCGGGAACATCGCCAAGGCACATAAAGAGTATAACAGGATGGAAACTAGGGATGTGGTATCTTATGGTGCAATGATCACGGGCTTGGCCGACCATGGCAAGGGCCATGATGCTTTGGATCTCTTTCGGGAGATGCTTGCTGCTGGCATCACGCCGAATGAGGTCACATTTGTCTCAGTGCTCAAAGCGTGTAGCTATACTGGACTGGTTGAAGAAGGATTAGGCTACTATCGCATGATGACCGAAGTCTTCAATATTAAGCCACGGATCGAGCACTATTCAATAATTATTGACCTCCTCGGAAGAGCCGGCGAGCTCGAGAGGGCGTACAATATTTTAGTTGGCTTGGATCACACAGTCGTCGATGCCGGTATATGGGGAGCTCTGCTAGGGGCTTGTAGAGTATATGGAAATCCAAAGCTGGGAGAGATCGTGGCTAGGAAGCTTTTCATGATTGAGCCTCGAAATGACGGGAATTACATGCTTCTGGCAGGTATTTATGCTTCTGCAGATAGGTGGGCCGATGCGGAAAAGATTAGGAGGGCCATGGCATTGCAGGGAATTGCAAAGACTCCCGGCAAGAGCATACCTGTTATTAACAAGTAATGGTGCTGTATACATCAACCAATGGTGGCACCAAACAAAGAATCGCTTGGACAGTCTAATGTGAAATTTGCACATCGACCTCTATGTATGATCCTTAGACATTGAAATCCCAGGGCAAATACCAATGAAGCTGTTTGGATCATGTATTGAAAGTTTCCAAAAAGCAAAGTCAGCGAAATTATTTACCAGTGGCTTACCTTCCTCTGTTTTCTGATTGATTTCTATTGTTACGACTTGTTACCCCCAACTTCCATACATCTTGGTTCCCCCTAGTCCAGCGATGTATTGATGGAGTTTGTTTGTTTGACATACTCGTGTTCAAGCTTCAACCTCATCTTTCACGCAGATCATAGGCAAGATCCCAGAGACGGGGGTGTGTGGGTTACGTAAATGTTCATTACCTGCCATTTTGGGGACAATTTTCCAGGTGGTTAATTTTTCTAATTACACAGTTGCCTAATTCTAAAGCCTTTTGGAACCACTCGTGAGTTGATTTTGGGGCATTTAATGTTTCTTGGTGCAGCCATGGCATCAGAACTGGTGTTTTTGAAGCCAGCAAGCTTACTGATAAATGTTGCCCCGTCAATCCCAGATATCCAAGTATGCTGCAAACGTATCTTCACAACTTTCACTGTATCCAGTGAATTGACACGTTAGATGATTTCCAATAAATGCCTTGAGATGGTGTATGGATTTCATGTTTGCAGTTTCAGTCAATAGCATCGTTTGGTAGCACTTTTTCTGGGGATAAACTGTGTTGATTCCTTGCGAGGTACTAAAGCAACGGTTTGCAGGCCTGTCTCTTTGATATTGCAACGAAGACACTCTCTGTATGTGGCCATGGTCCAAAGGTATTCTTCCCAGGCAAAGGTCCAATTCTGTTACGAAGTTCCATTCTATTTGGCCAGAATGAGACATTAGGAAGTGTCGAAAAAGGTGTGTTCGCCACAAAGAGTCTCATTTCACCGGATCACAAGCTTCTGTAACTTGTTTGCTTCCTTCAGCTTGCGCAAGATGTTCTGGAGCGGGACCTCAAACCATGGGAAATTGTAATAGTCGGAGCTATCTCAGGTGGCGTAGCCGTATCCTTAGGAAACATTTAGATGTCATGAAGACAAGGATGATGACTACTCGCAGGTGATCAAATACCAATGTCAATGGTAGCGATCTGTATCCTACATCGTGAAGGGTGTCTCTCGGGTTATTTAAGGGAGCGGTGCCTCGGTTCTTCTTGATTGCCCCATTGGGTGCCATGAATTTTGCAGGTTATGAGCTCTCGAGGAAGGTCTTGATGAACAAGAACCAGGAGGTGGCATCCGAAAGGCCTCCCAGGAAGAAGTTCACAAATTCTGGATGAAGTTTTCTTTTGCAAACAACTTTGAGTAGTTTTTTGACGACCTTAAAGTAGATGCATACGCTCCAAAATATTCACCAGTCGACAAGTATTTGCTTTATTATTTCGTCGCCTGAAAGAGAAAGATGGAAAATAGAGCAAACAGAGTAGTTTGATTGGCACACATAGGGATACCAGTAATGACTACCGACGGGCATATTGGCCTACATGGTTTAATAACCCAGTAATCATTCCTGATCTAATCGAGGATTTTCTGCCCCATCTCGGGATGCTTCGCAAAGTACTCATCAGCAGTCATGGTACTGAAAGTTCTCTATAGATAGGAGGAAATACAATAGGTAAAGAGATGCAAATTGTTGAAAGACAGTAGTAGGACGTATGATCAGTTACCTTCAATTCTTGAACTTCAGCTATCTCCTTCTCCAAGCACTCAGACTCCTTAAGGGATAACCGCCTCTGCTTTCTTTCAGTTCAACCAAAGAGATAGCAACACGGTTTTAGATCTATGCACTCGAGTTCGAAGTGACAGAGTATCTGCAAATCTGGTCCTGTGGCCCTCGCAGGGATCTTTAAGGGAGTCTGGGTCCTTATCCATGAAAGATGAGACCATGCCCATATTGCAGACGGACACCAAACAGAATGCTGACAGTTTGTCACGCCACTTAACTAATCTCTATCTATCAGATATGCTGCCTAACTCAAAAGTACACTCAATTAACATTCCTAGGTCACCTATGAGGGTCTTAAATCCTGGCAAGGCCAACATATGGTACATGCAATGCTACCTTATTTCCGTCGAAAAGGAGCAGCATAACAGTAGCCTGTTAGTTTACATCCATTCAGGAACAGACAGACAAGGGAGATGTTAACCCGACACCTTATGCGGCAACTCCGCATGACCAGAGGACGAACAGGAGCCAGTACTATCCACAGTTATGTAAATGGTCCGCCAAGATTCCTTGCAGAGTTTTAATGTCAATGCGCAACCAGCCCGGGTCATCCAACTGCAAGGCAGCAATATTCATCGTTGGTTGAGAAAAAACACTAGTCTCCATGGAGTTTATTAAATTAGTCGGAATCAAGAGATGCAATTATCTGGCAGCAGATTAAGGAATGTCAACAGCCTGTAACCAAGTATTAGAAATGTCCACAAATGTATGCAAAGGGGGAGCTTTACCTTGAACAAGTGATGCATTTCCAGAGGAATCATGGTTAGCATCTACAGGGGCTCCAGGCAAGGGCACAGGCTTATAATAAGACGCAAACGGTTCCGACAGAGGGTGATTAAGCTGATAATTTACAGCCAGACAACCAAAGATATTAAATTTCGATGCGCTTCTGTAGGCGATTTCTGCATCCCTACACTTCTTAAATACCACCCTGCACGGTTCCCATCTCTGTCCATTCTGTCTGAAGTTCATTTAAAGTGCCAAATCGCTTGAATGTCTTATTCAGTCTAACTTGGAAGGAATAAATCTAGGCCCAGGAAAAGCAAGCACAAGCTCCGCTGGAGAATTGGGATCAACATATCTGACAGGTTTCTCAGGCAAAGGGTCTTCTACGTTCCGTCTCTTTGCGTACGGTCTCCGACCTGGGTCTTCGAGGTCTCTCTTGTTCAGAAGAAAAGATTTTATTCTCTCCATTTATGACCCCGTCAGGATTATCTTCCAAACCATTTCCAATAATCCTATCAGTCCAATGCGAGACTTTCATGTTCCTCAAATTCAAATGCTTCAGAAGATTCGCCAGCATGCAGTGACGACTTTTCCTCTTACCACTTAATCTGCACACACTCAAGTCTAATCCTACAGCAACTGAGTTCCTAAAATCAGAATAGAAGCAAGTCACGGCGCTCAAGAAACTATATCTCCAGGGGACTAACGGCTGCCGACTGAGGCTGAGATAGTGAATTCTCGAGCGATTGATCTTCCACCGAAATCCCAGTACTCACTTTTTCAGCAGCGTCACTAACAGCAGCATGTTCAACATGCTCCGCCTCCTCGCTTTGTGCTTTGAGGAAAGGCGATCTGGTCATCTGGCTTGCAACCCGGCTTATGCATTCACCAATTTTAGAAAGACGGTTTTTAGGAAGTGGACAGGCAACTTTTCCTGAACCTAATGCTTTTCCTCTCATTCAGCAGAACCAGATTCATTCGCTTTGTTTTAAACGCCAGCACCTTTTGGCTACACGAGTACCATCCAACTCAAACTACATACGTCCTCTGAATACAGCATAGCCCTCGTTCCATGCCAGTTCAAGATACACTTCTTTTTCCTTCCTAACGATTTGTAGACAAATATCTTTCAAGTTGTGCTTTTGTACGTATGGTCGAAGCCTTTTGTGGGACATCAAGTACTTCCCTGACCAGAAACATCCATCCCATCCTTCGCATCCCTCAGTACCTGAATACTATCCTTTCAAATCTAGAGCTTCAAGTAAATCAGTCTTCTTCCAAATCTCCAAAGGAACTGAAATTCAGGGCAGCTGATTGAAACCCTTATGCCGTAGATGACCAATAGCTGAGCCTTAGCTATCACGAAGCCCCAATCTGTACAGCTCCAGATGATGCACTTAGAGCTATTCCTTTTAGCTACCGGATAAATTCTCTTGGGTCTGCAACATGCACAGAGTGTATCCACTACCCACGTCTTGTGCAAGAATCCGGGGGGGGGGGGGGATCCGGTTGAATCCCCGCATTTTCAACGACCCTGTAACTTTTATTTCGTCCAAAACATCCCCCAGATAAGCAGGAGCAGGCTAACCCAAGCTTCCACCCTCCTCGATTACTTCTTCCAAAGCACAATCCACCGGGGCATTCTGAAAGCGCTTCTTCTGAATTACCACTGGGCTTAACTGCATTATAAAAGTGTGATCTGGGAATGGCTTCAGCTGTGATGTTTTTCATTCCATGAAAACATATCGTGTCGTCAAAAATATGCCACCAGAAAAGGGAGTCGCTTTTTATGATACTTCATCACTTTATACTCAGGCGCATCTGATGGGTCAAAAAGTCTGACCAGGCCACCAAGGAATGACTTCTCACTTTGCCCCATACCTAAACTACACGCAGAAAATATGTCTTCTGGATCAGGAGGGAGCTGATAAACCACTTACATCATCAGCCCCACTAGAGCTCTCCGTCTTCATATCTCCCTCGCTCTGTCATTCATTCTCAACTTGTCATCTTGAGTGTCTTTCTCACACCATCAAACTGCTTGTCCAACCTTCATCGCATCAATCATCGCCCGAACCCCCCATAATAACGCCCGCACCAACATCATCATTGGAATAAAAGCTTCATCTACCTCTATATTTTTCTAAAGATGGAACTACACACACCCATAAGAGCAGTCACACACACCTCTCCACGACAGAGCCAGTCACAACAGTAGTCTTTGGCCATTGTCATCAACAAGTTGATCATCTTCTGGAGTCGCCAAAAAAACATTTCTCTCACAGATAACATCCCCTCCATCAACAACATTTGCTCCTCCCTTCCTTTGTCGCAGTACAAAAGTAGTAAGAGAAAGACCAAAAAAAAAAATTCTCCATGTTTTTCCAACCAACAACCTCCGTGTTAGAGACTTTGTTTGTCTATATTTTGCATCGCGTGGGAATAAAGAAAGCAATTTCAAATCCATCACCTAAATTATTGACATTCTCATATGAGAAACAAGTTTCTTTCGCTTCAGCATTCGTAAACACCAGCTAACACTACCACCTGGACGCCCACCAGACCTTCCCACCCGCTTCCTCTCCAAGACCTTCTTCAGCTGCCCCCCGAAGTCCCCCGCGACCGCACCCGCCTCCCAGAATCGAATCGGCCATCCACGAGCAACCTCGATTTCACAACAGCACAAGCACGACATCCCAGCAGAAATCATCCTCAAAACCAATAAATCCGCCACCCCTAGAGCCTCTACTGAACACCCCCCCCACCCCCCCCCCCAAGAAAAAATATTACCTGTTGAGCCGGAACTGGCTTTATCAATGTCCTCGTATTGTATTGTGAGTAGGGCTAAGAAGAAGAAGTAGGCTGAATGTTGTCTGTTTTTTTTCGTTTTTTTAGTTTTTCTTTAATTCCTTCGTCGTTTAGTAGAGTTGAATAGAATTGATTCCCGATAAACTTAAAGATGCCCTCTTTTTTTTCTTACCAAAACCCCCGG